>OV702300.1:46169287-46640244 GCA_916181665.1 Avena sativa | reverse complement strand
GTTTACATTCAATATTTTTATCTGCCACACCTACAAGCGCCGATGCTCGGCCCCTCGCCATTTGCTCCGATCGATCCCGTGGGAAAATGGAACCAAAACTCGTTCGTCTCGTTACATCCTCGCCTCTGTTCCACATTCTCCGTGCATAGTTCCTTCCGGGCTGGGAAAGCGAGGAACCCAATAATCCATCCTTCACGTACGTACTACCAGACGATGAGGATCACGACTGCCCTGTACAAAGACAGCAGTACGTACAACCACTACTACAACCAGTACGCAAATTGGAACCCCCTGGACCGAGTAGAGTAAAAAAGCTCGCAAAGGGAATAATGGATCACTTGCACGAGAATTACCTCAACCGTACCGATCGATTCCTCTGCTGCAGCACACAGCGCAGCCTCTGTATTTTTGGGGAAAACGGTAGATTTCCTTCTTTTTCCAGAAAAACAGAAGAACAAATAATCTGCGGCGAGCAGGCAGTTAATGTGGGCCGATTGAGTATCTCGGCGTGTTGGATCATCAAGTCGTGGCACCTGCCCGGATGGATGCGCGCAATTAATCGGCTAGCTAGCTGATTCAATTCAATTCAATTCAATTGAATTCAATTCATTGCCGTGACAAGAGAAAGACGGCAGCAAACATATTGCGCTTCAATACACGAGAGGACGGTTCGTTGCATCCGCCATCCGCAGAGTAAATGCACCATCGGTCCATCCATCCATCGACCGACCGAGCTACTACAAGCATTCAAACTCTTCCTCATCGATCGATCGGTTCTCTTTCCAGATTAGCTCACGACACTCTATATCTATCTACGCGCGCGCATCCGGACGACGCTGCATGCATCTTTCAGCTAACTTGACAGCATGCACCAGAGAACCAGATCGAACAACGGCGGGTTTCTGACGGAACTGGCCACCGGAAATCCAAGTCCGGGCGGCAAGCCACGGCCGGAGTACGTGCGTAATCGATCAGCTGGGTCGTCGCGTAGACGCATGCAGCGAGCGAGGGTTTGTCGGCCATACTGATGTGCAACTATATACTCCATCATCAGTTGTTGTGCCTGTAATGATGAGTACCTATTTTCTGCATGGAAAATTTGTTGGCGATGCACTTGCTAATAGTAAAGGTAATGTTCCCGCCGACGACCTCTACGGGTCTAAGTATATATCAATATATGATGGCGATGCAACAGTCTTATTTCGTCTCATCAGCTGAGGCGAAAACTATGTCGCAAGAACCCACAATAGCTAGCGTAGGATGCCAAATAATAAATTTGTGCTGACCAACAGCCAACCAACTTTCAACATTGCATGGTCGATCGCAGTAGGCCACTCGATCGCAATATTACATGCACGGACAAGTGACACATACCAGAAGTTGCAGACTACATTTATATACGCACTTAATTATATCTACGTCATACATTCATTCATACTCCCTACTAGTACTACTAGCACCGATCGATCGATCGCCATGACGACCACTCTCCCAACTCCCCGGCCGGTTCAATAGTATCATAAGAGTACGTACATGTGAACAACGATATTAATTATCATTGTTTATTTCTTACGTACGTACGTACGTACACGCTCGTTCGGAGCTAGCTAGCGCTACATGGTCGGTCGGTCACGTACTACATGGGTGTGCACTGTAACGCGTACTCGTGCACTTATGCATGCACCACGACGAGACGATCGATCGATTCGAATGGTAGCTTGATCGGGTTCTTGGTGGAGCGAGCGGAGCTAGTCCCTGCAGCAGAGCAGCTGGAGGCCGAGCTTGAGCGGCGCTGGCGCCGGCGGTGGCGAGGGGGACGCGGCGGCCCGGCCTGTGGGGTGCAGGAACTTGCAGTTGGGGCAGGCCGGGCACGCGCGGCTCATCATGACCAGCATGTGGCACCGCACGCACACGGCCGCGACCATCTCCATGCCGCCGGCCGCGTCCTCGCGATCGGCCGCCGCTGGCTTGGCCTGATCAGCGGCCGGCCTGGCCTTCTTCTCCTCCTTGACGGGCGAAGGACGCCGCGGCTCGAAGGCGAGGTTGAGGTCCAGGTCCAGCCCCATCGGCCCGCAATTCCCGGCGTCGTCCTCCTCCACTGCGGGCGTCGCCGCGGCGCCAGCCCGTCTCGGGTCCTTGGACGTCCTCTTGTGCGTCCTGGTGTTGTAGTAGTGGATCTGCCCCGACTGCAGGACACGCAAATTAATTAAAGCACAAGTTAGTAACAGAGAGCCACACGGACAAATATTGGAGCATGCACGACCGAGCGATCAGAGTACTCCGCAGTCCGCACCTTGATGTCGAGGCAGCGTTGCCACTCGAGCGGGAGCGGCGCGGCGTCGAAATTGAGCTCGATCCCGTCGGTGTCGTCGGCGTCCCGCTTCCGCTTCTTGCTGGTGGCGGTGGACGCGACGACGCCGGTGTCGAGGAAAGCGAGGCACGGGGGCCGCCTGTTGGCCTCCGCCGGCAGGAGCGCCGACTGCAGGGACACCATATATGCCCTGTGCTAGCTAGCTGTTGCGGTTGCACTTGCACTTGCACGCAGGACGCTGCTGGTCCGATCCGGTGCGGAGGGATGATAGCTAGAGCGAGCTCGATGGATCGCGTACTTGGTGGCCGCTTCGGTCGGATGGATCGTTTCTGGCCTATCTATCTGTCTACCTGAGTTTGGAGGCGGAGGAGTAAGTGCGCGGCGCTGTGTCTGGATTCTGGCGGGGAGGGGTTTATATAGGCAGCCAGCAGGGGGAGAGAGAGGAGAGGATAGGGGGGGAGGAGGCGAGGCGAGTGTTCTGTTCAGGAGGGGCCGGGCCGGAAATTTAAGAGCACGGAAGTGGTAGCCAGGATCTTTAAGGGGACACACTGCCACCGGGCCCACCAGATGTTCACAACACTTACTACTGGTCAGGCCAGTGCAGTGCAGTACGCTCCGCTCCGCTCCGTCATCACTCCCTCCCCCTCCCTAGCTGCACCACCACACCGCAATATATACACACTCCATGCATGGTCGCCTACACTTGGCGCATCGCATGTTATACACCCACTTTCGCCGCCGGAGCCCCTGGGGTTCCGGCCATCTCACCTCGCTCTCCCAGACGGCGGGCCGGCCGGCCATTACTGCCCGTGATGATGCGCCGAGGGCCGTCCGTACGCGGAGGATCGACGGACGGACCGATCGCTCTCGGCCATCACATGCAGCGCCTTAACAGCTGCTGCATGGGCTCCTTTTGCAGTTACACATCATTGTTAAGCTCGCCATCAGGGCTAGCTCAGCAGCCATTAATCATCCCCTCCTTCCTTCCTTCCTTCTAGTAGTAGGCTTGCCCTGTGGGACGGGCGTTCAGGCAGCCTGACGCGACGGCTGATCGCCCATCGGTCGAAAGCGGGTATTGATTACGGGCCGGGGGCTTAACCAAAAAGCCCTTCATTTAAGTGGCGCCGGCCGCGCGATCGACTTAACTTTCAGTTGGGGCTGTGGAGTGGGGAGGCGATCGCCACACGCGCGACCGCATTCATCACGCCATGGAAATGGTTATCATGTTGGAACAGTGTAGTACTCCTAGCACTAGTAGTGTGCTAGTAGAGGGAATTGAAAGAGATCATGCATGTCCGTCGTCGATACAAAACAATCTAGAGGAGCTCGATCGATAGGTAGTCCGTTGCAGGAAGGCTCTTGTTGATTAACTTGCCTTCATCTTCATGCAGGGTGGCGCTAGCTATCGATCTTAGCCCTGTCATGTGCCATCTTCTTCCCCTCTCTGCTTTACCCTCCTTCGAAGCAAGGTGGTTGAGAGGGAGGCAATTAATCAGCAGTAGAGTAGCCTCCTGCTTCGAGTAGTACGTACTCGTACGTAGTAGGAGCATTAGTAGTAGGGAGCGTACGAAATGCTGCGTGCACAGGGCGTAGCCGAGCAGACGTGCGCGCGGGTACTACAAACACTTCAATTGCGTAGGAGCAGTAGCTAGGATCGCGTATTTGAGTACGTACTGTATAGGAGGAGGGGGAGTAACTCCGCCCATGCTTACAGGCCGGGCACACACACACGCAGGCACAGACTGACCTAGGACGTACTCCCTCCTACCACAGAGGCAGCGAGCCAGCTGGGCTGCTTTCAAAGCGGTATATCTATCTATCTTAGCTCTGACCTTGAGGAGGCCGCAGTAAGTAATTCAATGTGCAATATGTAGCTGCTCTCCTGGCAGGCAGGAGCGCTTAAATGATCGATCGGGAGCGAGGATTCGCAGCAACAAATTCAATTCTGCTCCTAACAAACCTCCCCCTGTTAATTGCTTTGCTTCCATGCGTAAACCCAGCCATATATACCAGGTAACACGAAGCTAGGGTTTCGACAGAGGCGATCAAAGGCGACTTGCTCCTACCCTCGTCCGATGTCGCTGGTTACCCTACCTTTCACCTGCCGCTAAATCGGCTACATGGCCCGCATTAGGTCTTCGGTTTTTCGTGTCTAGTGTAGGGTCATCGGCGGCGATGAAAAATAAAAGTCATTTAGCCGCTCTAAATCAGTGTTTTTTCTGAAGGAGACTCGAAGGGCTGGAGTTGGAGTTGGTGGAACCTTAGGTGATTCTCGGAAAAAGATAGTGGTTCTAATGAATCACAAAAAAATTGGATTGTACATCTTTTTGATTTGCAGTTGGCTTTGGACATTGGGCCTGGCATGACAAACATTTATCTACGATGGCAACGTTCAGTGGAGGGGATGATGGCGCAGCGTCTTGGTACTAAGGTTCCGTCTCCCCTCGATGAGTATGCCTTCGTCGAACAACTTACGATTTTTTGGTGTCCCCCGTCTTAGTTTGGCCAGAGCTCACATTATCTTCTAACTCTTCTCGGTACTAGCTTTTCCTGGCGGTGATCTCTCGGGATCATGGTCACCGACATCATCTAGTCTAGGTCGACGACTTTCCATTCGCTGCTTCTACAAGGGCCTAGGTCTTTTCAAGATTTCTCTGGCACGAGCTTTGCTACACTGGGAGGCCTAGAGGCAACATCGAGCTTTGCTCATGTTGTGTCGTCGAGAGCCGTCAACGGTGATGCAGAGGGAAGATGGCTTATACTTTTCCAGGACTCGTTTTTTTTTCTTAAGGGTGTTCTCGTGAGGACGGGTTTTAGATAATACTGACTTCATGGTGGTAGTATCGCTGTTTCAACAAATGAGTCATTGTAGCGGGACTTTTTTTTATAATTCTTTTTTATTTTTTTGGCTGTGTGCATCCGTATGGTCGCTAGGGTAATGTGTTGTTGTAGAGGTTGGGTGTAATTGGTATCTTGTGATATTAATATGGGCAGCCCTACGCGTCCTCCGGGGGATTTGTGCTTTTTATCCCCCGGGTCCCCAGCCAACCACGTGTCCTCTTTTTAAATCAGAATCCCGCTTTTGCTACGGAAAGTCCCGTTTTTGCTATAACTAGTCCCGCTTTTGCTACATGTAGCAGAAAACGATTCGGCCTAAAAATTAGAAAATTAGACTGGATCTCGCTGGAGATTTCGCCGGACATCTCGCCAGCGACCGTGTAGCAAAAAAGTTGTGTTAATGTAGCAAACTCGATCTCACCGGAGACTCGCCAGAAAAATTCGTCGGAGATCTCGCCGGAGACCTTGTAGCAAAAAATTTGCGCTATTGTAGCAAAATATTTTTTCTAATATAGCAAAAGGGAGATCGCTGTATATTCCTCGCCGGAGATCTCGTAGCAAAACGTTGAGATTGATTATAGCAAAAAATTATACGAAAGTAGCAAAAAATATATAAATACATAGCAAAAATAATATGCTCAAAACGCCTCATAGCAAACACAAGACGGGAGCCGCATGTAGCAGAAGCCGCCACCAATCCCGTCCGTAGCAAATTTGTCAACCATCGGTAGCAACATTGATGACCATCGATAGCTAAAACGTCGACCGTCCCTAGCAAAATCTACATGTTGTAGGTAGCATGTATGGGTCACCACATCATGGGTCGCCACATCAAACCACTGTTTCTCGCCGGAGGTCGAAGCTGCCGGGCAAAACCATTGTTCCTCTGTTCTTCGCCGGAGGTCGAAGCTGCTGGTGGCACGTGGTTGCAGGCGGTGCGAGCTGCCGCGGCGGCCCGGTGGCACGACACAAGTCCGGCGGCGGCCCGATGGCGCGGCGGCGCGGGACTGCAAGCGGCCAGCGAGTCCGGCGAAGGCCCGGTGGCGCGGTATCTGAGTGGCGGCACGCACGCAGCAAGGCGGCCAGGATAGAGACTGAGGCGGTCGGGGCAGAGGAGCACAACGAGGAAGGCGGGGCTCGAGGGAGAAGAGACCGGCGGCGAATTTGTGGGCGTCGGGCTCGAGCAGAAGGGAGAGGTGCAGCAGGAGAAGCGGCGGCGCGTGACTGGAGCGAGGCGCTGCAGCGGGGAAGAAGCGATGTGGTTCTTGGCAATAAATAGGGCCCACCTGAACAACACGACCTGGTGTGCGTGGTACGAACCTGGGATGAAACGGGTCATATTCCCCGGTGGAGTGCTATCATTTTTCTATTAATATATGCTCATTTAAAAAAAAGATAATACTAACTTCTTGACTTTTCGAAAAAAAAATCCATATATTACCATGCCTCCTATCGTGTCACCGAAGCTTCCATCTACACAGTTTCTACCTCTACGTCGGGCGATCGAGGGCGGACGGAGGTACACGCGTGGCCTCGAGGTCCGGCGAGGCGAGAGGAGGTCGACCGGAGCACAGTTGAGGCCGGATTCAATGCGGCTACCTCTTCTCATAACTACAACTTCCAAATTTGGGTCGCCAAGCGGATTTAAGGCGGCCCAACAGCCCGCTTTTAACCACGGGAGATTTAAAACGAGGGTGGTGGAAATAAATCCATCTCCGCCAACCCACCCGTCTCGCGCTTTAAAATCCTGCAGCGGGGAATTTACGGCCCTGCCCCTGCCCTGCCTTGCCCATCGTCCGTCTCTGGCCGACCCCATGAAATTAGCTGCGTGGCCTTTATGGCCCTGTCCCGTCCGTTGGATTGCCATGGTGGTGGCTGCTGGTGCTGGGTGGTGGTGCAATGCGATGCAATAGCTTCTCTGCTTCATCCTACCTCGCCTACTGCTCCGTAGCGCGTACGAAATTTCTAGCGTGTACTACTACCAGGGAGTGGTACAGGGCATCTACACACAGCCATTGTAGACTACATTTATGAAACGGTACTGGTGTACCGGTGTATACTAATTTGATGGATGATGAATATCGGAGCACATAATACTAGTATATGTGGTCAGATTTTGTTTTGAATGATGGGATTTCTTCATTATATGGTAATATGTGATGATTAATTACAAAAAAAACCTAAACCCTAAAAGTGCAAGAGGTTCTCGAAGAGTAATGGGCTTCTTATCGAGCTTACAAGAATTGTCCTGATTGGGGCACGTCGTCGCCCGACTTGGATTGATGAAGGTAGTTTCATCGAGAGATCAAGATAGAGGGAAGAAGAGGATGACATGGAGAGGAGTCAGTAATAGCAAGAAAGGGAGCCAACATTAGTTGATTCAATGGAATTAGTCAACTGAATACTATTACTAAACCATTGTTCATCGATAAATGATCATAGCTGAACTCGTAATATAAATGAAGGTGATCCCAATCGGAATACATTCATATCTTTGTACATGGATGCCAAGAAGAGCATGGTAGGGGACAGGGTGGGGGAGGGAAGACAAAGGTGTGAGGACGAAGAAAGAAGATGTGACATGCCGTAAAACTAGAGTAACTTGGTCACAAATGTCGCACTCTAGGGGCATCCAAAGGTAAATAAACATCGTCTATAAGTTTAATGCGCCTACAATCTTGATGAGTCCATGACATGATTATCAGTCGTATTATTTTAACACCCATATGTGCGGATGACATAACAAATTACAAGCATATACTTCCTCTGCTCCAATATAATCTACATTTTACATCTTAAGAAAAATTAGCAAGTTACGTAATAGTAGATATGTAAACAACCAATGAACCAATTCAAGATGGATAGGAATTAATGACATTCAATAAATAGAGCAAGATTGTTTCATTTTCTATGTGGTAGTAGTTGATTATCGGTAATGCAATTAATGTTAGAATGTACTCCCTTCGTTTGGGATTATAGCTCACGCACGGTTAACTAGGTTATCAATTTAACCAACAAAATATAAATAGAATAACACAAAAATTATACCATTAGAAACTTTAGATGCTATATTTTTAAATAGTATAATTTTTATACTATATAATTTATATTTTATTAGTCAAATTAACGATCAAGGTATACGCGTAGGACTTATAATCCCAAACAGAGGGAGTACTACACTATGAAATAAGTTTTATTTTAGTAGCATTGTGAAATGGAGGGAGTAATTTAGTATGCAAATTGCACCTAAAAAGAGTACACGACAATTTGGGAACATTTCATCATCATTGTGGAGCTTAATTTCACATTGACCGGCAAGCGTGGGGTGCATTACGTTGATATACTTTACTCTTGCCAAGATTGGGCCATGCAGACGCTTCCACTCCAATCACTTTCATCTGCTAACGCAGGGTATCATCGATCTTCACACATCCCCCGGGTGTTCCCTCCGAACGGCAAAGATCTCATCAATGTTTACACGAATTTGTGTGATGGCGGTGAAAGCCGGTCAGTGCGACGGTTTTGTGTAGGTAGAATGAATGCTACCATGATATCATCACCAGTTCCCCTTTTGAAGATCCCCAGAATGCTAGAACAAGTAGTGTGCGGCATGGACCTCTAGTAGCTCGAGGTGTATTTAGGAGCTGGACACACAGGTCAGAGGTGTAATTGCTGTGGCAGATGCTGACGATGGGAAATAAACACAAGGGGGCGGACGGAAACGCGAAAAGAAGCAAGTTTCAGTTAAAGAGGTTGCCGTGCTCCGGAAGCGCCAAACTATACGAGTGAGCGAAATGGATGGAAATAAGGTATTTTTTTTTTAAATGTAAACTTTTGGCAAAACTATTTCAGAAAAATAACCTCCTTGGTTAGCGTCTGACACGTGGTAGCTATACCCCACATGGGATAGCGGCGGTCGGACAGGGGCTAGGCCCAGTTCTTTTGGCGGCTTCTCCCAAAAGCTGCCCTACCCCCAGGTTTCTGGGGAAGCCGGTTCAAAAAAATTGCGAGGCTTCCAATTTTTTTAAAACTTAACTATTTTGGAAGCCTCGCAAATTTTTTAGACCGGCTTCTCCCGGAAGCTGGGGGAGGACGGCTTCTCGGAGAAGCCCCAAAAGAACTGGGCCTAAATCAGCTGCAGCGTGTCATAGCGGGACCAGTTCAAGCCCCACCCTCCGTTTAAAAATATAAGATGTTTTAAGTTTGTAAAGGAGATGTATCTAGACACATTTTTAGTGTATAGGTTCAAATAAATCTAGACACTAAAAGGTGTCTAGATACATCTCCTTCACAAACTTAAAACATCTTATATTTTCAAACGGAGGGAGTAGCACTGCTACCCTCGGCGCTATACTATGTAGGTTAGTACATCTTGCTTAGGCGCTATGATCCTATGTACTGTAAATCCGTGTGAGCCGGTTTGCCCTAGCCAACCTTACTCCTTCGCCTAGAACAAAGGGCGGCCGTCATTGGCTCCTCTCTCCCCCTCTCAAATCCCCTCCCCACATCCTGCATATCTCAAGGATTCTTTTTGTGTATTTCGGCCCCAATCCCTTCCACAAGATATTCTCATCCGATCCCCTACTTATCATCCGAGAAATCCTTAACATTATTCATATTTGTGCAAGTTTGGGTGGCACCCTAGTTTTTTATTGATTCGAAATTTGTATGGAAAATTGAAATAGTGTGGGATGATTTATCGATTTGTAGATGAGCTTTAACCATATTTTTGGAAGGGAATGTTGTAGGGTGTAGGGGAAGCCCCTACAATGCTTTTTCTAAATAATAAGAACCTAATCCGCATCCGTGAGGATTTGAACCGGAGTGGTTGGGTTGTACATCCACTTTCCTAACCATTGGGGCATGGGCGGACGCAGGGGGTGGGCCGGACAGGCAGTGGCCCACCCAGAATTTTGGGAATTTTTTTGACCTCTAATTCTCTCATCCCGAGCGGAGCGGAGCGGAGCGAAGCGGCCCGTCTGGCACGTCTGCCTCGCGAACGAGTGGTGCCGGTTCGTCTGCCTCGCGAACGAGAAGACCAGAACTCCAGCCTCCAGGAGACGAAGACGGGAGGGGAGAGGCCAGACGGACGGCGAGCCGCGCGGCGAGACCAACCACCGGCGGCGGGCGGGCGACAACTCCTCCTCGACGCATCCCCTCCTCCGGCAGCGGCAGGCAGCGCCTCCTCCTAGACCCACCCCTCCTCCGCTCGCCCCTCCAGCCCCGCCGTGGCTGCCCTCCGCCGGTCCGCCCCTCCGGCCGACTCCGGACGCCTCCTTCTCAATCCGTGCCACTGCTGGCCGAGTGGCCAGTCGACTGGACTCCGGCCGCCTCCCCTGCATGCTGCATCAACATTGGAGAGGCACAGGCCGACATGCGCATGATCTAGGTATAAATTGGACCTTTTTCTTTTATTATTCAATTCCAAATTGGTTTGTTGCACCAAATTTGTATGATGTCTAAGCCACTAAATTGTCTAATTTGATTTCTAAAGTAATTGTCTACAATTTTATGCTCTTATACCATATTGTTAATATGTTTTATTTGGTAATTGTAGAATTGGATATGAAGAGGAAAAACCACATTGCGAGACTTTTCAAGAAACATGAAGCAAAGAAGATTGCACCTTCTTTATCACTGTTGGTGGTACATGATGAACAAATTGAAGATGTTGGGCTTTGGTTGACATGTCTTGATTCCGCACCTCCGATCCAATCCGATACTGATATTTAGGAAGATGCAATACCACATCCACCATCACCCCCAACAACCTTCTACAAGGTCATATGATTATTATTTCCTTCCATATGATCCAGGAGAAAGGATTCCTATTTCAAAATATAATGCTAATGATCAAGATGATGTTCGGAGAGGATATATATTGAAAGGTGCATGCCAACCACATGAGCATTATTTCCCAACCAGAAAAATACAAGGTAAAAATCGACACTTCAATCCCATTTGGTTTCTTAGGTACAATTGGCTTGAATATAGTATTGGAAAGTATGCCGCGTTTTGCTTTGTATGCTACTTGTTCAAAGCAAGATCCAATGGAGGGCCTAGGGGTGATCCCTTTGTTAGAGATGGTTTTAGAGATTGTAAAGACCCGAAGCATTTAGGAAACATGTGGGTGGTGTTAGTAGCATTCACAACGAAGCTTATGAGAAGTATAACTTATTTGTTGCACCCAACACCAAAATTGATAATGTTCTTGTGAGGGTGTCTAACAAGGATCTACTTCTTTACAAGACAAGGCTAACTCATTCTATTAGATGCTTGAGGTTTCTTTTGAATCAATGATTGGCATTCAGTGGACATGATGAGATTGAAGAATCAAGCAACCGGGGGAATTTTATCGAACTTCTCAAATGGCTTGCTAAAAATAATGAAGAAGTTGATAAGGTTGTTTTGGAGAATGCTCTAGGAAATTGTATCTTGAATAGTCCTAGGATACAACATGACATTATTGAATGCTGTGCGGTGGAAACTACAAGACTAATTATTGAAGATCTTGATTGTGACCACTATGCAATTCTAGCCAATGAGTCTAGTGATGTTTCTCACAAAGAACAACTTGCTCTTTGCTTGCGTTATGTTGATAAATTGGGAAGAATATGTGAGAGGTTACTTGGAGTAGTTCATGTTTCCGATACTACTTCATTGTCACTTAAGGATGCAATTTTATCCTTGCTAAAAGTTCATCATTTGAGTCCCACTCAAATTCGTGGACAAGGATATGATGGGGCTAGCAACATGAAGGGTGAGATTAAGGGGTTGAAAACATTTATCATGAAAGATTCACCATCTTATTATTATATCCATTGCTTTGCACATCAACTCCAATTGGTTCTTATTGCGGTGGAAAAAGACAATGAAGCATGTGTTTGGTTTTTTGATCATGTTTCTTACTTGCTCAATATTATTGGAGTTTATTGCAAGCGTCATGACATGCTTTGAGATGTTAGAGCTCAAAAGGTTTTGGAAGCACTTGAAATTGGCGAAATTGATAGTGGAAGTGGATTAAATCAAGAAATGGGTTTGTATAGACCCGATGATACTCGGTGGGGTTCTCATTTAAAAACCATTCTACACATTGTTGACATGTATCCCACGATTCTTGAAGTGCTTGTAAGGATTGGGAAAGATCCTTCACAAAAGAGTGAGTTGACAAGAATACGTGGAGTTGCCGCGGCCTTCGAATCATTTGACTTTGTTTTCAATCTTCACTTGATGCTTGTTATTCTTGGCTATACAAATGACTTTTCTTAATCCTTGAAAAAGAGGGATCAAGATATTGTTAATGCAATGGCACTTGTTAGATTGGCAAAGGATCAAATGCAACGTATGAGGTCTCAAGGATGGGAGGGATTTCTTGCAAAGGTGACATTGTTTTGCAACAAACATGGCATTGAAATTCCTTCACCGGAAGATAATTATGTGGCTCATGGAAGATCACGTCGGTATTATGAAGTACAAACAAATGATGAGCGTTATAGAAAAGAAGTGTATCTTTGTGTTGTTGACCAAATTATTCAAGAGCTTGACAACCAGTTTGATGAGGTTAACATGGAGTTGCTAATTTGCATGTCGGCTTTGAATCCCCTGAATTCATTTCCTTCTTTTGATAAAGAAAAGGTAATGAAACTTGCCAAATTTTACCCCGATGACATAGCAAGTGTTGATTTGACGAGACTTGAATTTCAACTTGATACTTTTATTGAAGATATGAGAAGAGATGATAGGTTCAAATGTGTAAATCATCTTGGTGAGCTCTCTATTAAGCTTGTTGAAACAAAAAAACATCTTATTTATGATATAGTCTACTTGCTTCTCAAATTGATATTTATCTTACCCGTGGTGACCACTAGTGTTGAAAGGGTATTTTCTGCAATGAGTCTTGTGAAGAACACGTTGATAAATAGCATGAGTGATAATCTTTTGAACCATTGATTAGTGACATTTATTGAGCGAGATGTGTTTTAAAGGTAAGCGAAGAAGACATAGTTGATACTTTCATGACAATGCGAGAACGTAGAGTTCCCAAATAGCTATCTTGATGTCATGTAAGACTATTATGTTATATTTTGGCTTGTAAGACTCACTTGATATTTTGGACTATTTGTATTAGAATGATGAACTAGAATGTTGTGAATCAATTATCTACTTATATTATTCATTTGGCATTTTTTCATCGCACAAGTTCTAGTGTTGAATTTTTTTAAGCGTGCCCACCCCGCATTTCTTTGCTACGTCCGCCCACTGCATTGGGGAACATGTGTGTTGTTGAATTGTATTTTAAATCATGCTTGCATAGTAATTTGTATTAGATGATTGTTTAGATTTCTTTTTGTACCTATGTATGATTGTTGAGTTGAATACCTAGGAAGTATAGTAGTATGCTCATATTTTCTTAGAAACCAAAATAATGCTCACATATTAAACAATGCTCATATATGTCTTATTGTTTAAAAGGTGTAGGATGATGTGGCTTCTTGATGATTACTATGATGTTGAACATCGGGCCTACTTGATGGTAGAGAAGAAGACGGTAATAAAAATTATCTTGGTTCTTCATGGTTTTGTTTAATTCAAATGGATGTGCCATAATACTTTGAGTTGTGTGTTTGCAGAAGGTTGGATCCCTGAAGCTTCGGTATCACAGGGCCTTCTTGAGTGAAATGTCGTATGATGAGCAGTACACTCCGCACATCGAGACACTAGGCCTCCTCCTGTTCATCCATCTTGTGAGACGGTCGATGTCAAACCTAAACGATGATGCAAACATCGTACTTGTCAACCGGTGGAGATCAGAGACACACACTTTCCACCTCTACACTGGCGAGATGGCCCCTACTCTTCAGGATGTTTCCATGATCCTTGGAATTCCCATCTAGGGGAAGCCTGTGTATTTGCACAAATTCTGACGGGTGGTGCCAGAATATGGAGCCTCTTATTGGTATGGCTCCCGCGGAGACTGAATACAAGGTTGTCCCAGATGGTGCTACTTATAAGCGGATCATAGAGACCTTCGCTCATTGCCATGTCCTAGCTATAGATGATACTTAGCCGAGAACTCATTGATTCATTTCTTAAATTTTAACAAGGTTTCGAACTTTAATCCTGGAGAAATCCCATTGTTCTGGTGATTCATATCCCGGTGAGAAGTTGGCCTTTCTATAAGCAATATACCCTTGCCGCCGTCAACCATGGCTTCATCCACGAGACTAAGGTTGCAAAACAGTGGTATCTGATGATCTCACCCACTACCTTCTCGTAAGTTTCACACTCCTTGGCCATGAAATCCTCCTCATCAACTTATTCTTCGATACCATCGTCATCTAAGTCTGATGGATAGCATAAAAATACGGGATGTCATGGTCCATGTTCTTTTGTACATAATATTTCTCAAGATCTCCAACATTGTTGTCATGGAGCTCAACCTTATTCTCATCTTCCCCATACTCATGATTCTCTATTTCCAATTATCGATCTTTGTTATTTAAAATGGGGGTCAAACTTTGCCTCACTTTATGTTGGGTCAAAGGAGGTTTGCTCATTTCATCTTGGTTCATGGGTTGTGGACTCCTAGCATCAAATGGGAGGGGGGGGGCATGTCGGTACAAGTCCAAGTGTAAACGAGCATCAACCTTTTTGATAGAAAATAACCCGAGAGCCTTGTCTAGTGATTTAGTCACACTCTCCTTGTATGTAACACAACATTGCTCGAAGTAGAGACACATTGTATTCCGATGGATGTGTATTCCAAACCCCACATTACGTCTTCCCTCCAACTCAACAACATCACTTGGGTCCATCCAATTCAAACTAATCCTCACTTGTTTCAAAACCTCGGCATAGCTAGGACAACACTTAAACTCCAAGTCAAGCTCATCCGGGTCCGACTCGATATTGCCTTAAAAAGACGTCTTTGTTGACATGATAAACATGTCCAATTCTCACCATCCCTAAAATAATTACAACAACACAACATCAAATATATTCAATAAGTAATCATGACAAGATTAATACAAAACCCTTGTCACACATTCAAACCCTATACCTAACATACAAATTTAATAAGAACCCTAACCTAACAAGAACCATAATCCTAACATAGTAAGAACCCTAACCCTAACAAAATGCTTCATAGACATCATAGAATCCACCATTGGCCAATCCAACAAGAATCAACCATGTGTTTTGGGTCAACATGAATTTATAGGATTTCATGGATTTGGGCATATCCAGCCAAAATACAAGATTTCAATGGGTCAAAACCAAGGGAAATAAGGGAGGTGCCTCCAGAAATTGGGGGCGGGGGGAGGGGGGGGTTCAAAATCCACAATGGGAAGCATCATATTTGAGGAATTTGGGAGAGTGACTTGAGAGGGGAGCCGCCATCGCGGGAGAATTTAGGAGCGGGTCGGCATGCCGACACAACTCAATGCTAACATGAACATAGCGTCTAAGAGAAAGGTGCTAAGCTACATAGTATAGCATCGAGGGCAACAACGCTCAATAATCATGTGTGGGCCAGCCTTGGCCCCGCCGCACCACGCTGGCAACTGGTTTAGCGTATGTCAGACGAGCATTAGCCCATGTAGTATAGCGCATATGTGTCGTCCGCTAACCAAAGAGGTTATTTTCGTGCAATAGTTTTGCTGAGAGTTTATTTTTAAATTTGTTTCGTCTTTAGGTTATTTTCATCCATCTTGCCGGATGAGGGGTGATCTAATTGGATTTCCTTTCAAAGAGCGACGCGGGATTAAACCCGAATCGTAATCTCTATATATGCTCCATACCACACAACTCTTGAGTATCTTGTACTACCTCCCATAGTAATTGTTACAGATTTTTCTAGATTCGCATTTTGTACACACTAAAACACGTCTTGATACATGCATTTTAGACAAATAAGTGATAATAATATGGAACAGGAGTAAGAATTATTACCAAGTTCAGTAGACCCCTCCTAATAAAACTCAAAAGGCTAAATAAAGTCTTTTATTACTAATCCATATACAATTAAATTGCTACAGCTCTTGATACAGACCCGTTCTCGCTCTCGTTCGTCTATCGATATATCCCTCTTGTGCATGACTGGACGCGATCCCGTGTTTCACCGCAACAAGGAAATATTTTCATACAGTATATCAGAGCAAGTACAATAGATCCTACTCAGGAGGCTACAAGCAAATACACGTCAGCAAAATCCTAGTTGGAAGGAAGAGAAGAGAGAGTGAAGCCGGCGCTTCATCACTCGACGACAGCACAAAAACCAAGTACCTGTCGTACGCATGCAGCCTGGTGCTAGCTCTTGGACTGGCTCCATGCATTAGATACAAGTTAGAGCAAGTACAATAAGTCCTACTCAGCTGGCTATAAGGATTAAAATAGTATTCTTTTGCTTAGTTGGAAGCGGGCTCCTAACTAATAGCCGGCTGCAGCACGTGCTCCTAGGCACCTTGCGAGTATGTGAAGTGGACCATGTATTGATAAATAGTACTATCTTATATCTATCTATTGTATGTGTTGGCTATTAGGCTGACTCTAAGTGACGTGGCAATTGATATAGCCGACAGCTGGCTATACTATTGAACTTGCTCTTAGTTGAGTCTTACCTGCAAGATAGTAATTTATTAAAAAAATAATATAGCTAACCTAATAGCCTATTGTACAAGTAGTGCTTATTTATGGTGGCTCTAAATAACTACACTATTGTTCCTGCTCTCAGACCAGTCCTCTAGGAGTCTGGGAAAATTCTCGTGCTCTCAATTACCAATTTACCATGACGACGTGGAACATGTGAATCCCTGGGACGTTTACTACCTCCTGATGAAATTGCAAGTTGGGACCATCATGTCAGCGAAAGCACACGATCATGGGAGCTTTTCCTGGACGACAATTTCTAATAAATTGGTGACAGGGTATTGTCAGAAATAGCCTTGTGGAAAGGTTATGTTGAAAAGGTAAACTAGGAGAGAGTATCAAATTCCTGAATATACTTTCTACTTCCATATAGGAGTCGTACTGGTTATTTTTGCAGTTCAGTTAAAGTCGTCAGGAGTATTTTCTCAAAGAGGGCAATTTTGTAACCCAGCTAGTGTTCTTGGGAGAAGAAAGTGTGTGATCCTAGAAATGGAGAAGAGAGTGAAATTAAGAAGGTGACCCCTCCTGCAACATTTAAGGCCTGAAGAAGGCGGTCATACGCGAGTCACGCTGCGGGAGTCCACCGGCTCCCATTAACTCCCCTTCAATTCTGAGTTCAATGCTATTGCTCTCTCACAAAAAAAAATCTCACTTCATTTCTCACGAATGCGTGCAACTTCATCTACACGCTAAAGCATTTCCAACAGCCGCGCTAAAACGTTTTTATGCTAGTAAAATAACTGCTACTTACAGCGCGTGAGACAATTTGGACATCTCTAGCAGCCGCGTTTAAGTTGCGCTCGTGCTAAATTTTATTCCGTGCATGCCAATTTGCGCTCACTGACGCGCCGCAAAATTGATGCTCCTCGGCGCATGCTATCATTTTGCGTCGCGTGCGAACGCCAACTGCCGCGGTAAAAGTTCACCCGTACCCGCACCCTCTCCTTCCCCGCCCCATTCCGCCGACGCTGCCGCTCCGATTCGCTATCGGCAGCGCGTCACTCCACGCCCCCGTTGTAGGTCTGTCGTCGCCGCGTCTCCATGTAGCTACCCCGAGCTTGCCACGACGGGGAACCAAGCGTGCTGCCGATGTCGCGTGTCATTTTTTTGGCCGCCACAACCAAGCTATCGTCGCCATGCCTCGACCAGTTTGGTGCCGCCGCGCTAACGCGTCGGCGCGCTGACCTCCATGAACACCATGTCCTCCTCAACCCGCGACGCAACTTGGCGCACGCAAGGTGCTCGGCATATCGCCGCAAGGTATGTTTTTATCGCCTTATTTTTTCTCTATTTTTTATTTGAGTTGATAGATGTAGTGAGTTTATTTTTACGTGTTTGTAGAGGACCTATGATTCATCCGATGATAAACTAGAGTTTGAGAAAGATGAGAACATGTCGATCCTATTGGCTTGGCGTGCCAACAAAGAACTAAAGCGCGGTGGCTCGGTTTTTTATGGACGCAAGTTGCGGAGAAAAAGAATCGAAGGCCACAATATGTCGATGCGGATGTATTTTAATAAAAATTGTACATTCCCGAGTCATATTTTTCATGTGCTCATGTACTATTTGTTTGTGTTGTAATAATAACTAGATAATTTATTATTAAATATATTTAGATTTGTTTGATCTTGTTGATCATATAGCTCATTGTGAAAGTTGTTTACGTCGACGTCCCGCGCTGCATTTTTGGCTTTATTTTAGCATGTCTATTTTAGCGCTTTCGACAGGGAGGAACGAACGCCGCGCGGTAAACCAGAATCTCGCTTGCTGCAAAGCCGATTTTTAGCGTGGCTATTGGCGAGCTTCATATCATATCGCCACCAGTAGCTCTCCTGGCCGTCCGATCTAACACGACCGGCCGCTCCATTCCGAGGCAAGAGCTTCTGCTTCGGTTACACGGTTTGCACTGTACTCGCACGTGCGCTTCTGCTTCGGTAGCTGGGCCGGCTGCTCTGGATGTCCCTGTTCGCCCATACGAGTCGAAATGGATGGGCCGCGATTGCACTCTCAATTTTCTATTCTCGATATATAAAAGGACATAGTACAATCTATTTTATTCACTGCAGTTGAAGCACTCTGGATGTCAGCAAAGATAGACAAAAACTGTGCACTGTGACTGTCAGATATACGAGCTGTGGTTCGGAGTTCCCGATTTTTCATAACAATTTCAATTTGTTTTTCTACACATACTTTTTAATTAAGGGGATGGTACCATTATGAATTCCAGTTTTTTCTCTCTAGCTATGCATTTGTGATACTAACAATCCCGTCGGAGTGAAAAATCGTCTTCGAGACCCTCGTGTGCGTGTACGTTTTGCAAGGTGTGAGATGATGACAAGGGTTTTATAAATATCAGGACAACGACAAGGAATGAAACATATGGATAAGAGAAGTCTCGACATTGCCGTTGATGACGTCCTTGGATCTTTGCATATTTGGTTGCGCCACATCGAAGTAACATGCCATTCTTATCTAGGAAAAACAAGCAAAATGTTAAACGGGTAAACAGTTCTTAAAATCCTCTACATGGGACATTGCGGTAGCGGTAAACAGTGGAATCCACTCTAGTATAATTTCTGGTGCTTAATTCCTTTCCAACGTCCTTATCAACACGTCCTTTTAAACATCTTCTCTATACTGCATTGCATAGGACAGGACCCTTGTCTGTGTATGTTTATCAAGTGGCTTAGCAACCTTCTACTTTTAATGTGCATTTTTGTATACTGTTTTTGTCTTTATGTTAGAATCCTATGATGTTTCCTATGTTTGATTACACCTACGAACACAAACAAGTACATTTTGTTTTGTTTTGTTTTGGTGAATATATTCAATTAATTATTATGCAGAATAGTTGGGTACAACTGATATTTAATATGGTTTGCGTTCTTTTATGAATTATTGTTCTGGTTGAATACCTATCTAACCGAGGAGTCAAGGAGGCAAGGGTTGTGTTGACTGGTGCTTGGACACACAAATATGAGTTGCCACAATTCTCAAGTGGCTTGGCTTCAGGTTGGTTCATGCCCCTTTGCACAAATATGAGTGTTGGTGAATGGGTTGTAGTAAAATCTTGTAATGAACAAAAAAAAGGGGAACTGAAGGCGCGCAGGGCAGCGACCGACGGCACGCGCGGATCGGTGCTGCTCCAAGTTGCACATCGGGGCTTCCCGAGCTGTCGCAGGGTCCAAGTCCAACACCGAGCCGGACCCTTCTGCTTTCTGCTTCTTTCCTTGGCGGTGGCAAGGGGTGTAATACCTCCGAACAGCCAGGGGCAAAAGCGTCAAATCCGGGCAGACGGAAATTTTGGCTGGGTGACGAACGGTCCGAATCTTTTTAATAGTATAGATAGATGCGACATTGATTTTCGTGACTTCTATATCGCTTACCATCTCTACTATCTAAAAAAAAATCCACATGAAGGTCGTGGGTCGCTAAATGGGCTATTAGATCCTGTCTGAACCATTAGGTTGGACAATACGCGTTGGGTACATCATGGATAAATAACCGTACAACTCACACATGTATAATAGAACACATGTATAGTGGGTTACAACTTGGTGCCATGTTTCCCAAAATGGCTTGTATTGCTCCTCAGAGTAATCTTTGCAAAATATCCGTCCATACAGAAAATCAAGGGTGCGATTCAGCTAAATAATTTGACTTTTTATACCTACACTTTAACATGTAGAAATGTTACAGCAAACCAACCTTTGGTTGGATGATTAGGAGGGTTGTTGTACCCCAGTCCACCAAAGTTCAAACCCTAGGTTTGACACTGTGTGTTGCATAAATGGCGGAATATTCTTTCAGTGGGAGGCGACGTTCCCGTCGACAGCGAGACGTCCGTGGTGACTTCGTTAATCTCAAGACCTGATCCGTCGGCTCAGTTTTTCGGAGGTGCTCATAGGGGTAGGATGTGCGTGTGTGCGTTTATAGGGGTGGGTGCATGTACGTGTTGTGAGCG
Organism: Avena sativa; assembly: GCA_916181665.1. NCBI lineage: Eukaryota > Viridiplantae > Streptophyta > Magnoliopsida > Poales > Poaceae > Avena > Avena sativa. The sequence continues at coordinate 46,619,482 of OV702300.1, read as the reverse complement.
TTTTTGATTGTACTGTGTTTCTAAAAAAAAATATAGAAATGTTACACAAAGTTATTCATACTTGGCCTGTAACATATATAGATCATTCAATTCGATTTTCGACGAGCCGTCTTATTCATCCATTGCACGTACGAGGCAGTGGAGAAAATTACTCGGCGGTACCTGTGCGTGCACAGTAGAATCAATCAGAATTCCTGCCAAACCAGTGATGGCCTGGTTTTCATGGCCCTCGAAACGTGGCAGTGCAACCCCCCTCTACCTGCTCTGTTCTCGATAAATGCTGCTAGCTGCTACGAGAGTACTAGTACCCCTGCGTCGTGGAGTAGTAACAACTGTGCATGCGTGCGTGCATGCATGCACGCCAATGATGATCCGCTAGGTAGTTCGCCCAGCTACGCAGGGGTAGATACTAGATAGTACTACCACAATTCCTGCTCGGCATCCCGGCCGGCCGGGTGCTGCCGTTTACGTGTACGTGCTGCCTGTGCGGTAGTCCCTCAGGCATCACGAGCGCACGAGCATCAGCGCAGCCTGCATGGGCTGGGCTCATGGCCGGCTACGTACGGGCGCGCGCTTATCATGGCGGCCGATTATTTGTTGGCAGTGGTAATAACATGGCTTATGTTGATGGCCACATTTTCTACTATGAGGAAGCTGGAGCAGGAGAAGAGGAATCAAGAACAAGCATTGGCCAAAACTAGAGAGGCTGCTGAGAAAAGGGAGAAGAGGCCGGAAGGAAGATGCAGAGTTGAGCAAGAAGGCTAAAGAAGGGACTAAGAAAATCATAACAGACGTGAGAAAGGGATCAATTGAGAAGAAAAGAAAAGGGATCAAGTTGCAGTTGTCCCTCATCAACCCAAGAAGGTTAATATGTTTGATGAGTTTAGAACTCCCAAAAAAGTTGTGTAAGCAGGTTTTAATTTTATCTAGTGTTGGTATGCGACATACTATGTAATGCCAGGTTATGTGACAAACTTATCATGTTGGTATGTAGCACATAGTGTAATGCCATGATATTATGTTAGCTAGTTAGCACTTCTGATTCCATATGACCTCTCTCGTGACAATGTGATATCAAATGGCATTCTCCTATTTCACTGAGTATATTTTTTCTCATTTTATTCAGTTAATTTGATATCTCATTTTAGATAATTTTAACCTGGCATGGCTTATGTTGATGGCCACATTTTCTACTATGAAGAAGCTGGAGCAGGAGAAGAGGAATCAAGAACAAGCATTGGCCAAAACTAGAGAGGCTGCTGAGAAAAGGGATAAGAGGAAGGAAGATGCAGAGTTGAGCAAGAAGGCTAAAGAAGGGACTAAGAAAATCATAACAGACGTGAGAAAGGGGTCAATTGAGAAAAAAAAAGAAAAGAAGCTAGCTGCATGGAAAAAATATAAGAAAAGAAGCTTGGGGATCAATAAAGGAAGGCAAAGTGACAATCATAGGGAGGTACACACAGAGTTTATCATGATGTCCAAGATGATCAAGTTGCAGTTGTCCCTCATCAACCCAAGAAGGTTAATATGTTTGAAGAGTTTAGAGCTCCCAGGAAAGCTCTGTAACCAGGTTTTAATTTTATCTAGTGTTGGTATGCGACATACTATGTAGTTCCAGGCTATGTGACAAACTTATCATGTTGTTATGTAGCACATAGTGTAATGCCATGATATTATGTTAGGTAGTTAGCACTTTTGATTCCATATGACCTCTCTCGTGACAATGTGATATCAAATGACATTCTCCTATTTCACCGAGTATATTTTTTCTCATTTTATTCAGTTAAGTTGAGATCTCATTTTAGACAATTTAACCTGGCATTAACATGATCTTCAACCTACCATTTTGAACATTTGCTGCAACCTGGCATTTCAGAAACCGTAACCTAGAAATTTAAGTCATCGCACATAACACTCAATATTTCAAACACAACTACACTTTTTCAAACATCAGAGCATTCATCAAATAAAATAGTACAACCACTTACTTAGTTCAAAACCTTAATTCAATCCATTACACTACTACATTAACTGACAACAGTGACTTAGCTCACAAGCTTCAAAAGAAGTACAACCACATCCATTTCACTAGCTACATTTGATCTTAACTTCACTTCTTCATAGCGAGCATAAAAACATCCATTTCACTAGCAGAAACAACACTTGTCTCGCTGCTTCTAGCATCCTTGAGCTTGTTGCCCCTCCAGATTTTGCTCGTCCCTTCTCACCTGGAGCTGCTCCCTTCTGTACACTGTCCAACCTAGGGATTCAACATCACCTTCACCTCGGATGTGTCTATTCTCCACCAAATGCCCAATGTATTCCAGCTCCCAATGCCAAAAATTACAGCCAAACTGTCATACAAATACAAAAAACAGAAGCCTCAAACACAAAATCACAAATACAAAGCTTTGCACCAAATCAATAACAAAAACACAAGATCTACAAGCACAAGTACCTGCCCCGTGCTTTTCACACTTGTAGAAAACCCATCCATCGGCGTCCCCGACACATGTTTCATCACCACCCATCCGCAATCGGGGCAATGGCTGGGCGAAAATGGACGGGCCCCTGGGCGGAGCGCACAACGGGAAGAGCTTGCGCTCGACATGGCAACGAAACGGTAACACATGGGCGGGAGATCGTGAACTCTGGTGGTGCTTCGTGTAAGCTTCATAGAGTAAGGGTTAGAGTAGAAGAGGGACGGGGCGGTAGGTGGTCCTATAGTCGATGAAGGTTTTGCAGAAAACCCCCTACCACTACTCGTTCTTCTGTAACTAACCGTCCAATTTCCTGCCATAGGGACCCATAGGCCGCCCCATCAGGAGGTAACGTCCAATTTCGTGAAATGATCATGACGCACTGGCACTGACATAGATTCAATGACCTTAAAAATGTATTCTCTACCTAGGGTACTGAATTGATTTTGTGCGACAAGTTTAGTTACTTAGGGCATCTTTATCGGGGAGACCCAAACGGGCGACCCAAACAGTCTGTTTTCGTCCATTTGGGTTGAGCCACTTGTCGCTTTTGGATCATGGTCCACATTGGCGGATCTAGGATTTTACAGATGGGTATGCCACATAAAAAAATCGTGAAATTTTTATTAAACGATATTTACTAATTTAATAAATAAATATACAATTTGCATTGTAAAAGGTATACAAAACAATGAATAATATCTAATTAAAGATTAACCTAGAAAGTTTCAAATTTTTTGACATGAATAGTTCAAACACACAAAAATAATAGTCTAAAAACTTACAATACTAATTGTTTGACTTGCTTGCCTACACCGTTTTAAAGACACAAAAGTCTTGATTATATTGTCTTCATACACTTCTAAAAACATATCTAGCTCAATACACGTGACTGGACAATTATTCAAGAGACGCTCTCGTCGATCTTATTTTTTAACTTTGTTTTCACCGAAGTCATTACAAAAAACACTTTCTGTCACCACCAATAGAAGCAATACCAATTTGATGATATAATCTCTTTACATAAGTTAATAATTTGAACAATCAAAAATATGTCATATATGTTTGTAATTTATTTTTATTTAACAATTTAATCCCAAGATGATACATGTATGGATCTATAGATCGAGAAAGATCAGCTGTTTGGATAATTGCTTGATTACCTTAGCGCCGATGCGGCTTGCCGGTGTTGATTATCCTGGTTTTGTTATCGAAGCATCCAGTGAAAGAGAAAGGACGAACTACTGTTCAACCTTGTTGTGTGCCGGCATCGGAAACCTCATGGCGGCCGACGAATGAGGAAGGATGAATCGGTGTTCGATCTCGCGGCAAGCGAAGCGCCGGCGTCCAAGTCCACAGATTGCAATCCGCCATTGTCGATCGGGGTGCTAGGGGATTCTCCGGGCCTGGCTCGGCAAGATATGGTGGCGGCGACGCGGCATAGTCGGGCAGGACTTGCGTCAGTTTTGGTGTTCTCTATCTTCTCTCGATATGAATGGCAGCGTGATCTACGGATAGATATGCCATAGCGCGTTTAAAGAATTTATTTTTTACTATTATTTATAATTCTGATACTTTTACTTTGGTCTCGAGTTGTATGGTTGATCGGCTGTATGCTCCTAGCTATATAGAGTCGGGTGTAAACCTACTGTTAAGTAATAAAGCGCACATTAAAAAAACGAGACGTATGCGATTGAGTTAGCTGAGTAGTTTGCGATGGATCAGGTTTTGTTTTTGCCCTGCAAGGCCGCACGCACGACTCGAGCTAATCAGGTAGATTGGCTAACCTGTGGATCCGTCGGTGTAATGTGACTCAAATTACTCTATTTTATTTGGCCAGTTTAAAAGAGAGACGGTCCAAAAAAAAAGAGATAAGAAGACCCATAGTAGACTGTCTACAATAACTGAACATGTCTGCGTGCGCTTCTGTTCAAATAGACTCATCTGTGATGCCCGGGTTCGGCCCCATCTGAGTTTGTCCGAACGGGCGAATGGGTCGTCCCGCTATGTACGTCCACATGTCCACGCTGACCGATTAAGACACGCTCGACCGAATCAGGTCTTTCCGGTAAAGATACCCTTATGAATGATTTTACTCAATTTTCATACAGATGTACATGTACTTGCTGTAGTGCGATGAGAAGATGTCTCTACCGACCGGGTTTAAGAGGATCCGATCATCGGAGTAGTATTTTAGGCAATAAATATGGCCGGAGAGATGCTAGGTAAGTCGCCGTTGGTGCAGTGCAGTGCATGGCGCGCGGCGAGGTCCGCGTCCGTCGACGCGGAAACGGAAGAAGTTGGGTGCGGGTGCGGTATTTAAGGTGGCGATAACTAGCTAGGCACGCGTAGTACATAATGATCGTTCGACCCGACCCGGCCGACCGTGCTGGCCGGGCAAGTTAATGTAACCTCATTACACTGCCGCTCACTAACTCCTGCTAGAAGCTACTGCTCATGCGCCGGTTTTTTCGCACACAGGAGGAACCCTGTTTTTTTAGCACCATCAACGTGTCTAGAGGGTTGTTTACAAAAATTGACCGGTTTCAGTTTTGCCACTCAGGATAGCTTTGGTATTTATTTTGGAGGATGGGTCATCAAGGCTTACGAGGTGCTTAGGCAATGAAGCAGTTTGATGAATTACTTCACAAATTTCTATAAAGTATGATCTCCATTTATTCTTATTTTTCGAGAATGGTTTGTCTTGCAATTTAAATAAATATAACTAGTCAAATTGTAATCTTCATGATCATCCAAGACAACAAAATGAATCATGTAAGTCTTTGTTAGTGGCGACAGACGATGAGAAATGTGCAACTACAGCTAGATATAGAAGAACAAGATAGAATTGCACGCCTCATCAATTGTTTCCAGGGACAGCCCCCCCTCGATTGGTTTTTCTCCCTAACAGCGATTAGCGAGAGGATAATTTCAGCCTCTATCGCTTAGTTCGCCTCCCTTGTTGTCGTGTAACAGATTGCAGGCTCGCAAGACCATCTAGCGATAATAGCGGATAACCAAGTAACAGATAACCCACCACAGAAGACTTGCAGCACACACGCCTTGTTTCTGCGCTTCATTCATGCTGTTTCCGACGGCTGCTGGTCAGGACGGTTTCGATGCCGATTAACATTGGATCGAACAAAAGGTGGAAAGCAAAGGGGGCGATGGAGCATGATCTACAAACCGCAGCTGCACGCGCGGGCGCACGGCCGGCCGCATGGTTTGTGCGGTGACGAGGCATGTAGTAGGGTATTTTAATCGTCTATCTAACTCTGATTTGTCTTATAGTTTTAGGTCTTAGCTCTTAATAATAGGTCAATTTTTGCCTTTCTAAACCATGGAAGTAGAATGGTAGAAACTAAAACTTAATTAGAAAATCTCCGGTTGTCTGCTCGTGCTTGTGTAGACCAATTGGTTCAAGCACTTCTCTAGTTCATAACCTATCGTATAATTAATTGGATCACCATCTACAATTTGTTTATAGGGAAGTTGATTAATTTTTATATTAGACGTACCTTTCATTCATTGAGAAATAATTACACAATAATTTCACCGGAAAAGAAATTGCTAGAAGATCACCTCCAACGAGATTATTGAATCGATTCGATGAGTTTTATAGTCCTAGAGCCAAATTTAATTTAGTGAAAATCAAACTTTCACTTTTTATTCTCAAACGATATTTCTATGTTATGATATTAAGATCTTATATATTGTGATGTTTATCTCCACAAGTTTTTTTCTAATACTAAAATGACACGAATTAATGCAAGTATCGAGATAAAAATATAGGTGTCTTCTTCGCCCCCCTCATGCTGAAATCCTGGCTTCGTCCCTGATTGTTTCATTGATAATTATATGTTCCGTCCGATTTCGTAATCAAAAGTCAACTATGCTAAGTTTGATCAAGTTTATAGCAAAACTATCAAGAACTGAAATACCATATATATTAATAGACACTAGTGGGAACAACCCCATTGGTCCCGGTTGGTAAGGGGCTTTAGTCCCGCTTACCCAACCGAGACAGGGCAATCGGGACTAAAGCTCCAACCTTTAGTCCCGGTTGCCCCACCAACCGTTCATCTGCATCATATAAGTAAGTTTATCAAAAACAGGACATCATAAATAGTGAAATGACCAATTTACATCGACAGATGCATTGTATCAATGACAGAGAAAAGATAAGATTGCTAACCTCGATCGAGGGAAATAAAGAGGAGAGAAAGCTCAAGTGCGTCTCGGACAACTTCTATATTATTGTTCTATGAGAAATTGAACGGGATCATTCATTCAAACATTTCATCAAACACCTTGAATGCATGCATAGGAAAAAGAAAACTAGCACACCCCTCACACCTTTCACAAAAAAAAACAGAGTGGAGACAGAGGGCTGGGGCGTCGCATTTATAGAGGACGGGATCATACGTCTCGGTTTGTAACACAAACCGGGACTAAAGGCGTGTGCCACGCCACGTGGCTGACGCCCAACCTTTAGTCCCGGTTTGTGTTACAAACCAGGACGCATGCCTCCTACCAACTGGGACGCATGTCTTCGACCCCCGTGCCCGCTCGAACCGGGACGCGTGCCAGCATTAGTCCCGGTTCGTGGCGAAACCGGGATTAATGCTGTTAGGAGGCACGAACGGATAGCCTTTTTTCTATTAGTGAGATATAATATAAAATTTTATCTAATAATTAATATATGTAATGAGACACTACAACAATGCATGTGAGCCTCGACGGTTATAAACACCGAGGCAACACGTCTAATCATCATGCTCGCGCTATGGAGGCAAAAGAAGGTTGTTAGGAATAATTGCATCCGAAAAGAGAATGCGCTGCACTTTTTCTCGCGTGACAGTGACACATACGATCTGATATGCTAGTTCTAGCACGGTTGCCTCGAGTGAACGTTGATGTGCATTATAGGTCGACACAATTTAGATGTCCGACATTGCGTGCGATGATGGCACAACATTACTGTAGGGTAATGCTCATCTGCTAGATTTTCCACATCACCGTAAGGTAATTGTCGCAATCTACTAATAACATCCATCATCTCGAAAAATATTTGCTGGCATTCCCTCTTTTGATCACGGATAAACTGGTTCGCCTAACGAGAGACCTGTCGTTGATTTTTCTTCAACGTGGCACATCTCTGTTGCAAGTTCATCTCTCTCCCCTTCTCTCTCTAACTCAATTCCAAATATATCTCAGCACGCCCAGAACATGAAGAGAGATGTGTGGTGGATCAACCCATAACACGTATGGCATTGCAATTCGAAACCACATGACCCCATCCAAGGAACCTGCAGTCGATGTGACAGGACCATTTACCATCGAGTGCAACTCTGGGACGTGGTGGAATCTTGCACCCTCACCGATGATGTGTACCCGAGTCCATTACGGGTCATCAACAATAACTTTAGGTGGAAATTGTCACGAAAATTGTGAGAGGGTGCTGGAATGTAAAAAAGGGGACTTCCCCCAAATGTGAAAACCCAAAATAATCTCGATCATGAAACCCCAAATGTCTTCTTAAGTCGAAATTCATAACCAGAAATGCAAATGTACCTCCATCGCACAGTTGATCTATGTTTCCGCGCGCTGTCTAGCTCTCGTCTGATGCCCTCCTTCACCCTCTAAAGCTTTCATGCAAAGAGAGGATGAACATAAGTGGAGAGAGGTTGAAGAGAAGTGGGGACATGTTGAAGATACTGGAAGAGATATTTATAACCGTCAGGTCGGCGATTGCCTTTCGTGGTGGGACTCATAGGTAGATGGGACATGGTTAACTTGTCATCTGAGCCAGATCCACTGTGCAGGTCACATCGATTCTACAACGTGGTTTAATATGTCTACACGCAGTCAATTAATGGCTCTATTTTATATAGGGTTTTTCGAGGTGTTCTTGATTGATTCTTATTCAGTTTCGATGTTTTTTTTAACTAACCAAAATATTTTGAAAACGAAGAAACCTTCTATTTCTATATGTGTTTCTGGCATTGCACACTTTAGAACGAAATTGAAGCACCTTATGGATGTCCGGGAGAAAATCAAGAAACTTCCTAATTGGAGGAAATTCCAAACAAAGTCCATGAATGTTTAACGACCATTCGCACGCCAGCGCTTTCATATTATCAGATGGAACAATTTCCTGAAAGGCACCGGGCGTAGAATAACCGCCATTTACCCCAGAGAGAGAGAGAGAGAGAGAGAGAGAGAGAGAGAGAGAGAGAGAGAGAGAGAGAGAGAGAGAGAGAGAGAGAGAGTCCAACTTTGATCTACTTGGAAATCCTTCACTCCATCATCACACCTTTACATATAGGAAGAGAGGGGGGGAGAGATTCATTCTTCGAAGATTAAGGTTGTAATAAGGAGATGAACCCTATTTGCATAATCATTGTATCTTTGTGTTATTCTTCTCTTATGTGTGAGTAAATTTTTGATGGGCGTGGAAGATGTAGGGGATCGTTATGATGATTAGTTTTCTTACTTTCCATCCATTTGTGAGAATTATTATTATTAATTATGAGAATGATTACGTATGTTATGAGTAATGCATCCTAGTTATGCAGAGGCCGGGTGTAAACATTGCTTTGAGTAATAAAACGCCCATTTCCAAAAAAAAATGTTATGAGTAATGCTTGTTATCTAATTTAAGGACCCACACGACATGATCCATAGACCTACATAAGTAAACGCTTGTTATTTAGCGAATCTAGGACCTTCGAGTGACAACAACTGATATCAAATAGGAACAAAGACGACTTAAGGAGCACGAGGAACCATTAAATATAATGCATTGGTATGTTTCACGACCTTAATTTTCGTGATGACCATGATCTTTGGTAAAATGGAACATAACAATAGTATCAAACAAATCCGGCAGGAGGAGTTCTATTATCCTAGGTCGGTTTGATCTATACAAGGCAATCGACGGTATATTTTGAGCATGTTTTCGTAATGGACTCGAACATGATTTGATGGACTTATCTTATACTAGAGATCTCATAAATATTACACAAATACAAATTATTTTTATAATTGATTTATTTACATATTTTAGTTGTTTAACTACATCCAGTACAATTGAGATCAATAGCATAAATTCTTGCTAGTTCGGAAATAAGATGACGCCGGTCTCGATGAATGTGTCTTTGATCTTTTGGTCCCTTCATATTCTACCAAATCAGAATGAATAACATCAGTCAATTTATACAACCACCTAAAGCTAATTGTAGCAGTTTTTTGACTGAAATTGACCATTCCCCTTTTCACGGATCAGACTTTCTACGGGAAACAGAGATATTTATTACCTAGGAGAGCAGGAAAAAAGCCGACCAGTTGGAGGTGATGAGCCGACAAAGTTAAGCAAGTTTTGAGCTCCAGGGTAGCGATGCGTGGGCAGCGGCAGCATCAACGCTTTGGTGTGGCTCTACAGGTTCAGAATTTGAACGGCGAAGAGGCGCGCGATCAAGACGACAGGGGCGGCGCTGGCCGCGGGGATCCACGCGGCCATCGAAAACGAACAGAGTACGAACGGGCAAGCGGTTGAAACGATCCACGACGCGAACAACGACACGTGCTTTTAATACTAGCCCTGGACCTGCTAGCCCAAGGACACGGGCTGGACTGCCTCAGGTCAAGAATTTAGTGGAAATAAATAATATGGGTATCTGCACAGCATGGGCCAAGACCCGGACTATAGCCTGGGCTGCCAGCGGCCCAGTTCTACCCCTAGAGATCACTAGATAAGAAACTACAACAAGCAAATAAAAGGAAAAAACTTACTATACACAATAAATCTATATCTTTTTTTTGTTAAAAAACTATATTTTTTTAGGAAAATTTCACCGATTTATCAATAATTATTTACAGTAGTACAATTTTTTTAAATAATAAAATTATACTAGCACAAGCCAAAGACGCGCCGCCGTCATCGCCCCTCCATTACAGGAGCCAAGCAAAGTTTGTCGTATTCTAGCTTGTTGAGTGGCTTTTCCTTTTACTCCTAGTTGTGTATTTGTGACTCCATCTTGCAAAAAATCATCGAGATTACACCTTTTAAGAAACCGTAGACATTATTCTCTAACGCGGGCCCATTAGGCAAGGTATAAGGTGATGATTGAGGTTTGATGATATCAAGGGAGACAAGGAATGAACCATATGGAGGAAAGAATACTATCGTCGATGTCGCCTTTTGAGCTTACACATTGTTGTTGTTGTTGTTGTCGTCATATCAACCTAACACGCCGCTCATGTGTAAAATAATGGGCCAAATGCTAAACTAGGGTAAATCCACGTTCAAAGTTTCTCAGACGGGTATTCCACTAGAATTCTCACTATATAGTGTAACATTGTCACAAATGGACAATTCAGTTTTCTATTCAAATTTACTATGTTTATAATTCACCCCTAAGGCTGAGTGGTAAGAAAATGGAATTTAACTATGTTTATAATTAATAGAACAATTTAATTTTCTTTTCAGATTTACAAAGTTTTTCGACCTCTAGCATACAACTATTCATTTGCTTGGGGACGATTTGGTACCAAAACACTTAAATATTCCGTTCATGTAAGGGCTTATGCATAACACACTTACAAATTATGAACGGGGGATTACTATTTTATGATATGTACTTTTCTGCGGATGATATTATATAGCATATGAATAGCCTTAAATAATGGTCGTTCGATTTCCTGCATCTAATGGTAGGAATATGGCAAATCTGATCATCGTTGGCCATTAGATTAACATTGTGGTGTACCATATTCTGCCACATCAAGTTTCTAGTGATCCTCCATGTTTTTTTAGAGGATAGTGATCCTCCATGCTGAGAAGTGCAAACGGGTGACTTGGAGGCCTCCTGGGGCCCACGCCTGGTGGCAATCTCGCAGCCACGCAGCCGAGGGTCCATGCGGCATGGTCTGGTCGTGTGGGGCCCACAACATCCTCCAGCCACGAGGATGAATACTACTCCAGCGGCGGCCTGTACAATTTTGCCCAGTAAAAGAAATACTAGATAAAGAGGCGAGCTTCGTCTCGCCGTCTGCAACGTGTTGTCACATATGGTGGCTGGTGCAATGAGTTTGGCGGCGATAATTTTTAAGCAAACCAGCACATTGCAACTATTAAGCATTATTTGTTCACCCTTGCAATAATGATTATAAACCATCTCAAATGAATAGCCTGCTCACTATACAAAAGAACCACATTACAGCAAGAACATGTGTACTCCGAACTACCAAGATATATCCTCCCATAAAAAAAGTTGCACCAAGAAACAAAGACAAAAGAATCCAATGAGACACAGAAAAGAATGCAGTGCCAGAAAGAATAGCAATGAGAAAAAACCCTAAACACAAACCTTTCAAGTAGGAAATATAATCTGTAGACATCTTAGAAGGACGACCTTCTAAAAACACCCGAGGGCCTGGCACCTAAACCACAAAAGCACAAACTACACTTAGCAAATCAGTCCTTGAACAAAAGTAATACCAGACTAATAAAATGATAGAAAGAAAATCACATCACCAAAAATATGAGCACTCATCCGAAGACAACGCCTCGTACATTTTTTTTTAAAATGCTCCTACTACTTATTTGGAAGCACTTTAGCTTATGGTATTTTCAATCATAAACATGAAAACAAACCTATCAAACATAGTCACACTCACACATATATACTTTCTCAAGGCCTACCTAATAGCCCAAGACGATTTAATTATTCGTAGCACAAATTTGTAACATGCCTGAAATTAGCTTAGATGTTCTCTGCTTGAACCAATTAGAGCAGTGTAATGGTAATTCACCAACACAAAACAGTGGTGCATAATCAGGCTATTACAGAACATGACAATAAAATAACTATGTGCATAGCCTAGGCCCTAGACAGATTACCCAATGAAGGGCAATAAAATAAATACGTGCATAGCCTAACTTCAATGGTAAGTTTAGTCCAAAAATCGATATACATAATATGAGAACAATGTGCTCCGATGGAACTTATCTATTTCTGGAATATCATAAGAAACAAAGAATTTTAAGAACATTAGTTGGGACAGGTTTGTGTCCACGGCCAGACATTTAAAAAATAAATTAACCATAAAAATTTGTTGTATAGCAAAATATGGCCACTTGTGTCTTCAAGTTATACATAAGCAACATGTTTTTGTGCAGAGCACATGTGATAATTTCTAAAAAAAATGCACTTCAATAGAAAGATCCAAGGATGATCACCCAAACTGACCGATCGTATGATATGTCGATGCAATCCAGGAGTAAATATGTCTCTAAGTGAAAATGCAGTCGTGATGACATTCTAACATCTCAATTTCTCTTGCCAGTACATGGTAGTCTTTTACCACATCGTTGCAGAATGGCACACAGTAAAATGGAAATTTTAGTGTCCTATATTTGATCATAGAAAAAGTAATTAACACTAGGGAATGTGGTGCGGCGACAACGCAGCACCCATGGAGACAAAAAAAATAAACCTGAGTATATAATTAAGGTAAAGACAAATTTGTTTTAACCCGAGTGTATAATGATCTGGTTTTTCGTGGGTGCAAGACAATGGATAGTATGAAGATTATAAAGTTGTCGATAGATAGATTCACAATGGATTACAGGCTGTTTACCAAGATGACTCGCGCACCCTTGAGCATCCATCGTTTTCTTGTATTTCTTTTCTTCATCACTAAGAACAAAGACTGGAACTTGCAGATCGAGCTGTTCTTTAATTGTTCTCTGAATTGGGCAATGCGGTTGTCCAGTACACACCCTTCTATTGTGTTGCCCTGAAATGCAAAAGGAAATGTTAATGTACCTTTCTTACATAAAGAGCAATCAGAGGAGCCTATAGTATCTAGTGAAATATTTGTTTAATGGCCACCATAGAATCAAAATTTGTGTTAGATCAATGTGCTAGATAGATCTTTTTTGGTAGAAGAGCAGCATGAACAGTACATACATTGTATCCTAGAGGTAAAATAGTTTATGAAGACGGTATACAGCAAAAAAGTCTAGCACATTTATATTTTGTCATGTCTGTTGGTCCCTGTATTCCCAGCTACATGCAATGCAATGCGCACAAGAACTTTTCATTGATAGCTATAGGGTGACACATTATTGACCAACACAATTTGCATATTTCCTCTCCTGTCTTGCATAGAAGTGGATATTTTTAGCATAGGAAGGCATACTGGATAGCGAAAATCTAAAGGTAAATAAAGCAATCAGACTAAGAGCACCATGTAGTTATCTTGAATATATGTGTAGATAATCTCGAGTACATTAATGGTCCCATTTGCAATATTTTTGAAAATAGTAAGAAAATGAACATATCACAAGAATCTACAACTCACTTCCTAACAATTTTTTACTTCTTTACGCACAACCAAAACCGCAAAATAAAGGGCATGTCAAAACAAAGTACCTAACTGACTTAACACCTGAAGGAGTACCCTGGAACGGAGGATAAACAGAGCCACCTTGTACAGTCCAACATAGCTCAGCAGAGTCACCCACACAAGAATCACCTACAGGAAAACAACAAAAACAACCACTGGGATTAAGATTAACTGGAAGAACAAGAAAAATCAGTAAGCAAAAAAATGAAAAATAATAGTTGGCGAATGACCCCGAGCCGAACTTGGAACAATTCTTGATTTTCTTGAAGGTTTCTCTTTTACAGGAGTCCTGGGTCTAGGATGCTTATTTTTTGTCAGAGAAAATTGAGGAGCATAAAACTGCAGATTGCAAATCATCAAGAAAAAGAATACAACAAACCTCTACAGTACACACACTACCATCCATAAGGCAATAGTTGTAGACTCTAAATAATATGAGGGTTCCTCATATGTTTATCCAAAAAACACTTAGCTTTCACAGAGTACAATATTACACTATGCCTTCTTTTCTCTTCTCGAATGCATGATCGGTCTGTTTTTACTTGCTTTTCTGTAAATACGATTTAGTGAATCAATCCAGTCTAGGACAAAACAAAAGGTAATGCATGAGTATTAGGATGTTATGAGTGGGCGAGTACCAAGAAAATTTTCATAATAAGAATCCAATGAGCATCACCTGTAGTGCACCAATGTTGGTCACTTAGTGTGGTATTTTTGGCTTCGCCCTCGTCATGCGTTGCCACCGCCCGCTAGATATCTACTCTTCTTTGAAGTAATGCATTGTATTGTGCTAGTAGGTAGAGCGCCAGAGGGATATACATTCCATATTCTGAGATAAAACAATAACATTCTAACTGTCAATATAGGCCAAAAACAGAGAGAAATGGGAGGAGCAGACATGCCATTTCAAAGGAGTGTTGGCTTGAATTAATGGCAACTAACTGGCTTTCCAGGAACAATGGTTTCAGCCAAAAGAACACATATAGACATGGGATCATAAAGTTTGCAACAACTAAACTGATTAAATCAAAGTTGCATTTGCCAAATTAATCAAGTAAAAAAACTATGAGCTAAACACCATACTCTAAGAATACATTAGAAGATTCGGAACTGATACCAACTACGTAGAACGGTACTTGAGGGTTATAACTTATAACTGTACTCCAAGTACGTAGCACCAACTCCAGAACGGAAACTGAACAAAACCATACTCTGCATATGGACGACGGTAGGATCTTCTTCACCGGATAGATAGCGAAAAATATCGACAGAGGCCTCGGCGGTGGGCGCTGCGTGACATGCTGAAGTGGCACTGCATACAGTAGCAAACGTGCATCTCGGGTACCATGCACATTGACACAATTCGAATAGGGCAGCCCAAGCAACAGATGTATTTGGTGCCCGCCATCACCTAGAGTAAGATATGTGTGGATACTCCACTTGTGTAGAATATCTTCTTACTTCCAGAACCCAAAGCGTTGCCAAAGTAATTAAAAACGGGTGAAAGTTAAGACTAAATCAGATATGTATCTTGGAACGTGATTATCCTTTCTTACCCGATAGGGAGGCTGTCAACGCTGGAGGTGTCCCTATGGCATATGTGCTCCATCTCCGCCACCAGGGTGTCGGAGATGCCCCCGCAGCAGTGATATGGGTGTGGCGTGTGCTCCATCTCCTCGATCATGGCCACTGCCTTCCCTTGCTCTCGGCGTCGACTGCTCTCGGCAGGTCCGCCGCTCCATCGGTAGGCTGGCCGCCATCGGCTGGCTAGGGCACGGGGGAGATGACGGCGTGATGCCCGCCGGCGTTGCTCATGCAGGGAGTGGCTCGCATGGGATTTTTTCCCACCAGCGCGACCCTTGTTGGAGCCGCAGGTCACGGACATCGGCAAGCTTCATCGGCCTGCGTCTGATCCCCGCATCCCTCGTCGATCTTGTCCAAGAAGAGCAAGCGGATTGGAGGGAAACGCCGCCCGTCACTATGGACGGTGATTGGAGGCGGCGGTGGGATCTGATGAGGAGGGGGCTGCGGCGATGTGTTGAGGACGGGAGAGAGAGAACGGGCCAACGCGTGGATAGAGACGCGTGCCGCCCTCCAGCTGCCGCGCATGCACAAAGGCCACCAGCAGCCTACCGGCAGTCTCAGAGAGCAGCCCACCACCAGCCACATCCATCGACAGCGAGCGCGGCAAGTGCCCTGAGGAGGCTGGCTTTTGCTCACGTTTAAGTTATAGAAAAATGTTCATCCGCTCGTTGATTCCAAAAAAAAACAAGAGAAGTTTGTCTATGCCTCGATCAAATTAAGTAATTAAGTGTCAATTGATTTGGAATACTCCCTCCGTCCCAAAATAGATGTCTCAAACCAAAATTTGGATAAATCTAGACATTATTTAGTATATAGATTTATCTAAAATTTAAAAAACCTAAGACATCTATTCTTGAACGGAGGGAGTACAACTTTACATTAGTGAAAATATAACTTGTACTTTCGCTCAGTTACACTTATCTACAATAGTGAAAGCTGCATTTTTCATTCAACTAAAGTTTTACTTTTTAGAAAAATCCCAGACAATTGAGACCAATCAGAATATGAATAAGTTTTGGATTCACAAGCCATGTACATAGAAAACTAGATAAATGATAGACATTTTTAATACAATTAGGCTCGTTTGATTTGCAGGATTTTTAAAACATAGGAACAGGAAAACCATAGGATTGTAGTGACATGATCTCTTAAATCCTACAGAATAGAAAAATACAGAAATTTGGATAAGTATGTGTTTAAATTATAGGAAAAGCAAAGAAATTCTAACATGAGGTTGGAGTGGATGGAAATTTTCTTATAACGTAGAGGGCAAAGGAATCCTTTGAAGGAATTTCTAAGGATTGTAATCCTTTAAATCAAACAACTAACATAGAAATATTTCCTAAGGGATGATTTTTTTTACAAATCCTTTGAAATTACTTTGAATCAAATGAGGCATTATATTTTTATTTCAACGTTTGAAGAACCCAGAGCTGCATTAAACTTCAAATGGTACCACACTTCAACTCACCACTAGATCAAAAAAAAGGAAAATTATAAACTAGTCCTTGACTTTTATAAAGAGGACCTAAATGCAAAAAAAAAATGCAACTAGGTCCAAATTGGTTCCTTTTCAAAACCAATCACGTCCATGGACGAACCCATGAAAGGACAGGAATGTCACATGGGGAGTGAATAAGCAAGTTAAATCAATTATTATTTTAGCTCGAATAAATACGAAATAAAACTAGTGTTTAATTCATTAATCTCAAAACATAATTATCCTAGGCTTAACTATGTACAGTAACAACTTATGGCAATTACGTTAGAGCATCTCTAGCAGACATCGTAAAAAGGCGGAACCGAGAAAATAACCGTCACTTTTCGGTTTTGCGTGCTAAAAGTGACCAGAACAGACTCCCTAAAACCGCCCGAACCGAAAAAAATTTAGGGCCCCAGAGAAAACACCCGCGCGGAACCCTAAATCCCCAGGTTTCGATCCCGACCCGTAGCCGACCTTGGAACCACGGGATACTTGGCGGGAGGGAAGTTTCAATGCGTTCCCCTCCCTTCCGTGTCCGCTCGTCGTCGGGCGCCGCCGTCGACCCAGGCCTCGGCAGACAAATTCCGTCCGCCAACAAGGCCTCCCCCACTTGACGGTCACGTTCCCAACCCTCGCTGTGATAGAAATTGATCCGGGGCAGAGATCTAAATCGAGGCAGAAAGATAGTTGCATTTCATTGATTCAACCACGAATTCTTCCTAAACAAAGCTACGATTTCACATCCTAGATTAATTGATTCAACCACTAGTCAACAATTTCACTTCGTTGTCGCTGTCCTCCGCGCCGTCCTCCTCCTCCTGCTCCTCCTCCTACGAGCCGTCGGCTTCCTCCTCGTCGCCGGACGGAACCTCCACGATTTCCGTATTGTTCGCAAGACGAAGCACCTCTTCCCGGCGAGCGGCGGAGATGACGGTGTACTTGGTCCGTCCAGGGACAGTCCAGAACCTCTCCGACCCTTCTCGGTTGCGGAGATCCTGGTGCACCACGCGCCCGTAAACAATGCGGTTGCCAATCTTGGCCTTCCGCTCCTTCTTGAACAGCGTCGGCCAGTAAGGGATGGCCGCCGCATACCGGGGTAGCGCCCTATTCCATGCGGGCATTTGGCGACAGTGCGCCGCGATATTGCTCTCCATCTCGGCTCGACCCGGGAGCGGAGCCACCGACACCTCCGCATAGCTGATGCGCCATCCGTGGGGCACCGTCGCGGTCGGAGGCGCAACGATATCAAAGTGCGCGAACATCACCGCCTCGTAGAAGTTCAGCGCGGGCACCTCCATGGCGGCGCAGTGGGGATTGGAAAGGGAGGGGATGGATGGGGATGGACGCGCAGTGGTGCCTCCTATTTGTACACGAGGACGACGAAGCGACCTTTCGAATCTAAATCGAATATTCCCTTTTCCGGTTAGGGTTTCTGGTTTCTGTTCTGCCCCACCGTTCGCGGCCTGAAAAAGAACGCGAAACGTGACCTAAAAACGCGTTTTCGGTTCCGCCTTTTACGGTGTCCGCTAGAGATGCTCTTATAGCGAGGTATATAACTTCAAGCACAATTTAAAGTACATAAATAAATAGATTATAAATAAAAATAACCGAGACACACAACCAACGGAAGCTAATATTATTCGAATGGTGGGGAGTCTCAATGCTCCTGAACTGCCATAACTCACTGTATTATCCTCGTGCTCTTGCACAATTTAAGATGACACGATCCACTAAAGTACCCTTGAGGGCGGACAACGAACTCGTACAAGTTGGGGAAATCTTCATAATTTGATTGCGTGCTTCAAAGAAATCCACTGAACTTTACACCACACCACAATGATTGACCTCCATGGCACCGCCAAGTCACCAAGTCGTCTAGGGTTCCACAAACCCAAAAGCAACAAGCTCTGGGTACAAACATCTCAAGAGTAATAAGGTTCATAACTTTCACTTCCAAAAATTCTAGTAGAGAACTTAAAACGATGCACCAAATGCAAAGACAAGAACATAAGAATTGCTCAAGTTCTTCTCTTCTAAATCCCACCAAAGCCACTTAAGCTATAGAGAAAATCGAGAGAAAGAGTAAAGGAGGAAATCTATAAAAGACTCTAAGATCAAAATCAAAAGCTTACCCTCACAAAGAGGATCGATTGATGGTATAAATGTAGAGCTAAATCTCCTCTATCATTTCTCTCAAAAAGATGCAAGAATTATTGGAGTGATTGATAGTTAGCAAAATTAAGATGGTCAATTGTGGAGGTCTAAAATGTACTCAAAATCTTAGGAACCAACAAGTTCTTCTCTATCATTTCTCTCAAAAAGATGCAAGAAAATCCCTTTAAATAGATTTACCAAAAATCGACAGTTATGTCCAAACCAACAGTTTCTTTCGGTACAGTAAAAAAACAGTTTCTTTCGGTGCGAGACACCTAGGTGACACTCTCACAGGTGCTTATAGAGGTAGAATATGCATGAGCATCTGTGTACTATGTTCTAAAAGAAAGAAGAAGAAATATGATAATATGTGGTGATGAATTAACCGACAAAACTGCAGACGTTTTGTGCAGTTAGGCCGCCTCTTTTGGAACGCACCAATCTACTCGAATTTATGCAGAAAAAAACGAGCTGGCATCCACTGTGAAATCAATTCATGAGTTCGGAGCAAGAAAATTCTTTTTCTTATGAGAAAAGAACAGGCCGGCGCAAAAAATATATGCGACGGCACCACTGATTAAAAGGATTTTAGGAAGATTTTAAGTTGGAGTCGGTCTTTCGTAACGTCTTCCGTGTTTTGCGCTCTGGCGATATGAGCGATCGCGCCCCGCCGCCACCGTCGTTGTATGTGAGTCCGTCGGAGCGCCGACGGGAAGCAAAGTCCAAGGCTAGAATGATGTCCAGGTTGGGTACGCCACCGTGTACAGGTAACCGCCCAAGGGAAGATCGATCGGAAGGAGTCCGATCTGCCTACGCCAGGGAAGGGACGAGAGATGTGATAAAACCCCTGGAAAACCTAGGCCAAGAGTATCACAACCATACGGATCTCGATCTGGTTAAAACCCTCAACCGGAGCAATCGATCGGATCTACAATCACCACCAGCAATGACACCGACGGGAAAGGAGATTGTGCCGGCGGACGGAAGGACGCGGAACCGCTTTGCCGCCGGTGGACCACGTCCTGCGCTCACGCGGGATCAGTGGATCTAGGCAGCCCAGAGGGCAGGGCTAGCCACTGGCATGAATCCATCTGAACTGTTTGGGGATTCTCTGACTGGCTGGGGTGATCAAGTCTCGGTGAGAGACCTTCCCGCCCGACCCCGGTCGAAGTTAACCTGACGGTGCCGATGATTCAGGGGAGAGCTGTTCAGGAGGAGGCTGAATCCGAGATGGGGGACGGCTTTTGGGATGATGAGGATATGGAACGAGAACCTGGACTGAGTCAAGGTTTGGAAGGGCGAGTTGGCGGAAACTTCAACATGGAGGATGAGGTGGTGGTGGAATTTGATGAGGATGAGGAAGGTGCAACAGAGGAGACGACTGCGAGACCAAACACATGGCAGCTCATGGCAAGGTACATGGCAAACTTTAAACCTAGCACAAAGGACATGTTTGATAAGTTGGCGGAAGAGGCTTGGCATCTCCGGACGGGTATTGAGTACTCGGAAAAGGGAAAGAACTACTACATGATTACTCTATTCTCCCAAGGGGATTTTGATTTTGTCAAGAGAGGAGGGCCGTGGATCTTCAATAAGAACACACTTGTGGTTAAACCCCTTGTTGCATCTGCCCGACCGTCGGAAACAATACTAAACTCGGTGCCAATATGGGTACGGGTGTATGATGTTCCGTGGGATAAACATGTTGCGTGAGGAAGGATCAAGAGTAAGCTGGCTGCGTGAGGGCGATAGAAACACCAGATTTTTTCATCATACGGCCAAGTGGCGAGCTCGTAGGAACAAAATCAAAAAGCTCAAGAACGAGGAAGGCAACTGGGTTGAAGCACCAACAGAGATGGAAAGGATAGCGTCCTCATACTTTCAAGAAATCTTTACACGGGACCCTAATATTAACCCAGATCGTTTAGTTGGTTTAACACAAGGAAAAGTAACAGGGACAATGAACGATCTGCTATGCAAAGATTTTTCAGAGGAGGAGATTAGTGATGCACTATTCCAAATAGGACCCCTGAAGGCCCCTGGTGTAGATGGCTTCCCGGCGCGCTTTTACCAGCGAAATTGGAGTATTATGAAGACGGAGGTAATCAATGCCGTGAAACTTTTCTTTGCCACTGGTCGGATGCCTCCAGAAGTGATGAAACAGCCATCGTTATGATCCCAAAAATCGACCAACCAGAAACACTAAAAGATTTTAGACCTATTAGTTTATGTACTGTCATTTATAAAATTATCTCAAAATGTTTGGTTAATAGACCGAGACCGATACTAGGGGAATTAATCTCTATCAACCAAAGCGCCTTCATTCCAGGGCATCTTATAACGGACAATGCCTTAGTTGCCTTTGAGTGTCTACACTTCATTGAACATAACACAAATGTTTCAAAGGATTTATGTGCTTACAAACTTGATCTATCAAAAGCCTATGATAGAGTGGATTGGGATTTTCTCAAGAAAGTGATGCAAAGGATGGGATTCTCGCACCGATGGGTTGACTGGACAATGGCATGTGTCACATCGGTGAGTTACAAGGTAAAATTTAATGGGACCCTCCTGGATTCATTTTCTCCTTCTCGGGGCCTCCGGCAAGGTGATCCTCTCTCTCCATTTCTATTTCTACTTGTGGCTGATGGCTTATCTACGCTTTTGCAACATGAAGTAGACTCACATAATATTGAGGCTGTGAAGATTTGCAGGAGTGCTCCAGGAATATCCCACCTATTATTCACTGATGACAGTCTTATTTTCTTCAAAGCTGAAGGCAGGCAAGCCATCAAAATTAAAGAGATCCTCAATACCTATGCTTCCAGCACAGGACAACTGATCAATCCATCTAAGTGTTCGATATTCTTTGGGAAGTCATGCCCAGAAGCGCATAAACAAGAGGTGAAAGAACTGTTGGGTATCCAACAGGAAGCATTTGAACAGAAATACCTAGGTCTCCCAACCCCGAATGGTATGATGAATAAAGATAAATTCCAAGGTTTACAAGCAAAGCTTGCCAAATGTTTAGTGGAATGGGAGGATAACCATAAGTCACAAGCTGCGAAGGAGATACTAATCAAGGCAGTGGCACAAGCAATCTCGGTCTATGTGATGAGCGTGTTCAAGCTACCTTTACGCTTATGTGATGAATTAACAAAGATGATTAGAAGATATTGGTGGGGAGGAGACAAGGATAACAGGAAGACTCATTGGGTGGCCTGGGACATCCTCCTTCGCCCAAAGACCCAGATGGTATTGGGTTTAGAGATATGAGGCTATTCAATCAAGCCCTGCTAGCCCGGCAGGCTTGGCGATTACTCCAATTTCCTGAAACACTCTGTGCTCGCTTACTAAAGGCCAAATACTACCCTAATGGATTCCTCATGGATACGGTGTTTACAGGAAACGGCTCTTCCACATGGCATGCAATCGAGCACGGTTTGACATTGCTTAAACAAGGAATTATCTGGCGAGTGAGAAATGGGTGCTTAATAAAGGTATGGAGAGATCCGTGGATACCAAAGAACACTAACCATAGACCACGTACACAACAGGGGCGTTGCTGATTCCAATGGGTTGCAGATTTCCTCCTCTCAGATGGATCCTGGAACCATGAAAGACTCCTCCAAGCTTTCTCGGCTGAAGATATTGACCACATTATCCAGATCCAACCATCCAGGAACAATGAACAAGATTTTCCAGCATGGCATCCTGAGAAATCCAGGATCTTTTCAGTTAAAAGTGCGTACCAGCTTGCATTGAGACTAGCAATGCAGAATAGGAACCGTGGAGCGAAGAGTGCGAGGCCTGATGGTGAGCGACCATACTGGCAAATTATCTGAAAGTGTCCAGTCCCTCCAAAAGTTAAACTTTTAGCCTGGCGCATTGGTCAAAACGCACTACCAATTCAATCTAACTGGCCTATACGCAGGATGGCGACTTCAAGTTTATGTCAGATATGTGGTGATGGTGTGGAGGATTCACATCACACATTTATCAGGTGCCCACATGAGCGTGCTCTTTGGCAGGCAATGAGAGAAGTATGGGATCTGCCGGATGACTCCTTACTACAACCGACAGGCACGGTTGAGGAATCAGCGGGCTAGAATAATTAACATAACGAACTGGTTGCTGCACCTACTCATACGGATATCTGAGAATCAGCGGGCTAGAATAATGTTAATTATCTGAAGAATTTGGCATTGCCATAACAAAATAACTCATGACAAACAATGCCCACCCGTTGAGGGATCCCGACGATTCTTGGTTAGCTATCTGAACTCTCTTTTGATGCTAAAACAATTCCCTGATGCCTATGTAGGAAAAGGAAAAATGGTCATTAACCAGGAGGGGGGTTTCAACAGAACAATGAAGATGAAGGATGCAGCTGCTAGCCCTGGACCATGCTGGGAACCTCCGGCGAGGGAAGAGGCCAAGCTGAATGTTGATGGCGCGTTCTCTGAGGATGGAAATGCAGGTGCGGGTATAATTATGCGTGACCATAATGGTTCAGTTATTTTTGCAGCATCGCGACATATCCATCAATGCACTAATGCGCTGGAAGCCGAGCTCAGGGCGATTGAGGAAGGAATTCAGCTGGGACTGAACTGGACACACAAGAAATTCACCGTTGAAACTGATTGTGTAGAAGCAATCAATCTGATTAGAGACAAGTCCAACCTTTCGATGCATGCCTTTCGCATTAATGTAATTCGTGAGTGTCTTAGGGAGAGAGATCTCAGGATGGTCAAGGTTAGTAGAACAATAAACACGGCAAGCCATGAGCTGGCCAAGAGCTGGCCAAGATAGGTAAAATACAAGGTCGGACTGCTGTATGACTGGGGCATGTACCATCTGAGGCTGCCCAGGCTGTTGTAAACGACTGCTCTTCTTATTAATAGATTTTTCTTACCCGCAAAAAAAAGAGAAAAGAACAGGAAAGTTCTTGCTACGGGTACTTGGTCGCGAAGAAAAAATAAAATAGAAAGCTTTGAAGGATGGCCCGTCAACACACGGGACTCCACGGCCCGGGTCGAAGTTCTTCATCTCCTTCTTCTGGTCTGTGGACCAACTCCGCGTTTCAACAAGCAAGGCTTTGGAAACGCCAAAAGTCGCCTCTCTCCTTCTCCGTTCAAAGCAACCCCTCCTCCTCCTCCTCCTCCTCCTCCTTCTTTTTCCCTTCCTTGATCTCCAAACCGAGCTACTCCCAAACACGCACAGCTCGCCGGCTCGATCAGAAGAAGCACCAGGCCGCTCGACCAGAAAGAGCTAGTAATGGCGCCGGCGATCTCGGCGCTGGCCAAGTACAAGCTGGTGTTCCTCGGCGACCAGTCGGTGGGCAAGACCGCCATCATCACCCGCTTCATGTACGACAAGTTCGACGCCACGTACCAGGTCTCTCTAACCGATCTCCGATTTTGCTCCCGACGATCGCCCGTATGTTGTCTCCTCTGCAAACTCTGAACCTCTGCCTCTGCTGCTACCGCGTGCGTGCGTGCAGGCGACGATCGGGATCGATTTCCTCTCCAAGACGATGTACCTCGAGGACCGCACCGTTCGCCTGCAGCTATGGTATGTACCCCAGAAGAACCTTCCTTCGCGCCGGCCTCCTCTGTTTTCGCCAGACTTTTCTTGTGCGATCGGCGAACTGGCCTGTCGTGAAATTCAGTTTGCTGCACGCATCAGCTCTTCTTTTACATATCGTTCTGAACATTAGCATGGTCTCCGGAACATTTGTCGGACCACTACATTGTTTATGACGAAATCCATCATAGATCCAGATAACCTATATGGTCGATAGTCAAACTTTTCCTAGTAGTAGAAAATGAGCTGGAATTTTAAAAAGTTGATTGTGTGCAGGGACACAGCTGGACAGGAGAGGTTCAGGAGTCTGATTCCAAGCTACATTAGAGACTCTTCTGTCGCCGTGATCGTTTACGATGTAACTGGTAAGTCGCCTGTCATCACAAGATATTCACCATCAGAATACGTAGCTTTACACTGCACCATAAAGTATATATGACTGTGACCTGTGTCTCTTAGTAATATTATAGCATGGACAATTTGGAACTGTTCTACTGCATTTGTTTCGTGACAGTTCTTATATCCCAACATATGAAACTGAATCCAACAGACCGACAATGTTCAGATTTCGCGCTTGTTTCAGCTGATGCCATTTTGTTTCAGTGATAACCTCAACCATAGAACTTTATCTGATGATGATACTAGAAAATAACAAGCTTGTAGTACCATCCTCGTGCATCGTCGACCTCAAACCATCTTTGCTTGCAGACAAGCAATCATTTCTGCACACATCGAGATGGATCGACGAGGTAAACACGGAAAGAGGTGGCGACGTGCTCATCATCCTCGTTGGGAATAAAACAGACCTCGTTGACCAGAGGTACACATACCCGAGCCATTCGTTTTCTGAACTTATGATAGCGTCAGTTCATTAGGTTAGACATAAAAAAAATACACGAGCTGATCTAAATGGAAAGGGAATGTCCTGCTCCAGCTAATAGGATCTACTCCCTTTGTTCTAAAATATAAGATGTTTTAGTTTTTTAAAGAGAATGTATCTAGACTTATTTTAGTGTGTAGCTGATCTAAAATGGAAAGAGAAAGCGGATGTAAAATGGAAAGAGAATGTCCTGCTCCAAGTAATAGGATCTACTGTACGCAGTATTAACCTGCTTGAATGTCGTCACTAGGGAAGTGTCCACAGACGAAGGAGAAGCCAAGGCCAAGGAGCACGGCGTCATGTTCATCGAAACCAGCGCCAAGAATGGCTTTAACGTAAAGGTGTCGACTTCTTTGCTTAATAATTAAAATACTTACATTTCACTTTGACGAGCATAAACATCATCTGACTGAATACTATCGCCGTGGAAACTTGGCACCTGCAGGCGCTGTTCCGCACGATCGCCACGTCGCTGCCTGGAATGGAGGCACTCTCGTCGGCGAAGCAGGAAGACATGGTCGACATCAACCTCAGGCCTGCCTCCGGACCAGCAGGTTCAGGCGCGGGCGCACAGCAGCAGAAAGCGGGCGGGTGTGCTTGCTGAGACTGCTGTGTTCTTCAGGGAAGCCATTGACTTGGATTGCAGTAGCACATTGGAGTAATTTTGGGAGTTAGTTCTTGCGGGGGATTTGGTTTCACTTTTCAGGGAGGTGTGTGGGATGAGATACATGTCATGATTATTACTAGTACTAGAAGATTTTTTTTTTTTTTTTGATAAACAGATATGCAAAATTTTGTGAAGGAGTGGCCAAAAAAAAGAAAAATCGCCGTTGCCGGGGATCGAACCCGGGTCACCCGCGTGACAGGCGGGAATACTTACCACTATACTACAACGACTTGCTGTTAGTAAACCGTGGCCGTCCTAATCGATCTCTGAAGTTTTTGTAAAATGAATACTTAATCCGTTCTATGCATCTTTCAATCTTGGTTAAAAAATACAAGGATGCATGCAGATCTAATAATCTATCCCGGGATGTTTGTATATCTTCCTTATTTTGAGAAAATGGGCAGCTGCATCATTCAAACCATAGATTCTTCATGGTTATCTCAGCGACACCAGTAAACCACGACTACCCCAGATCATGTTATGCAGATCTTGCCAAAACACGAGCTGCCTCATTACATGTCCGATTGACATGGATGAAAGAACATGATACAAACTTTGAAGCCCAATTCCTGGTATCATACACTAACGCACCTATTTGAGATCAGTCAGTTACATCCCTATTAACTTTGGTGACCAAATTAACAGTCTGAAGCCACAAAGCCTGCTTCTTCAGCGAATTCCAAAGCACAACGCATAGCAATGGCTTCCGCAGGTTCAGGATTTACCACCCGATCCACCTATCTTCTTCTAGCTGCATGCACTGGTCCCAGGTAGCTACGGATAACTATGTCAACTCCCAGCCGCTGTGACTGTGAGAAAATAGCTTCATCAACACTTATCATCACTGAACCCTCTGACGGTGGAGACCATCTGACAACTGAAGTGTGTGGCTCTGAAATTGTTCGATAAAATGAAGTCAATATAAGCTTTAATCTTACCAGCCACACGATGCGGATGAGACAAGGTCTCCCCATTTCTTACATTATTCTATTTTCCCAAATATGGCATATAGCCACGGCAAAAATCACAGACCGGAGCTCTGAAGCATCCTTTATCCAATCTAATAGCCATTGTTGGATTCAAATGCATGTCTTCAGATCAAAAGAGACAGGGAAAGATTTTTTTTAAAATCGTCCTAGATCTATTTAACATAATGAAATTTAAAAAAGCAGTGTTCTACAGTTTCAATTCTATTGCAGAAAATACACTCGTGCCGTGTCATTATGGTCGACTAAACATTATGCTCCACCAAGTATAGGAGGCAGATCGTGGGCACCCTGAATTCCAGAATTCCCCATGAGAAAAACAACTCCCTTTTATGGTACCCTTAAATAAATATCAACCATCCATTTTCGTGCATCTAAAGGCCTATATTAGTTTATACTAGTGTCAAAAACATGACTAGTATAATTTATACTAGTGTGAAAAATTGGAACCGCATAAGGAAAAAATTCCTTAATAGGCCCTGGCCCAGAATTCCTCCCGGGAGAAGACGTCTTCATCCACCCTAGAAAAAAGTAAACAGCTAGTCCCTATTCTGCTATTCCCCATCTACACCACAGCGCCGTGCACATCCTACCCGGGCTGAAGCTCCAAATGGGGAACAACTTCGATGCTCCTTCTGCCGCCATCCATGGTTGAACCCGAAACTGGATCAATGTCCTAGTCCAAATGGACCTTCGACCGCGTGGCGGCGCGTGTGGAGATCAGCTAGCACTAAACAACTGGTGGCTAACTAGCTATGAATAAGAGAACCAGAGAAGGAGAAAGCACGGGAGATTGAGCAGTTTATCGTAGCCAGGCAGGAACGCACGATGCGAGACGATTGTTGCAGAAGCCCTTGCCCTCTGGTACTTTTCCCGCGACGACGGCGATAAAACTACAGCGAAATAAGCACGTACAGAATTTAGCCGGCGAGGCGAGCACGTACTTGAGCAGCTCGATTTAGTTGATTGATTAGCAACACGCTGCACATAGACAACACCAAGCAAGTCGGATTGCTACTACTAGCAGATCGATTAAGCTCCTAGGTTAGCTTGTTGTGCTCCTGTACGTGCGTGTCGGCTGAAAGAGTTGATCGAGACAATCGGAGCTAGCTTTGGTAGTCATCGTGTTGTTCGATACGTTCATGTCTCTCGTCAGAAGCTTCTTCGTTGCGGTCGCCCGGCGGCAATGGTACAACAACGATAGGATCCCATGAGTTGTGAGGGACGAAGAGCGGGGCGAGATGGAGCAGTGCAAGCTAGTACGTGCGGCACGGGGTAGAGGCCAGCATCGATGGGGCGGTGAGCTTCTGGCGGATGCTTGCGGCGGTAGCACCTGACGAGACGCCGGCCAACAACGCGTGACACGGCGAGTTGCCGGTGGATGCCTGCAGCAGCGGCTCGCGACTCCGGCGGTCAGCGCGTGATAATTGTAGCTTTATGGGCCAGCTGGGCCTAATCTCAGCAATTAAATCTGAGTCGTTTGTTGATTTTATATTACTCCGTTCTCTTAAGACTAGTAAAAGGTACCATAAAAGTTGCCAACCATCTTTTAAGACTAGTAAAGGTAGTGTAAAAGTTGCCAAAAATATACATGACTTCTACGATTGACCGTTTGGCCAACTCCACTGCAATATGTCAGAAGAGCAACTTTAGTCTGTGCTTTTATCACGAGTAAACGATGTCGTATGCAAATAACAAATGAGAAATAAGAGGTCCTGCTTTTCCATTTATAATTCCTTTGATTTCACTAGCTACTTGTTTTGCTGCAAGAGACGTGATTAAACTTCAGCCCATAATAAGAATAAATATGGACTGACCGGATCACCTTGTTGTACGCCTCGTGTTGGTATCAAAGAGTCGGTTAAATTTCCGTTAACTTTAACTTCATATCTCACAGATGTCACACATCTCATCACAGTGTCAACCCAAGAAGCATTAAAACCCAATTTCCTTAGGACCCCCTTCAAGTAACCTCGTTCGACTCTATCATATGCTTTAGCCATGTCAATTGTTATGGCATAAAAAGAAAAAATTTCCCTTTGTTTCTTAATAGTATGGAGATATTCATAAACAATTAGCATATTATGTGTGATGAATCTACCTAGGACGAAGGCGTTCTGCTGCTCTGGCAAAAATATTTGTAAACAATTTGCCATCGCCTTAGAAGCCTATTGATATACCATATTACATAGACTAATTGGTATAAAATTAAACAATAAATCATGCTTGTTCACCTTGAAGATTAGTACGATGATGGGATTTGTGTGGAGCATGGCAGCAACTGGTTTTGCCATCCAATCACTGCAAGAAATATTCTCATCCGCAAAATTTTAGCCCGTCGTTCATTATAGACGGCGCGTCTTCCACGATGACATGGTTATACCCTACAGGTACGTAACTTCAGTATACCTGGTCCAGCCCAAGGAAGGCCCACAGCAGATATACGCTGGCCCATAAAGATTTTCGGATGGCCAAGGCCCATGACGTTTTCGGATCCTTAGAGAGCAAGACTAGCGTGGATAGGAAATTCAAAGGGGTAAAACCCTAGAACTTGTAACCGACTAGGACTATGCCCGGGACCTGCCTAAGTCTATATAAAGGCCAGGAGGGCACGTCCTAGAGCTCTCGACTCATACTTTCGCACACACCTCCACGCCAGATCGAATATGCGCACCCTGTAACCTTCGGTTCCCCCGTAATCAAGAGCAGACAAGCAGGAGTAGGGTTTTTCCTCCGGGGGCCTAAACCTGGATAAATCTTGTGTCCCCTGGTTGCTTGTCTGTTAACCGTGCCACGATCTCCAGCATCCCCATCTTCTCCAAAACCCAAGTCCATAACAATGGGCATTGACGAGATTAAACCTCGTCAATTGGCGCCGTCTGTGGAAATAGGGGCTGCTGATTGTGCGATCGTGACGGTCCCAACCCGATCGATCTACAACTCCGCGGCGACGGAGAATCACCTCCTCTTCGGGACCTTCGACTTCACCGCCCACTCGTCGGCCACCATGAAAGATTTCGAGCCCGTAGGCGACGGACTCGAGATTTTGTTCGAGAGCTTCTGCTTCCAGGTGGGACAAACTGGCACCCTCCGCCTTCCTGAGCGGGTGCCCGTGCCATCAATAAGGCCCGCCTCGTGGGCTCCACACCCCGTGCTACGCACGTCACCATCGACAGATGAGTTCTACAGCAGCAACAGCAGCTGCAACTCCGATCTGTGCAATCCACCTTCGGATGAAGGGACCTACGGTTCCGGATCTGAAAGCTGCGGCAGCAGTGAACCGATCTACGAGCGCTACCTATGCGCCGCGGTCATCCAGGATCAACAAACGCCCAACCCGACGCCCAACACGAACCCCAACCCGCAGGACGGAAACGGCGGGAACAGAAGAAACCAATCCCCCCCCCCCACTCGAAGGGGAGAACAACGGCCACGTCATCCAACTTAGCAAAGAAGGATGGATCCAGGCACGCCGTGCCGTCGCAGGCGACATAGTCCTACCCGTGGATGCCCCACGCGACCTGCTGATGGCATACCACTACCTCATCATCGAGGAGCACAAGAAGCAAGTCAAGATGCAGGAGACGCTCGATAAACGCAAGCAAGCAGCCTTCGAGTCCAGCGCGCGACGAGCTGCACTCAAAGAGGAAGGAGGAAGAAAGTAAGAGAGAGATGAGCGGGGCACTACGACGAGATAAGAAGCCAGCCGGTCAGTCCATCGTGAGCCGACAGGCTTTTTCGGCCTGTCGTGTGTCAATGTCGGGCTGCCGGCCGCCTGCCCTTGCTGCGGGGCCCACGCGCTCGACCTATTGGTCGCGTGTGAGCCAGCAAGTGCCTTTCGTTGCGTCTACATGTGTCTGTTATCCCACTGTGCCCAATGCCATGCTACTTTTGAAAATTCCAGATTTTATGTATTATTTTCGAAATTGAATAAAAATATATTATTTAAAATTTTAGCCAACCTAAAGTTATAAATTATGCTGTTTAAATTGAAAAATGCCCATGTGTCGTAAAGAAAACTCCGCGCCACTTTGAGAAATTGTTGTTTCGATTGCACCGACAATTTAATGGACGCTGCAAATCTTACTTTCTATCGGAAATTCACTTTGGAACTCAGGTGCATATGCTCCTGCCACCAAAAAAACATTTTAAAATATAAAAAAAATTGAACGAATTATTTTCATGTTCATCTTGATATTTCATGTGCGCTGTTTCGTACGTGGAAAACCAACATTTTATGTGTCATGTGTAAAAATAAAATAAAAACATGTCTCATGAAGAGCTTTTCTTTAGCGCCGAATTTTGTCTGATCAGGTTTTTTCGTGTGCGTGAGCGTAAAAAATATAAAAGAACATCTTGATAAAAAAAACATTTTTATCGTGCGCGTGAGATCGTGTGGGAGCTGGACTTCGTTTCTGATCAGGTTTTTTCGTGCGGGGTCGTTTCGGAGCTGGACGACGTGCGAGTCCAGCTCGGACAGAGAACACCGAAACCGTCATGGACAGTAATACGTCCCGTGCGTATTGCCGTGTCTCCGTCTATATATACTCCACATATGGTCGACCCGGCTAACTTCTCGTCGACTGTGTCGCCCGCGATTGCCGCTAGCTAGCTTGTAAATCTTCAACAGATCGACCGGAGATAGCGGCCAGAAGTTAGCCAACCATGTCGAAGCGGCGCAGGTCGGACGACGACGAGGGCGGCCCAAGATCCCGGCGGTTGTCACAACGCCGGCGGCACCATCTATACTTCGTGGTGGATGACTGGACCAGCGGGTACAGCATCTACAAGGTTGACGTGGCCGACTTGGACGGTGACCCCGGCGCCGACTTGGACTCGCAGGCCAACCGCTTCCCGGACCCGCCGGTATTTCGCCTGCAGTGCCCCCATACCTGTGATGCACAATTCTCTGTTGTGGGCAGTAAAATTATTGCCATGAACTACAACAAGGAGGTGGAGGAGGAGGGGTCCCCCGTTCTTGTGTACGACACGCCAACAGGAGGTCTCGCCGTTGGCCCTCGCATCCCCATACAGGTACAGGAAAGTTCCAAGCCTGTGCCCGCTTTCGACAGGCTATACGTGATGGGCTCTACCAGTTTCTACAAGGCTGATGATCACTTGGAGGTGCTCGCCGCCGCTGCCGCCGCCGCCGGCGAAAAAGGGGGCTGGGCCTGGAATGCCGTCCGCATGGCGCCTTTCAACTTCAGGCACATTGTTTGCGACGCCGCGCACCCGGACGGCCACACCGTCTTCTTCTCCGTGCTCCAACGCGGAACCTACTCGTTCGACACCGAGACATACGAGTGGAAGCACCACGGCGACTGGTTGCTGCCTTTCAAAGGACACGCCTACTACGACGGCGAGGTTGATGCATGGGTGGGGCTCCACGGAGACTCCAGCAAGCCAGGGACGACCGTATGCTCCTGCGACGTCATCGCCGTCGTGTCCTCCGCAGGTGACGGGGAAGGACGACTACTGGCCCCGCCGCCGTGGAAGCTCGCCAAGGAGAAGATGGTCTGCGAGGACAGGGAGAGGACCAATGTCGTCGTGCTCACGCACATAGGGCGTGGTAAATTCTGCCTTGTTGATGCATGAGTACGTCCTCGACCCGTGCTACCTCTTCTATGCTACAAAATTCAAGCTCCGGTACGACAAGGACGGGGGGCTGCGAGCCACCGCGCGCCGCACTCGCTCCTACGCCATGCCTAGGGTAACCAATACTCACAGCTGGTGGGTGTTTGGGATCTGATGCATATGTGCTCGCCTATAATCATCAACAGGGTCTACAACGAGGGCCGCCGCTCAGCTGACTGAGAATTAAGTTAACCCTCAGTCAGCTGACGTCACGCACGCGTGCGAGGTAGTTGTGCAGTGTTAAACTTGGTTCCCACTTCCAGTTCGCGACGTGCTAAAGTACTAGTATTACTTTTGGAGCATCATACGTATGCATGCCTGCTCTTCCCGGCCGGCCCTAAGCAAGTTCCTAGGTGGGTAGAAAGCGCGTGACTCGCGGCAGCGTCTGATACTCGTACGTGTAAGTGGTGTGGCAGCGGTTAATTTCTTTGCTCGTCGTTTCAGGTACTGTTCATAGTACTACATGTTTTGTAAGCTAAGTTTGTCGTCCAACTTTAGAGAAATTAAGGAATCTTTGCTAATTCTCAGCTAACCTAGAAAAAAAGTACTCTCTCCAGTACGGTTTATTAGGCGTTTAAAAGCAACTTTGACCAGTAATTTTGGTCAACAAATTTTACATAATATGTTATAAAAATTATATAATTGGATTCATTTTCAAAACTAGTTTTAAATGGTATATTTTATGGGACATATATTGTATATTTTATTTGTCAAAAATGAAGGCCAAAGATTTTTTTTAACTACGTGGTATATTTTTCTCTTTGTCTTGAATTACTTGTCATAAATTTGTCCACATACACATATATATATAGATGTGTTTCATGTGAATATAGACAAATCGGTGGCATCTAATTCATGATAAAGGGAGTAATTGCAACCGGTTTGCACATTTGCAACTTGTATAGTATAAAAACCACTAATAACTAGAAAATCTCAGTCGCAATTCCATGTGGAATTGACAAATCACAGTTGTAATTGGGGTTGGGTAGGGACAAAAGTCGACCGAAACAGAACAAGTCATCACCCGAATCTTAATTGCAACTAGGGTTGCAACTCCTAAGAAAATGTCATTTCAATTCCCAATTGCAACTAGGGTTGCAACTCCTAAGAAAATATCATTTCAATCCTCAATTGCAACTAGGGTTGCAACTTCCAAGATAATGATATTTCAATCCTCAGTTGCAACCCCAGCCGCAACTCCTGAGTAAAAGAAGCTTCAAGTCCAGTTGCAACTCGAAATAGGAAGGGACAATGCAACGATCTCTCTAGAAAGAGCCAATTGCAAGTCCAATTGTAACTCGTAGTAAAACGGAACCCCGAGAAAGCCAGATACAAGTCTCCAATTGTAACTCATAGTAAGAAGGAATCACAAAATAAATCTCAGTTGCAACTTTCCCACGAGAAAAGCCAGTTACAAGTATAATTGCAACTCATAATAAGAAGGAACTATGAAACAATCCTTAATTTAAATTTCAGTTGCACTCATCGAGAGCCAGTTGCAACTATTTGCAACTTGTAGTAAGAAGGGATCACGAAAACAATTCTCAGTTGCAACTATTTGCAACTCATAGTAAGAAAGGATCACGAAAACAACTCTCAGTTGCAAAGTCAGATGCAACTCATAATAAGAAGGGATCACAAAAAAATCCTCAGTTGCAACTCATAATAAAAAGGGACCACAAAACAATAATCAATTACAACCCCAGTTGCAACTCACCGAGAAAGCTAACTCCAAGTATAGTTGTAACTCATAGTAGCTAAGAAAAACAATTAAAAGTCCAGTTACAACTCATAGTAAGAAGGGACCACAAAAACAATTCTCATTTGCAATCTCAATTGCAACTCATAATAAGAAGGGATCACGAAAACAATACCCAGTTGCAAACTCATTTGCAACTCATAATAAGAAGGGACCACAAAACAATAATCAATTACAACCCCAGTTGAAACTCGTCGATAAAGCGAACTCAAAGTCTAGTTGTAACTCATAGTAGCTTAGAAAACCAATTGCAAGTCCAGTTTTAACTCATAGTAAGAAGGGGTCATGAAAACAATTCTCAGTTGCAAATTCAGTTGTAACTCATAATAAGAAGGGATCACGGAAACAATCCTTAGTTGCAACTCATAATAAGAAGAGACAAAAACAATCATGCAGTTACAACCCTAGTTGCAACTCGCCTAGAAGGCCAACTTCGAGTCTAGTTGTAACTCATAGTAATTGAGAAAAACAATTGTAAATCTACAAAAACGTCCCACCCAAATCCCCACACCCGCTAACAGAAACAACCGATGAAAAAAAAGCAAGAAATAGCAACTGGACTCTCTCAGCAACTGGCCGAATTGGGCCAGATTGTTTTTGTGGGCTTAGCAATTTTTGCATCCTCAAGCTAACCTGTTGCTATCCTAGAATTCACAAGCCACGCTCGCTAGCTGTCTGTAGTTTATATTTAAGTTTTCTGTTAATTATGTACCGAATTTTTCAATATAGGCTATGGGCATTCTATTGTCTGGTTGGCTGCCACATATTGGCTGTTTGAACATATATAGTTTACTTTTATAGTTTGTTTTTGCTATAATAATCTCTAAGAAGCTACTAGTACTCTATTGGATTCATATTACTTGTCACAGAAATGGACGTATCTAGATATGTTTTGATGCTAGATACATTCAATCCAGTGATAATTAATATGAATCGAAGGGCATATCTTATTCTACCAAAATATTTTATATTTTATAACGAACAACTACTATTCAATAACCTGATATAGAGAAAGAAAGATAATAAAAAGTTAGTAAAACAAATAACCACACATAGTTGCAACCCGACTTATAACTCCCATCTAGAACGAATCACGACAAAAAAATCCAACATTGAATTCACAATTTTCTTAGTTTGAACCAACTTGCAAGTAGAAAAATCCCAGTTTCAACCTTACTTGCAACTAAAAATCTAGGTTGCACCTGACTTGTAATTGAATAAAAACTATGTTGCAACCTTACTTACAACTGGAAAAAGTATCAGTTGCAACCGGGCTTGCAACTAGAAAATATCAGTTGCAACCCTAGCTATAACTAGGAAAAACTCAGTTACAACCCCACTTACAACTAGAAAAAAGTCAGTTGCAACACTATTTGAACTAGGAAAAGTTCAGTTGCATCCCCTCTTGCAAATAAAAAAAATCTCAATTGCAACCCTACTTGCAACTGGAAAAACTCAGTTGCAATCGAAAGACAGAGAAGTATCGATTCATATTCAGTAAAAATACAAGAAAGACCTACCTAACCTCACAAAGGACCATATATATATAGGGTGCTCAACACAATCCTAGACAACATGTGGACAACGAGCGAACCGGCTTGCATGCGGGTACGAATCTTGACATACGGAGCAAATCAAACAGACAATGACCTATCTATGCCTTAAGATAAATCTCATATAACTGAGAATTAGCAAATTCCAAAAAAGAAATCAACAGTTGCAACTCCAGTTGCGACTCCCGAGAGAAAACCAGTTATAGGTATAATTGCAACTCATAGTAAAAACGAAGGGAGCGTGAAATAATTCTTAGTCGCAACCCTAGTTGCAACTCGGTGAGAAAGCCAGTTGCAAGTCCAGTTACAACTCACAGTAAGAAATACCACTAAATAGTTCTCAGTTGCAACCCTAGATGCAACTTTCCCTGAGAAAAAGCCAGTTGCAAGTCTAGTTGCAACTCATATGAAGAAGGGGCCACAAAAATAATCCTCGGTTGCAACCCCAATTACAACTCTTTGAGAAAGCCAGTTGCAAGTACAACTGCAACTCATAGTAATACGAGGCTAAGAAAAAACCTCATTTGCAACCCTAGTTGCAACTCACCTAGAAAACCTGTTGCGGGTGCCTTTACAACTCATAGTAAGAAGAGACCACGAAATAATCCTCTGTTACAACCCTAGTTGCAGACAAGTCGTTTTGCAACTCATAGTAAGAAGGGATCACAAAATAATCCTCAGTTGCAACTCGGCCTGTTACAAGTCCCTTTGTAACTCATAGAAGAAGGGATCACGAAACAATCCTCAATTGCAACCCAGTTGCAACTTGCCAGAAAGCTAGTTGCAAGTACCGTTGTAACTCATGGTAAGAAGAGATCATGAAACAAGAAAATGACATTTCAATCCTTGCAATCTCAGTATCTACTCATGATAAAAACCAGTTTCAAGTCCAGTTGCAATCAAGAAGGGCATATGGTCCTATACATTTTGCTTGACCAATGTGAAATTAATGCAACCAACATTCATGTAGTCTGGCTTAAAAATCCAAGACCTCTTACACTACAAGTAAAATACAAAAACACTACAAAAAATATTGATAACTGGCAAAAATCTTCTCATGTCCTCGTTGTTACAAGAACCATGGTACCACATAAAACTTGCAACAATGAATATGTAGAACATTACGAAGGAAATCATAAAAAATTCAACAAGCATAAAAAACCTGGTCAAATACAACCCCACCGAAAAAAGAGACCGGTGTCGAAGAAAAACCTATTGAAATCAACGGGGCTCCGCCGGTCTCCACCATAGTCGCGGGAGAAGAACCGACGTCGATGTAAATCAGCGGAGCTCCGGCACTAGAAAAATAGATGACCTCACTAACGGGGAGAGAAAAGAACAAGGCAAAAAAGAAGTCAATGATGGCGGAGAGAAAAGAAGGAGGCAATGAACCATTCAGCATGACACACTGGAGGACAAAAACGGGCCACAACCCACAAGAGAGTTGTGGGTCCACAACGACAAAAAAAGCCCTGACCCACGACCTTCACGGACAAAACTTCTCAAACCCAGGAAGAAAAGCGCAAGAAATAAATGTTAGCAAAAAGTATAGAAGATAGAAACAACTATGCTAGAAAAATAAATAAAAAGTAGCCAGAAATTATTTTTGGATAATCTATACATGTCTGCCATTGCTTGCCGCTTAGAACAAAACAAAAAATTGGCAATGTCTACCAACATAAACCACAGCAGAAAAAGATAGTCTTACTGAGTTCACAAAAAGAAGGAAAAGACACGTAGAAAAAAACAAAGCAAAAAGGCCGAGGTAGGCTAGTACTGGACAATCATGTGTACAAAGAACTGTATACGTGGTAATCGTGAGGAGTCAACCGCGTCTCGCGGCGCGTATACGGGATCAAACCGGCCGGCACAAATGCACAGATTTTGATGCAGAGAGCGAATCAGATGGACGACGAGATGACTATGCCCTAAGCTAAATCTCAGCTAGCTGAGAACTAGCAAATCCCATATAATACAGCTTGCGGACTTTTAAACCAAGTATCTTACAAATCTTATTCATGCATCCTTCCTTTGCCAACTTATGGACAACTTCATTAGCTGTGCGACACACATCTCGGATTTCTACTTGATCAAAGCTACTCAAGAGCAGTCTTCAGATCTTCTATCAGTGGACCAACCACCGACATGTCTTTCTCTTCTTCATTCAGCTTCTTCACGGCAGCACAAACCTACGGCACCCAATTTCCTTTGCCAGTTCCACCACGCGCCTGCATGCTAGGATCTCAGCTCCTTCCGCGTCGACGATAGCCGGGGAAAAAAATGGGCCGCTCCTACAACGAAGGCGCCATTGTGATCTCTCATGACCACCCCACCACCACCTTGATGGTCGTTCTTGGAGAAATAACCATCTGTGTTCAGCTTTAGCCATCCTTCATTCGGCGGAGACTAGTGTTCCGTCGATCTGACTAGCAATGGCCACCGGGTCCTCAATGAGTGGGTTATCCCTCGCATTATTACATGCCAACCATAGCTGGTACACCAGCGTGCACATCAGTTTCAACTCCTTTGCACTTAGATTACTGAAACAATCAAGGAGCCGCTGGTGGCTTTGGAAATCAAGCTCTAGTTTTCTTCCACAAAGCCTTCCATGCATGGACAAAGTGTGGACACAGCCAAAACTGTTGAAGAGTTGTCTCTTCCCGGTACAGACAAAACACACCACACCCTGTTTGATTGAGCGTCGATGTAACTCGGAGCCAACAGCGAGTCCATTGCAGGCCAAGCGTCAGACATGAACCTTAGGTTCGTTTGGTGGACATATATCCAACACTCTGGCGGCGCATGTAGTACATCCAAACCCGCAGGTTGACTTGGTGGTAGCAGTCCATATAGTACATCCAAACCAGCAGGGGCAAAATCATAAAGTTTGTACGGGCGGCGAACCATAGAAATAGTCCTTCTTTTATTATTAGATATATATAGATATAGATTTTTGTTCTCTTTGAATCATGGACGCCCACTGCATGAAGGCATCGTTTGGGAAGAAAACAACATTTTTTGTGTCTAGACATCGAAGAAAGAAGCCAGGCCTGCCATCCACGGACCACGGACCCAGTATACGATCCACCATCTTTCAGATGCTGTCAATACATACTACAATCTACATCCGCGCTTGGACTACCTCTCAGGTTTCATGCCGGCATGCGTGCTTATAGGGTTAGGATATGCATGAGCATCTGCTCTGCTCGTGTACTGTGTTGTAAAAGAAAGAAGAAAAAATACGACAACATGTGGCGAATGAATTAACCGAAAAATCTGCAGACGTTTTGTGTCTTTTGGAACGCACTAATGTACTCAAATTTATGCAGAAGAAACCGAGCTGGCATCCACTGTGAAATCAATTCACGAGTTTGGAACAAGAAAATTCTTGTTCTTATCTTATGAGAAAAGAACAAGAAAGTTCTTGCTACGAGTACTTGGTCGCGAAGAAAAAATTGAATAGAAGGCTTTGAAGGGTACTAGTATGTGCACCCGTCAACGCACGGGACTCCACGGCCCGGGTCTTCTTCTTCTGGTTTCACAGACCGGCTTTGGAGGGGAAAATGAGCCGACAATGTTGAGAGTTTCAGCTGATGCCCAGGGCCGGTCCTGAGATTTCAGGGACCCGAAGCGAAACAAAATTTCAAGGCCTCTATAATTTGTGTTAAAGATTTTTTGTGTGCAATCCTAGATACAAACTCGGTGATAATGCTAACGATATCAATTTCATGTTGTAATTGCTTACC
This sequence comes from Avena sativa, assembly GCA_916181665.1. Classification (NCBI taxonomy): domain Eukaryota; kingdom Viridiplantae; phylum Streptophyta; class Magnoliopsida; order Poales; family Poaceae; genus Avena; species Avena sativa. Next base: position 46,579,555 of record OV702300.1, on the reverse strand, counting down.
AATTAGTAATTGAAAATATGTACTCCCACCATCCTAAAATAAGCGACTTGTATTTGTTTATATTCGTTTGTATCTATATAATATGATTAGATACATGCGAATCAAGACAATCCAATACATCTAGATAAATCCGAATCTAGACAGATCCAGATCATATATTTCTAGACAGAGCTAGTATCTCTAATTATTGTACGATCGGTCATTTCTTAATGGTTATGTTGCAATAAAGAAAACTCAATTTAGATCATCACATCTATTTTTTTATAAATCAACTATCACACAGTCATTTTGCCAAATTAGCACACATCCTAGAGACTAAAGACGTACCTGTCGCGTGCAGAACGCAGATCAATTGTCACACTCGGCCGCACAGGCCCCGATCAACTATTCCTTTTTATTTTCCTTTTTCAATGTCGATCAGCTATTCCTCTCCTCTCTACATCAGTTTGTGCCGTTGTAAGCTTGGTCTTTTCACTAAGCTGGCCTCTTTATATTTCCACACGTGTTATGCATCGTTAGAAGTTGGGTCAGCCAGGCTAGTACATAGCACAAGTATATAGGGCCCCTGATTTTTTTGGGCCCGGGGCGGTCGCCCCTCCAGACCTGCCCCAGGGCCGGCCCTGACTGCATCATCCCAACCTTTGAAGCTTAAACTATGATCATGATCCAAATAGAGATTGAAGAAATATTGGCCAATCTCAACTAAAGTAAACCATACACTGTGTGCCATGCTCATCTCTTATATCCCTCAAACCATTCCTCGCAAAAGTAAGCACTGGATTACAGTAATGGAACTTCATTCTTCCTACCATGTCATAACCAATTCCTTCAACTATCTTCTGCGGCATCAATGGTGACCAAGTTAGACAATCAATTTGATCATAGTAGATCAAGCTTTGTTATTACTACTAGCCATGAAAAATCTAGATTTATCTCCGGTGTAAAGAATGTGTTGCATGCTCCTTCGAATTGTTTGTAGAGGGGTGTACGCGGTTGGAGGACACGGCGAGAGATATTTCCTCCCGATATGGATGGCCGCGTGATTTGCGGATTGATCTTCCATAGCTTAAGGCCGTTTTCTTTAGCGATTTATGTAATTTTAGACTGCTTTCTTTATTCTCCAGTTGTGTGGTTTGCCACCGCTATGTGTATCTTAGTTATGGAGAGGCCAGATGTAAATATTACTCAAGATGATAAAAAAGTCCATTTCTAAAAAAAAAAGCTCTTGTGAATTAATAGTTCCATCACTAGTAAGAGCATCTCCACTCGCCTACCCAGGAGGCCGATCCGGACGCCGAAAACTGGCCCAGTCGCGTACCCAAGGACCTGTTTTCGGCCGGATTTGGGCCAGTTTTGGTCCGGACTACCCAGGCCGAACCCAGGTTTCCGGGTACGCCCTGGGAACGCCGGACTCAACGAAATCGGCGAAAAACAATCAAAGCGACGCGTGGACCCGCCGAATCAGTGAAGGAAGCCGAGTCGTCGTCATCCTCGGAACCACGCGGCGACCGTCGGGCAATAACTGCTCGTCGCGTCGGCCACGCGTCGCCGATTTACGGCGCCACCGTTGCCGCCTCGGCTCCCGTGACGGACCGACGATCACTAAGTTCCCGCCGTTTCCACTTTTCCCGCCCTCGCCACTACACCCCTCCCGCCCTCGCCGCCCACCTCGGCCTTTATAAGCCGTACTCCTCGCCGGAGATCTTCACACTCTCTCACAGCCCCCCACCCACAAGCCCAACTCCGGCGAACCTTCTCTCACCATGGGCGAACGCTACCCCGGCGACGGCGCTGCGGCGAACGGCTTCGGCCGGCGCACCCTCCAGAATTGGGAGGCGTGCATGCTATACGAGGCGGGGTACATGGAGCCGCCGGACACGCGGATGCCTCCGGGGTGGTGGCTGAGCACCGGCGGCATCCCGATCCCGCCGGGGCCGACGCCGGAGGAGCTGTCGTACGATGTGCAAGAGTACATCGCCGGCATGGACAACCCCGCCGAAGCGGTAAGCGCCGACGACCCCGTCTACTGGGGGAACTTCTTCGCGGAGCGGCGCCAACAGGAGCTCGCCCGCCACGAGGGGCCGCCGAACGAGTCCCCGCCGGCGCGCAAAAACGCGGCGGGGCGCCGGCGTTGGTGGAGCGCACTAGGGCGGACGCTCGTCGCCGTGCTGGAGCACATCAACCGCGGGAACACTCCGCTGCTCGGCTTCCCGCGCAACCCGACGCCGACGGCCAGGACGGGTCGGCGTGCTCCGGCGAACTGGGCGCCGAGGAGGATGGCGAGCATGAGCTCGTCCTCCTCCGCTTCGGCGTCCCACTCTTCCGGTAGCGCGCCACTTCGCACGCCGACGGCCGTGAAGCGCGAAGCCGTCTCGCCTGCGCGCTCACCGTCGCGGACACGCGCGCGCGGTATCGTCATCGGCGAGCCGTCTGCGCCTACGCCGCCAACAGGCCACCTGCGCCTACGCCGCCCCAAGACAGAAGGCTCGGCGCCGGCCGAGGACGCCGCCTTGAAGATGGCACTAAGCAGTCGCTCCGCGAAGCGCTGCCGCTGATGCCGACGCTGCCGCTGGTCGAGCCCTCCTCGCCGGACATCCTGGAATGGTCCAGGAGGGACTGGGAGAAAGCGGAGCATCAGCGCATCCTCGGCCTGCAGCAGTAGGCCGAGGAGCAGGCCGCCCGGCGTCGGGCGCTGTCTGGGCGTGAGCTCGCCTACCAAGGCGCCCCGCTCTACGTCCTAACGACGAGGACGAGGACGCAGGCCCGTCCTACCAGCCATGGAGGTACGGCGACCCTGGCCAGGGCAGCTCCCGGCAGAACCATCCGCCGAGCGACGACGACGACGGCGGCGGCAAGGATGACGGCCGGACCGACCCCGACTACAAGTCGTTCTACGACAACTTCGGCATGTAGGACGGCGAAGGCACCGGCGTCGGGCGCTGTCTGGGCGTGAGCTCGCCTACCAAGGCGCCCCGCTCTACGTCCTGACGACGACGAGGAGGACGCAGGCCCGTCCTACCAGCCATGGAGGTACGGCGACCCTGGCCAGGGCAGCTCCCGCCAGAACCAGCCGCCGAGCGACGACGGCGGCGGCGGCGGCGAGGATGACGGCCAGGCCGACCCCGACTACAAGTCGTTCAAACGACAACTTCGGCATGTAGGACGGCGAAGGCACCGGCGGCGGCCTTTTTAAGTTTATTTATGTACTAGTTTCGTTTAAATTTGATGTAATCCTCCTATATTTCGCCCAACTTAATGAAAATCGCCTAAATTTGATGAATTTTAGCCGAACTTGGGGACTCGGCCTGGGTACGCGGATGGGAAAATGGGCGTACCCAGACCGAAAACAAGTTCAGTCCGGCCGAAAAAGGACCAAATTTCGCCCTGGGATCGAAAGCCTATCAACAGTGAACAACAAATTACGCTTTACTACTGAACATAACACATCCAGTGGCCAATCTGCAACCTACACTATGAAGAAATTAAAGCTGCTGCCCAAAATATGTAAGTGACATCGTTGTCCCCTACCCTAATGAACAATTTATGTTCGAAAGAAATGATAATAACACTCTTAAATCCTAAGACCTAGGGTGTCAAGTGGGATCTCCCCTAAATCCCACTTCTAGTTCATTTGTTAAATTCTAGTGATTTTAAGAAATGAACTAGAAGTGGAATTTAGGCGGGACCCCACCTGACACCCTACTAAGACCAAATCACACCAAAATCTGCTTCCTAGACCCAAACCCTACCGAAACCTAACTACAAAACACTGAAAGAACACACACGCACACGCACACGCACACGCACACGCTGCTTTGCCTACGGAAGTAAAATTCCTTTGTATTTTTTTCGGTGCCAAAAACATAGGTAAAGTGACATTCGTATGCTTTTTTTCGCGGGTAAAATTCATTTTTACGTTGTGCGACGTTCAGGCTAAGCATTCTGTTAAGTAATAATAATAAAGTGATACGGAGCACCGTCAATGTTGCTCTGTCGTGGATCTCAAAAAAAAAAAATGCTGATGTGCTTTTTTTTTTCTGACGGAGTACCTTCTTGTACCTCAGCGGAGGTATGCAAGCGGACGTGACGTCTCTTGCTCATGTCGTCCGGAAAGCACGAGCAGACAGGAGTATCGATCGTTGTTTGACGTGACATGCATCGTACGTCGGTCATGCATACGTGTGCCGCTGGCGAATGGCGGACAGGACGGGACGGGATGGGGGCGACCGATGTACTAGTAGCATTGCAGACTGCAGAGCCGAGCGGTGTACAATCGGAGAGCGGCAGCGAAATGACGCTCACGCCGCCGCCGTGACCTGGAGACCCATCCCGCGCGGCACCATTGGCTGCCCTTTTCTACTCGCTCGCTGGTCAATCAATCACATCCGTGTTCCCTCTGACAGGTACACCGGTGAGTTGGGCAAGTTCTCGAGAGCAGTGCTCAGTACCGCTAGGCGTACTACTATGGTAGAGACACGGCTAAGAACGTGTGGCGCAAAAAAATGTTTCTCGGCACGGAGTCAACGTACGGTTTGGGGCCGGCAGTCTAAGCTGCAAAAACTCGACTCCGCTGGGGATCGAACCCAGAATCTCTGGTTTCGTAGACCAGCGCCTTATCCATTGGGCCACGGAGTCATTTTTGGGTTTAATTTGGAACTGCTTGTCTCCATTGAGTATCTTCGAGTGGCGGCTGATAAATTAGTTAGAGAGCGGTTGAACCTCATCGACTGTTTTGAGAAAGGGGCCTCCTTATTTTACTGTTGAAGTAATTTCAAATGATGTATCCGTGTTACCACAATTAACATAGACCGCCACATAATCATCCAAACCCTTCTTCTAGTACAGCGGAATACTCCCTCAGTCTAAATTCACTCATAAGATACCGATGTATCTTGCCATAAAACATGTCTATATACATTTGTATCCCGAGACAACTAATTTTGAGGCGGAGGCAGTACTTTTTCTATACATGGATTAACCCAAGGAACATGGTTAGTAAAAATGACCATGCCAAGTGCACCATGTGACACTATTATCCATGGTTTACGTATATTCTCTAAATAAAAAGAAAGTAGTGTCTATGGATGGCAGAAGACGATGGCTGGTGTTTCTCCCTCTTTTCAAGACACGGATGGAGTATCGAGATTTTTTTTTTTCGAAAGGAGGCAAAAGCTTTGCCTCATTCTATTAAATAAGGAGAAATAAAGTTTGTTCGGTTTACAAGCACCACAAGTTTTTCCGCATGCGGATTACTCTCTCAATATTACAAAACTCAAAGATTTAGCTCCCGCTAGTATCCAAAGTCCAGCCTCTCTTTTAATTATATCTAGTAAAGTTTGCGGCGGTGCAAATTTATTGTTGAACACTCTTGCATTTCTTTCTTTCCAAATCGTCCAACTTACGAGCATGGTGATGGATGCCATAGCCTTGGTCTTGCAAGCGAGCTTCGTCCACCAATCTTTGATAGAAAGATCCTCCGTCCAATCATCCTTGCTAAGCCAAGAAGCAACACAAACTTTGAAAGATCCAATTGGAAAGAGGCCTCTAGTACCAATTCAAGTTGTGTATCAACAAGTTAAGTACAAGATTCATATGAGAGGCTAGATAAAGAATGTGTTGTTGGTAGATTAAGGCAAATGAAGAGGAATAGAAGCAACATTGTACCTATTTGTGAAGAAACTGAAGAACACTGTTGTCGATGGCGCGTGGTAGCGCTTCGTTGGGAGACCTCAAGAGCAAGGTGTGATGAGCACAGCAGCAAGTCTTCCCTCAGTAAGAAATCGAGGTTATCGAACCAGTGAGAGGAAGGAAATGACTCAAATGTGTTGCTAACAACTTGGAGACCTGCACAACACAAACTCAAGACTTTGCCCCAACGAACAGTGAGGTTGTCAATCTCAACGGTTGTTGTAACAAAGAATTAACTGTATGGTGTGAAAGGTAATAGTGGTTTGCAGAAAGTAAACGGTAACAGTGGAAGATGTATCAATGGTAAAGATTGGACTAGGGTCCATAGTTTACTAGAGGTGTTCTCCTTAAGATAAACAAATATGACATGTTGGGTAAACAAATTATAGCAGGACAATTGACAGGACTGAGTAAGAAATAACAATGCAATACTATACATTCATGATCCTATAAGATTAGATTGGGCAATACAACAAGATACATAGACCGCCATCCAACTGCATCTATGACTAGAAATCTACCTTCAGTTTATCATCTGAACCCCCTCCAGTATTAAGTTGCAAGCAACGGATAACTGCATTAAGCAAAGTGTGTAAGGTAAACAATCTACTTGTTCCATGAACAAGAGACCGTTGTTTTCTCCCTAGTGGCAACAACACATCTATAACCTTAGAGATCTCTGTCACTTCCCTTAGATTAAATAGAGGCATGGACCGCCTATCGAGCATAAATACCCCCTCTTGGAGTCACTACTTGGCCAAGATATCTACTAGAAACTGAGAGCATGCAAGATCACAAACAACACAGACATAATAGAATCAATAAGACAAAACCATTAATCAATCTGACATTGTAATCTCAGTATCCATCGGATCCCCACAAACACAACATGCATGATTACAAATAGATAATCTTGATCATGAACGGAGCTCACAAGATCTAAACATGGTAGCACAAAGGAGGATATACAACCATATAGCTACTATATGGACCCATAGTCCAAGGTGGAACTACTCACACTTTATACCGGAGGCTGGCATGAAGAAGAAGAAGGCCTCCGGGATGATCTCCCCTTCGGCAGGGTGCCGGAAAGAGCTTTAGATCCCCTCGATCTAGGGACGATGGTGGTGGCGGTGGCTACATACGGTTTCATGGAATATTGATCGGGTCCTTAGGGTTTCTGCATCGGGGGTTTTTTATAGGCGAAGAGGCGAGGCAGGGGGCAGCCAAGGTGGTACGCCCCCTAGGCGCGGCTAGGGATAGAACACGCCTCCAGGGGGTGTGGCCCTGGTGCCTCCCATCCGTATCTTACTCTGGCTCCGTGTTCCCCACAGTAAAATATTGACTTTGGCTTTTGTCCCGTCCAATTCCGAAAATATTGATTTTCTGCCTTCCTGGAACCAAAAATAGAAGAAAAAAAGCAACTGGCACTGTGGCATCTTGTTAATAGGTTAGTACCAGAAAACATATAAAAACACCTCAAAGTGTAGACAAAGCAAAGCAAAGTAGATACTAAACAAGCATGGAACATCAAAAATTATAGATACGTTTCCGATGCATCAAGCATCCCCAAGCTTAACTCCTGCTCGTCCTCGAGTAGGTAACTGATAAAAAGAATAATTTTTGAGGTGACATGCACCATCAAAATCAAGATCAAACCATTTGCAAGAAATGAAAGCTGGGATCAAAGAACTCTAAACATGAGCATAAAAGATGGAGTTCTAACAGTAAGACAAAGTAACTAGTCATGCAACATGAAAGGTTACAAACAAAGATCATGAATAACATGCATTGAAAAACATTTCTTTGTTTCACATACATAAAACATGGCATAGTGGCATTCAGCTTGTCCCTCATGGAGTAGCAAATAGATGCATAGGACACCTTCAAAGTTCATAAGAGTGACTAGATACAAATAGCGCAAGAACAAGTAATATCAACAATATGCATCAATCAATAAGTTTTGGGACAATGCACATAGAACTAAGAATGGCAATTATGCTCTCTTAACTGGTGCCTAAGGATAGAAGGTGGAGACTCAATATAATGGTGGAAGAAAGTCCCTTCATAAAGGGAAGCAGGGATTTCAAGTTTCAAAAAGAGCTTACAAAAATTATGGTACTTGTTAGCTTTCAGCTCTCATTGCCCCTATCATAAGCATCTTGAAGTGATTAAGGTTAAAGTGAAAAAACTATGGAGTATATGCTTGACAAAGTATAAGTTGGCAATCTCATGTCCCTTGAATACGAGGGCCACTGCTCATTCTACTCAAGTTTAGTTACTTGCAAGTTCTTGTCATGGTAAGTACATGTGTATCATAGAGAACCGCCAACAGGGTACCCCTTGCACATGATACAGGAGCTATTCCATAATCAAAATGACAAGGCAAGCAGACAATGAGCATCTCAGCAATCTCCTTATTTACCATGGGAATATGGTGCTTTTTTCTCTCTTTCCTATTTTCTCATATTTTTTTCTTTTTCTCAGTCTCTTTTTTCTATCTCTTTTTTTCATAAGAAGAATGCTTCATAGATGTCATTATGGTGATGCTGCAAGTTTCCACCATGATTAGGCATGTCTTAGGCTAGCGGCCCAGGCGTTTCTCTAACACACACACATAACTCCATGGACTTACAAGCTCCCCTTTCATTTCACACCGACGACATCCATAGACAAAAGAGCATGATATTAACTATGTACAAAGTATAAGTGCAATGTTAAAAGCGTTCCCCATGACAACATGGTTCTGCTAATCCCAACATATAAGTACAAGCATATACAACATAGATGACACAATGGTTCAAGTTTATTAGGGGCAAGAAAAATAAAAGTGTGCCATCAAGTTTGTGAGAGATTTAATCACTAAGTTTTCACATAACAAAATACTTTTTAATTGGAAGATAGATGAAAACAAGAATATACTTGGAATGGTGTAACACACCATGCATATGAATTTATAGTGGACACTTTGGAATAACTTGGTTTCTTGGGAGTTGGATGCATGAGTAGAACTTACTCATACAAGTGGAGGATAGCAAAAGACTGGGAGCGACCAACTAAGAGAGCAATAATGGCCATAATCATGCAGAGCGACAAAACATTACTAATCAAAGCATAAAGTGGTACTACAAGTCAAGGACTAAATGATCATAGAGGCTATGGTGACTTGTTCATAGTCATAACATGGTGTCAGCATGTGCCAAGTCAACCCAAACAAAGCATCAAAGGAGAATACCACAACGCATGATTCCTTCAAGGCATACTAAGCAATCCCAATTGTTTGGAACAAGTCATGCTACAACAATAATCACTAATCATAAGGTCAAAACAACACCTAGATGACATGCTAAAGTCTAAGTCACAGTCAAAGCAAGCTCCTCTTGTACTACTCAAGCAAGAACTTCCTACTCCTCTCCAACACCAATCAACTTGTTTGAAACAACCTAGTGAGAACGGGGGTCCAAACTACTTTATTCAATCAAACTAAGCAAACTAAATGAAAACTAAGACGCTCCAAGAACAACACAACAGTGCATGAAACAATAAAAATGAAGTGTCTAGAAAGACCTGAGATTTTTATTGATAAAGAAGGAAGCTTTGACGCTTGTACCTATTGAATATTTCTTAGGGTGACACGGGGTGGCATACCCAAGCTTGAGCTTTTGTCCATTCTTCATCTTATTACATCATTCTTCCTCTACACCTGCAAATTTTCCTTTATACAAAACTTCACACAATCTTCATTAGCAACATTAGTGTATTCAAAAGATAATAGACCTTTTGGTTTATCTTTAGAACAACAAAACTTTCACTAAAAACACAAGATACTGTATCAGTTCCCTCAAAAAGCTCAATTTCCCAAAAAGATCCTAAAAAGGAATCAATAAGAAGCAAATGCAAATAATGGCAGAAATCTATCAAAACAGACCAGCCGGTAGAAATCGATTTTTTGGAAGACCTTCTGTTGCTCAAATTAAAAAGTGTTGAACTAACGAAAGTTAGATAACATACTGGGGGTTTATTCTAAAAATATTAGCTCAATCCAACTTACATAGATTCCTCGCGAAATTTTATGGTGGAGCACAAAAATCTGTTTCGGTACAGCAACTCCCCAAATCTTACTTTCCTCTCATTAGAGGTTATTCTTGGCACAACAATAAGGGGATATGCCCGAGAGGCAATAATAAAATGGTTACTATCATATTACTTATTTATGATAAATGTTTATTTTGCATTCTATAATTGTATTAATACGGAAACGTTAATACATGTGTGTTTAATAAACAAATAGATAGTTATGCCTCTCTCATAAACTAGCTCGTTGATTAACAAGATGATCAAGGTTTCCTGATCATGGACATTGGATGTTGTTAATAACGAGGTCACAACATTATTGGAATGGTGTCATGAACATTCATCCGAAGTATAGCATTATGATCAAAGTCATTGAGTTTATATTGATATAACATCATACGAAGTGATCCTAATCCTTAGACCATAAGATCATGTAAATCACTAACACTGGAAGAGTATCTTGATAACATCAAACGTCACACCATAACAGGTAAAATGATCTTGTCGCATGGAAAATAATTGAATCAAGATTCAAGTGTATCAACACTTGATAAGTGAAACAAGATTCAAGTGATTTGACACTTGATCAGTGAAATCACAAGAATTTTTTGATCAATCATACCATGATATATACACATCCAGATATGTCCTATGCTCTAAGTGTTATGAGCATATACCAGAATGAATCATAAAATGATCATTGGACTATAGTAAGGATATTCTTATGATCTTTTGGAAGAACTAAGAATATATTTGTATAGAGGTGACAAACAATTAAAAATAGTTCATTGTAAAGCGTTACATGGATAATAGTTTTGTCACAAGATACAAAATTAAGTTTATCTCAATTTAAACTATGGGTGGCATAATGAAATGGAAAGAAAGTTTCCATGATTGATTTGGATGAATTCCAAAGTTAAGACATTGTGACGGATACTACAACAAAAAGCTAAGTATATGACTGCTACAGTAGCAGCAAAGGAGGGCATTTGTGTTAAGTAGTTTGTTATCAAACTAAGGTGTGGTTCGCAACGGGTTAACACTAAAGATATATTATATGATAATAGTATCGACATGATTTAACCCCAAAAAACTAAAGGTCTCACCAAAAGACCAAATTTATACAATGTCATCTCATTGGAGAATGAGTGATGCGTGAAGACGCAAAGACATGCAAATACACACGGACCTAAAAGCATCAGATCTGTAGATTATGTTAACCACTTGCAATCGCGTATATGGAACACCAGAAAGCCATAGGTGTTCAATACGCAAAGTTTTCTAACTAGATTACTGCCACTACTGCAAGTGGGAGACTGAAGGGAATATGCCCGAGAGGTAATAATAAAGTGGTTATTATCGAATTCCTTATTTATGATAAATCTTTATTTTGCATGCTATAATTGTATTAATACGGAAACGTTAATACATGTGTGTTTAATAAACAAATAGAAAGTTCCTAGTTATGCCTCTCTCATAAACTAGCTCGTTGATTAACAAGATGATCAAGGTTTCCTGATCATGGACATTGGATGTTGTTAATAACAAGGTCACAACATTATTGGAATGGTGTGATAAACATTCATCCGAAGTATAGCATTACGATCAAAGTCATTGAGTTTATATTGCTATAACATCATACGAAGTGATCCTAATCCTTATACCATGAGATCATGCCAATCACTAACACTAGAAGAGTATCTTGATAACATCAAATGTCACACCATAACAGGGTGATTATAAAGATGGGTTCAGTACTACTAAAGTGTTATGTTGGGCCCATGGATCGAGAGTGGAATTTGTTCATCCTGATGACGGATAGATATGCTCAGGGCCCTCTCGATGTTATCACATTGATTAGCTTGCAAGCAAGTGATTTGATCACTAGAATGTTATATCACGGGAACGAGAAAAGAGTACATGTCAGTAATGAGATCAAACTAGGTATGGAGATACCGATGATCGAATCTCGGACATGTAATATATTGCGAGATAAAGGGATTAAGATACTAGCGTAAAAGGTTCTCACGATCACAAGAAAGTCATCGTTGAATGTGTGGGAGTCAGTATGGATCTCCAGGTTCCGCTTCTGATTATTGATCTGAGAGGGGTCTCGATCATGTCCGCATTATTCGCGAACCATAGGATGACACACTTAAGAGACACCGACACCATTTGGAGGAAATAGTTTCATGCTGAAAAGAATAACAAGCGCAAGAATTTATTTCACTAGATACCGAAACTAGTTTTGGGTGAAATTGCAGAAAGTGTTTCTGCATGTGAAATGAAATACTAGCAAGGGGTTATATGTGAATGTTTGTCATTAAAGTAATTGACAAAATTCTGAATAAATAAAAGGAGTTTTATTTAATGAGAGTTTGCATTAAATTTGGTGGAAATTTAATGGGAATTTGAGTGGAGAAAATTAAAGGGGCATTTTGTGAGTGGAGCTTCCACCCACATGATTGAGGGAGAGGTGGGGGCACCCTCCATGGCCGGCATCCATGCCCCCTTGGGATGCCCCTCCCCTATATAAGGAGCCCCTCTCCTCACTTGTCACTCACACCTCCTCGTGAAGGATCTCTCTCCCCCTCTAGTATTTATCCCCCATGGTATCGGACTAGCGAGATACATGTTTCCGGTGGCTTTTCGGCAAGAAAGAGTTGTGCTTCTGCTTCATCGCTGGAGCGAGGAGGCGGAGGTTGCTCGGTGCCTCAAACGTGTGTGCGAGCACGGATGCGTCGCTGATTTGCGGCGCTAGGGCTTCCTCTCGATCCTGAGATCGGCAAGAGACCGTCTACAACAACCACGAGTTCAACCTCGTTAAACTTTGTCGGTCTTAAAGGGTATGTTCTCTACGGATGTATATCCGCCCGTTGCTTGTATCTAGTAGATAGATCTTGGTACATAGTTGTTTCCATCGTAGGAATTTTTTGTTTTCTATGCTGCGAACCCTAAAGTGGTATCAGAGTCGGGTCTATGCGTAGATGCTTTGCACGGGTAGTACACACATGAGTATGTGGGCGATGATGATCATGTTATTGCTTCTTAGTTGTACTTTGGATATTGGTGGCATAGTGGGATAAAGCAGCCCGGACAAACTTTACATGTCCTCGCACATGAGACCTGTTCCACGCTTGACATAAAACTAGTTTTGCATAAGTGGCTAGCGGGTGTCTGTCTCTCCTACTATAGTTAATATCTAATTTGCAACGAGTTGTCAACAATTTAGTTATCCTCGTTGTGGTTCATGTTCGTAGGTAAGAACAGTTCTATCTTCGAAAGCCCTATGCCACGTAAAACTTGCAATGGATAAATTAGAGTCGTCTAGTTTAGATTGTTGCTGGGCTAGTGTCATGATATGGTGATGTTGTAAGTAAAAGTATATGTCGATACTCTTACAACACACATAACGTGTAAGTTCCATAGACTTTGGCCTTACACATAAAGGAATGATGAGGATCATACAACGATGCACATGATGGAGATCAAGTGCAAGAACCATATCATTTCACTTATTAATATGTGATGTTTGTTGCATCTTATATTGCTAGTTTGGCGTTTTATTAGCATAATAAGATGATCCATCATTTAGATATCAAGATAAAATGTGTTCTTCCTTAAGTATGCACCGACAATGTTTCGTCGCTTCAAGACATCACGTGATGATCGGGTGTACTTGAATCCACGAGCATATCTTGGGTGTAAGACAGTCTTGCACACGCGAATACTAAGGTTATTACTTGGCGAGCCTGGCATGTATAGACATGGCCTCGGAACTCGGACCGAAAGGTTAAGCACGAGTCATATGTTTTGATATGATGACCATATGGATGCTTGCCTTTGAAGCTACACCGACTCACGTGATAATCGTACTTGGTGTAGTGGATTTGGTTCATTTAATCACAAAAGACACGAGGGATGTCGTTTTTGAGTGGGAGTTAATTTATAATTTGGCTTAGTAGAACTCAATTTATCATAAATTAAATCAAAGTGAATTTGCATAATTTGTTGTAGTCATTGGCATTCATTCACCACTTTATGCTTAGTTGTAATTAAGATAATAGAACTATAGAATTCTTGATATTTACTTTACAAACTAGTATTGTATTGTGTTGAGTGTCAATCTAAAGTTTAGAGTCCTATTGCAATCTTTCAGCAAACTCTGTTTACTCCGTAAAGTTTAATAATTAGTATTAAATCGAGAGTAACAATTCCAGTGTTAGTGTCTTAAGTATCATGTTTGCCTCCATGGTTCTTGATTTAAATATCGGGATTATCTAGGAGCTGAAAGAATTATTTCAGAAACCATCATGTGTGGCAGATATAATGATATCTGAAATAATGTTTAGGTTGCAATATGATAGAGTATAATATATGTTCTCATATTGGATGAGAATTTTCAAAGGTTGGAGATGCTAGACATCCTAATCATCCAAAAGGGTTTTGAAAAGAGATGTTACACTCATGATTCGCCTTTATAAGCTACATTAGCTTGATCATGGAATTCTTCATGATAAGGATGAATAGAAGATGTATGTAAAGTGTTTGCTACACTAAAAGATTACTAAAGAATTGATTTTGAAAGAACGCCGATCATTTGATGATGATGATCTACTTCAAAGTACAAGTCCAAAGTTATTAGTATTTGAATATACACTCTTTGGACTATGTGTCATGTATATGGCGCCACTGTTGATGTTGATAGATTCTTTTAAAAGGAAAAGGAAATGCTGAAAGAGAATCTGTAAAATATATTTGGCAGAAAAGTAAAGACTGGAAATATCCAGTTTAGGTATATAGATGATATACATGTTATGGTTGTATTATTTGCTTGTTAAAAAATGTGGTTCTTGGGTATTGGATACCGAATTAGTTGGTATGAAATTTCATACATGCAATTCATGAACCACAATGGCCTAAGAAACTAGCAAGAGAATATGTGATGATGTTCATCGAAAACAAACAAACCGTTGTTTGTATTTCTCGTTGACATCAAAGCTTGCCTTCAAGATTTGTTTTAATAATAGTTATTTAAATCAGGTATTATAAGAACAAAGATTGTTCAAATAATTATCGTATTCCATATAAGAAGGATGATTTACAAATCTAGTTGGAGAAATCATATCCATAAAAACTAATGTTAAAATGTCGCAAGACATGTCGTAAATTATTTTACGACAATGTTCAAGGAATTGACTATGACAAGATTTGATCGTTCATAAGTGATATTTAGTCTGGACGGATTAAAGTAGCAACCACTACATATAATTTGGTATATGGTAGATGAATAAACAAAACAAAGTTCTTCTAAAATAATGGTTACCTAGGATGTGTGCATGATACGATCCAAAGGGTTTTGTTAATTCAAAGGATTCTAAAAAGGGCATGCAAACTTCAATGGTTGAAGTAAGCATCGCGGAGTTGGAATCTTCGCCGTGATGAAACTGTTAAAGGATTTTTCATCAGGAGACGATGAAGATGCTTGCACTTTTAAGAAATTAAGTGGGAGCACTGAGACATATTTATAATACATTATGTGGAGGACATCTTGTTGATTGGAAATGATGTATCTTTTATTGACAGAGGTTAAGAATTTCATTTTGATGAAAGACTTAGGAAAAACCCGAATATTTAGCATGAATGTCTACATGGATAGACAGTGACACTAATATGGTCGTGCCAAACATATATATATGAGATATTGAAGGGGTTCAATATAGAAACGATTAGAAAAAGATCTTGTCACATGGAAAAGAATTGAATCAAGATTCAAGTGTATCAACACTTGATAAGTGAAACAAGATTCAAGTGATTTGACACTTGATGAGTGAAATCACAAGAATGTTTTGATCAACCATACAATGATATGTACACATACAGATATGTCCTATGCTCTGAGTGTTATGAGCATATACCAGAATGAATCATAAAATGATCATTGGACGAGAGTAATGATATTCTTATAATCCTTTGGAAGAACTAAGAATATATTTGTATAGAGGTGACAAACAATTAAAAATATTTTATTGTAAAGCGTTACATTGATACTAGTTTTGTCACAAGATACAAAATTAAGTTTATCTCAATTTAAACTATGGGTAGCACAATGAAATGGAAAGAAAGTTTCCATAATGGAGTTGGATGAATTCCAAAGTTAAGACATTATGACGGATACTACAACAAAAGGCTAAGTATATGACTGCTACGGTAGCAGCAAAGGAGGGCATTTATGTCAAGTACTTTGTTATCAAACTAAGGTGTGGTTCGCAACGGGCTAACACTAAAGATATATTGTACGACAACAGTATCGACATGATTTAACCCCAAGGAACTAAAGGTCTCACCAAAAGACCAAATTTATACAATGCCATCTCATTGGAGAATGAGTGATGCGTCAAGACGCAAAGACATGCAAATACACACAGACCTGAAAGAGTCAGATCCGTAGATTATATTAACCACTTGCAATCGCGTATATGGAACACCAGAAAGCCATAGGTGTTCAATACGCAAAGTTTTCTAACTAGATTACTGTCTCTAGTGCAAGTGGGAGACTGAAGGGAATATGCCCGAGAGGCAATAATAAAGTGGTTGTTATCGTAATCCTTATTTATGAAATTTTTTATTTTGCGTGCTATAATTGTATTAATACGGAAACATTAATACATGTGTGTTTAATAAACAAATAGAAAGTTACTAGTTATGCCTCTCTCATAAACTAGCTCGTTGATTAACAAGATGATCAAGGTTTCCTGATCATGGAAATTGGATGTTGTTAATAACGAGGTCACAACATTATTGGAATGGTGTGATAAACATTCATCCGAAGTATAGCATTACGATCAAATTCATTGAGTTTATATAGCTATAACATCATACAAAGTGATCCTAATCCTTAGACCATGAGACTATGTCAATCACTAACACTAGAAGAGTATCTTGATAACATCAAACGTCACACCGTAACAGGGTGATTATAAAGATGGGTTCAGTACTACTAAAGTGTTATGTTGAGGCCCATGGATCGAGAGTGGAATTTGTTCATCCCGATGACGGATAGATATGCTCAGGGCCCTCTCGGTGATATCATATTGATTAGCTTGCAAGCAAGTGATTTGATCACTAGAATGTTATATCACGGGAACGAGAAAAGAGTACATCTCAGTAACGAGATCAAACTAGGTATGGAGATACCGATGATCGAATCTCGAACATGTAATATATCACGAGACAAAGGGATTAAGATACTAGCGTAAAAGTTTCTCACGATCACAAGAAAGTCATCGTTGAATGTGTGGGAGTCAGTATGGATCTCCAGGTCCCGCTTCTGATTATTGATCTGAGAGGGGTCTCGATCATGTTCGCATTATTCGCGAACCGTAGGGTGACACACTTAAGAGACACCGACACCATTTGGAGCAAATAGTTTCATGCTGAAAAGAATAACAAGCGCAAGAATTTATTTCACTAGATACCGAAACTGGTTTTGGGTGAAATTGAGAAAGTGTTTCTGCATGTGAAATGAAATACTAGCAAGGGGTTATATGTGAATGTTTGTCATTAAAGTAATTGACAAAATTCTGAATAAATAAAAGGAGTTTTATTTAATGAGAGTTTGCATTAAATTTGGTGGAAATTTAATGGGAATTTGAGTGGAGAAAATTAAAGGGGCATTTTGTGAGTGGAGCTTCCACCCACATGAATGAGGGAGAGGTGGGGGCACCCTCCATGGCCGGCAGCCATGCCCCCTTGGGCTGCCCCCTACCCTATATAAGGAGCCCCTCTCCTCACTTCTCACTCACACCTCCTCGTGAAGGATCTCTCTCCCCCTCTAGTATTTATCCCCCATGGTCTCGGAATAGCGAGATACATGTTCCTGGTGGCTTTTCGGCAAGAAAGTGTTGTGCTTCCGCTGCATCGCTAGAGCGAGGAGGCGGAGGTTGCTCGGTGCCTCGAACGTGTGTGCGAGTACGGATGCGCCGCTTATTTGCGGCGCTGGGACTTACTCTCGATCTTGATATCGGAAAGAGATCGTATACATCAACCACGAGTTCAACCTCGTTAAGCTTTGTCGGTCTTAAAGGGTATGTTATCTACGGATGTATATCCGCGCGTTGCTTGTATCTAGTAGATAGATCTTGGTACATGAAGGGAATATGCCTGAGAGGCAATAATAAAGTGGTTATTATCGTATTCCTTATTTATGATAAATGTTTATTTTACATGCTATGATTGTATTAATACGGAAACGTTAATACATGTGTGTTTAATAAACAAAAAGGAAGTTCCTAGTTATGCCTCTCTTATAAACTAGCTTGTTGATTAACAAGATGATCAAAGGTTTCCTGATCATGGACATTGGATGTTGTTAATAACAAGGTCACAACATTAGTGTAATGGTGTGATGAACATTCATCTGAATTATAGCATTACGATCAAAGTCATTGAGTTTATATTGCTATAAAAACTTACGAAGTGATCGAAATCCTTAGACCATGAGATCATGTCAATCACTAACACCGGAAGATTTTCTTGATAACATCAAACGTCACACCATAACAGGGTGATTATAAAGATGGGTTCAGAACTACTAAAGTGTTATGTTGAGGCCCATGGATCGAGAGTGGAATTTGTTCATCCCGATGACGGATAGATATGCTATGGGCCCTCTCGGTGATATCACATTGATTAGCTTGCAAGCAAGTGATTTGATCACTAGAATGTTATATCACGGGAACGAGAAAAGAGTGCATGTCAGTAACGAGATCAAACTAGGTATGGAGATACCTATGATCGAATCTCGAACATGTAATATATCGCGAAACAAAGGGATTAAGATACTAGCGTAAAAGGTTCCAACGATCACAAGAAAGTCATCATTGAATGTGTGGGAGTCAGTATGGGTCTCCAGATCCCGCTTCTGATTATTGATCTGAGAGGGGTCTCGATCATGTATGCATTATTCGCGAACCGTAGGGTGACACACTTAAGAGACACCGACATCCATTTGGAGCAAAAGTTTCATGCCGAAAAGAATAACAAGCGCAGGAATTTATTTCACTAGATACCGAAACGGGTTTTCGGGTGAAATTGCAAAAAGTGTTTCTGCATGTGAAATAAAATACTAGCAAGGGGTTATATGTGAATGTTTGTCATTAAAGTAATTGACAAAAATATGAATAAATAAAAGGAGTTTTATTTAATGAGAGTTTGCATTAAATTTGGTGGAAATTTAATGGGAATTTGAGTGGGTTTTTGTGTGGAGGGAATTGAAAGGCATTTGAGTGAGTGGAGTGTCCACCCACATGAATGTGGAAGAGGTGGGGGCATCCCCATGGCTGGGCGCATGGCCCCTTGGGTGCCCCCTCTCCCTATAAAAGGAGCCCCCTCCCTCTCTCTCACTCACACCTCTCGTGAGGATCTCTCTCCCCCTCTAGAATTTATCCCCCATGGTCTCGGACTAGCGAGATACATGTTCCTGGTGGCTATTCGGCAAGAAAGAGTTGTGCTTCCGTTGCATCGCTGGAGCGAGAAGGCGGAGGTTGCTCGGTGCCTCGAACGTGTGTGCGAGCACGGATGCGCTGCTGATTTGCGGCGCTAGGACTTCCTCTCGATCTTGAGATTGGCAAGAGATCGTCTACATCAACCACGAGTCGAACTCGTTAAGCTTTGTCGGTCTTCAAGGGTATGTTCTCTACGGATGTACATCCGCCCTTTGTTTGTATCTAGTAGATAGATCTTGGTACATAGTTGTTCCCATCGTAGGAATTTTTTTGTTTTCTATGCTGCGAACCCTACAGTGGTATCAGAGCCGGATCTATGCGTAGATGCTTTGCACGGGTAGTACACATATGAGTATGTGGGCGATGATGATCATTTTATTGCTTTTTAGTTGTACTCTGGATATTGGTGGCATAGTGGGATGAAGCGGCCCGGACAAACTTTACATGTCCTCGCACATGGGACCTGTTCCACACTTGACATGCAACTAGTTTTGCATAAGTGGCTAGCGGGTGTCTGTCTCTCCTACTATAGTCAATATCTAATTTGCAACGAGTTGTCAACACTTTGATTATCCTCGTTGTGGTTCTTGTTCGTGGTAAGAATGGTTCTACCTTCGAAAGCCCTAAGCCACATAAAACTTGCAATGGATAAATTAGAGGCGTCTAGTTTAGATTGTTGCAGGGCTAGTGTTATGATATGGTGATGTTGTAAGTAGAAGTATGAGATGATACTCTTGCAACACACATAACGTGTAGGTTCCATAGACCTTGGCCTTACACATAGAGGTATGATAGATATCATACAACGGTGCACATGATGGAGATCATATGCGGGAACCATATCATTTCACTTATTAACATGTGATGTTTGATTGCATCTTATATTGCTTGTTTGGCGTTTTATTATCATAATAAGATGATCCCTCATTTAAATATCAAGATAAGAATGTGTTCTTCCTTAAGTATACAACGACAATATTTCGTCGCTTCAAGACATCACGTGATGATCGGGTGTACTTGAATCCACGAGCATATCTCGGGTGTAAGACAGTTACACACGCGAATACTAAGGTTCTAACTTGGCGAGCCTAGCATGTACATACATGGCCTCGGAACACGGACCGAAAGGTTAATCATGAGTCATATGTTTTGATATGATGACCATTTGATGCTCGCCTTTGAAGCTACACCGACTCACTTGATGATCGGACTTGGTGTAGTGGATTTGGTTCATGTAATCACCAAAAAGGCACGAGGGATGTCGTTTTTGAGTGGGAGTTCATTTCTAATTTGGATTAGTAGAACTCAATTTATCATAAATTAAATCAAAGTGAATTTGCATAATTTGTTGTAGTCATTGGCATTCATTCACCACCTTATGCATAGTTGTAATTGAGATAATAGAACTATAGAATTCTGGATATATATACTTTACGAACTGGTATCGTATTGTGTTGAGTGTCAATCTAAAGTTTAAAGTCCTATTGCAAACTTTTAGCAAACTCTATTTACTCCGTGAAATTTAATAGTTAGTATTAAATCGAGAGTAACAATTCCAGCGTTGGTATCTTAAGTATCATGTTTGCCTCCATGATTCTTGATTGTTTTAATATCAAGTTTATCTAGGAGCTGAAAGAATTGTTTCAGAAACCATCATGTGTGGCAGATATAACGATATCTGATACAATGTTTTGGTTGCAATATGATTGAGTATAATTTATGTTCTCATATTGGATGAGAATTTACGAAGGTTGGAGATGCTAGACATCCTAATCATCCAAAATGGTTTTGGAAAGTAATGTTATACTCACGATTCGCCTTTATAAACTACAGTAGCTTGATCATGGAAGTCGTCATGATAAGGGTGAATAGAAGATGTATGTAAAGTGTTTACTACACTAAAAGATTACTATAGAATGGATTTTAAAAGAATGTTGATCATTTTGATGATGGTGATCTACTTCAAAGTGCAAGTCCAAAGGTATTATTATTTGAATATACACGCTTTGGACTATGTGTCATGTATATGGCGCCACTTTTGATGTTGATAGATTCTTTTAAAAAGGAAAAGGAAATGCTGAAAGAGAATCTATAAAATATATTTGGCAGAAAAGAAAATATTGGAAATATCCAATTGAGGTATATGGATGATATACATGTTATGGTTGTATTCTTTGCTTGTTAAACAATGTGGTTCTTGGGTATTGGATACCGAATTGGTTGGTATGAAATGTCATACAGAACGACGCAATTCATGAACCACAATGGCCTAAGTAACTAGCAAGAGAATATGCGATGATGTTCATCGAAAACAAACAAACCGTTGTTTGTATTTCTCGTTGACATCAAAGCTTGACTTCAAGATTTCTTTTAATAATTGTTATTTAAATCATGTATTATGAGAACAAAGGTTGTTCAAATAAGTACCGTATTCCATATAAGATGGATGATTTACAAATCTAGTTGGAGAAATCATATCCATAAAACCTAAATGCTAAAATGTCGCAAGACAAATGATTGAAAAATCACTTACGAAGTGACATCGCCGTTTAAATTATATTGGAAATAAAACATGAAGAATTTCCATATTCATGGATTTTTGGAGTCTTTGATTTGATCAAGTGACGCTTGTGAGACTTTCCTCGGGATAATTAAAAACTTCGTTCAAAGGCCAAAGAAGAACGAACGACTAAAATATTGGAATTTATACATATCGATGTATGTAGTCCATTATGTGTAGTCGTAAGCGATGGGCTTCAACTTCATATAATTTCTTCAGAAATTTGAGTGAATATTCACTTAATGAGAAAGAAGTATGAAATATTTGAAAACCGTTTCAAAGACTTTCAAGATGAAGTGAAAATCATTATAACAAGAAAATAAATGGTTTATGATTTTATCATAAGGGATTTATTTGAGTTACAAGTGTAACAAGAAAATAAATGAATTATGATTTTATCATAAAGGGATTTATTTGAGTTGCAAGTTTAGCAAAACACCTAGATTTACATCTCCTGAAACACCATAGGAGTATGGAGTGTTTGAGATTTGTAATAAAACCTTATTTGACATGGTTGGATCAAAGGTGTTATTTATAAAACTACCATTATGTTTTAAAAGATTAAAGCTTTAGAGACTACCGCTTTTACACTGAAAAGAGCTCCATCTTGATATGTTGAAATGAAACCATATGAGTTATGGTTTGGGGTAAAACCCAAGTTGCCCTTTCTTAAATTTGGTTATGCTAAACATAAGTAAGATGTTTACAACCAAAGTCGGATGATCATGTCTTTGTAGGTTATTTCGAAAAACAATTGGTTATTCCTCCATAACACCAAGGACAAAAGGGTTTGTCCCTTGAAATGTGAAGTTTCTTGAAAAAGGAATTTTTCGTAAAAGTTTAGTGGGAGGACATTAGAACGTTGATAAGGTTAACGAACCTTAGCTATATGTGCTGAGTTGCGCAGTGCCGGAAAATGTTCCGGAGGCAGCCAGAATGCTCATGGATCACGTGCCTCAAAGGTTGTGGTCACGGAGGTCTAAGTTCTTATTGAACCAAGTCGGTCGGATAAACAATCAAATACTGAGATTTGAGAGTAAATCATTATTGTTTGACAATGATGAACCGACTACATGCAAATAAGCGATGATGGGCCCTGACTCCGTCAAATGGCTTGAAGCCATAAAATCTTGACTATGACAAGATTGGATATTTCATAGCGATATTTAGTCTGGATGGATTAAAGTAGCAACCACTACATATAATTTGGTATATGGTAGGTGAATAAACAAAACAAAATTCTTCTAATAGAATGGTTACCTAGGACATGTACAAGACACGGTCCAAAAGGTTTTGTTAAATTCAAAGGATGCTAAAAGGGCATGCAAACTTCAATGGTTGAAGTAAGCATCACGGAGTTGGAATCATCACCGTGATGAAAAGGGAGTTTTCATCTGGAGACGATGAAGATGCTTGCATTTGCAAGAAATTAAGTGGGAGCGCTGAGACATATTTCTAATACATTATGTGGAGGACATCTTGTTGATTAGAAATGATGTATATTTTATTGACAAAGGTTAAGGATTTCATTTGGATGAAAGACTTAGGCAAAAACCGAATATTTAGCATGAATGTCTATAGTGGATAGACGGTGACGCTAATATGGTTGGGCCAAACGTACATATATGAGATATTGAAGAAGTTCAATATAGAAACGACAAGAAACGGTTCTTGTCACATGGAAAGTAATTGAATCAAGATTCAAGTGTATCGACACTTGATAAGTGAAACAAGATTCAAGTGCTTTGACACTTGATGAGTGAAATCACGAGAATGTTTTGATCAATCATACCATGATATGTACACATCCATATATGTCGTATGCTCTAAGTGTTATGAGCATATACCAGAATGAATCATAAAATGATCATTGGACGATAGTGAGAATATTCTTATGATCTTTTGGAAGAACTAAGAATATATTTGTATAGAGGTGATAAACAATTACAAATAGTTCATTGTAAAGCGTTACATTGATACTAGTTTTGTCACAAGATACAAATTAAGTTTATCTCAATTTAGACTATGGGTGTCACAATGAAATGGAAAGAAAGTTTCCATGATGGATTTGGAAGAGTTCCAAAGTTAAGACATTCTACGAATACTACAACAAAAAGGCTAAGTATATGACTGCTATAGTAGCAGCAAAGGAGGGAATTTGTGTCAAGTAGTTTGTTATCAAACTAAGGTGTGGTTCGCAACGGGCTAACACTAAAGATATATTGTATGGCAATAGTATCGACGTGATTTAACCCCAAGGAACTAAAGGTCTCACCAAAAGACCAAATTTATACAATGCCATCTCATTAGAGAATGAGTAATGCATGGAGATGCAAAGACATGCAAATACACAAGGACCTGAAGCGTCAGATCCATAGCTTATGTTAACCACTTGCAATTGCGTATATGGAACACCAGAAAGCCATATGTGTTCAATACGCAAAGTTTTCAAACTAGATTATTGTCTCTAGTGCAAGTGGGAGACTGAAGGGAATATGCCCGAGAGGCAATAATAAAGTGGTTATTATCGTATTCCTTATTTATGATAAATGTTTATTGTACATGCTATGATTGTATTAATACGGAAACGTTAATACATGTGTGTTTAATAAACAAAAAGGAAGTTCCTAGTTATGCCTCTCTTATAAACTAGCTCGTTGATTAACAAGATGATCAAATGTTTCCTGATCATGGACATTGGATGTTGTTAATAACGAGGTCACAATATTAGTGTAATGGTGTGATGAATATTCATCCGAAGTACAGCATTACGATCAAAGTCATTGAGTTTATATTGCTATAACAACTTACGAAGTGATCGAAATCCGTATACCATGAGATCATGTCAATCACTAACACCGGAAGAGTTTCTTGATAACATCAAACGTCACACCGTAACAGGGTGATTATAAAGATGGGTTCAGAACTACTAAAGTATTATGTTGAGGCCCATGGATCGAGAGTGGAATTTGTTCATCCCGATGACGGATAGATATGCTATGGGCCCTCTCGGTGATATCACATTGATTAGCTTGCAAGCAAGTGATTTGATCACTAGAATGTTATATCACGGGAACGAGAAAAAGAGTGCATGTCAGTAACGAGATCAAACTAGGTATGGAGATACCGATGAGTGAATCTCGGACATGTAATATATCGCGAAACAAAGGGATTAAGATACTAGCGTAAAAGGTTCTGACGATCACAAGAAAGTCATCGTTGAATGTGTGGGAGTCAGTATGGTTCTCCAGATCCCGCTTCTGATTATTGATCTGAGAGGGGTCTCGATCATGTCAGCATTATTCGCGAACCGTAGGGTGACACACTTAAGAGACACCGACATCGATTTGGAGCAAAAGTTTCATGCCAAAAAGAATAACAAGCGCATGAATTTATTTCACTAGATACCGAAACGGGTTTTCGGGTGAAATTGCAAAAAGTGTTTCTGCATGTGAAATGAAATACTAGCAAGGGGTTATATGTGAATGTTTGTCATTAAAGTAATTGACAAAATTCTGAATAAATAAAAGGAGTTTTATTTAATGAGAGTTTGCATTAAATTTGGTGGAAATTTAATGGGAATTTGAGTGGGTTTTTGAGTGGAGGGAATTGAAAGGCATTTGAGTGAGTGGAGTGTCCACCCACATGAATGTGGAAGAGGTGGGGGCATCCCCATGGCTGGGCGCATGGCCCCTTGGGTGCCCCCCTCTCCCTATAAAAGGATCCCCCTCCCCCTCTCGCACTCACACCTCCTCGTGAAGGATCTCTCTCCCCCTCTAGAATTTATCCCCCATGGTCTCGGACTAGCGAGATACATGTTCCCGGTGGCTATTCGGCAAGAAAGAGTTGTGCTTCCGCTGCATCGCTGGAGCGAGGAGGCGGAGGTTGCTCGGTGCCTCGAACGTGTGTGCGAGCACGGATGCGCTGCTGATTTGTGGCGCTAGGACTTCCTCTCGATCTTGAGATCGGCAAGAGATCGTCTACATCAACCATGAGTCGAACTCGTTAAGCTTTGTCGGTCTTCAAGGGTATGTTCTCTACGGATGTACATCCGCCCGTTGTTTGTATCTAGTAGATAGATCTTGGTACATAGTTGTTCCCATCGTAGGAAAACTTTTGTTTTCTATGTTGCGAACCCTACAGTACATAGTTGTTCCCATCGTAGGAATTTTTTTGTTTTCTATGCTGCAAACCCTACACAAAAAGCAAATAAAAAGGATAAGGAGAGGTCATTACTGAAGTAATAACTTCCAAGACTCAAGAAAACTTTTGGGTTATCTCCCAATAAGTACTTTTATTTAACGCCTTTAAGTTAGGCTTGAGAGTTTGAGAAGATGCTCATATAAGAAATATGAATTGAAGTAAAAGAGAGCATAAAGAAGCAAATTCAAAACACATATAAGTATAACCCACTTCCTATGAAAAATAATCTTGTAAAGAAACAAGTCATGAAAGCACAAAGCAAGAAGCATAGGAAAGCAAAACAAGTGCAACTTCAAAAATTTCAACATAAAGAGGATAAAATTAATATTGTTGAGATGCATAAGACCATGTTTCCCTCTCTCATAATAACTTTCAATAGCAACATGAATAAAATTAACAAATATAACTATCACATAAAATATTCTTATCATGATCCACATGCATAAAATAATTATTACTCTCCACATAAGCATAGTCATTCTTATTAATTATAGTGGGAGCAAATTCAACAAAATAGCTATCATTGATATTATCATCACCATAATCATCAAATATAGGAGGAATATTGTAATCATAATTAATTTTCTCATCAATAGTAGGTGGACTGACAATATCATATTCATCATTGTAATTATCATACGTTGGAGGTATAGTATCATCATAGGCAATAGAACTTTCAAAATTGGTACCAAAGAGATTTTCAATATCAAAAGTAGTGTGTTTTCCCAATCATGATCACTACTACAGGTAACAAGCATAGGACCATCATTTTTACCTATAGTAGAAATTTCAAAAGAATCCACAGGAGCATAACATTCATCCTCCTTTGGTAAGCATGGGGGACAATCAAATAATGTAATGGATAAAGAGTTACTCTCATTAGAAGGTAGGCATGGGTAGCTAACCCATTCTTCCTCCTTTTGTTCATCACTCTCCTCCTCTTTTTCATCTAATGAGCTTCCCGTTTCAGCAATTTGTTCTTCTATAAGCTCTTGCAAAGCATTAGTCTCTTCCGTTTATGGAAAGCACCTATTAAAATATTCAATAGCCATTTTCTTCCTTGTAATTATCAAAGCAAAATTTAAGTATCTCATAAACCTCATATTCATAGGGTGCATCATCGGTATTTCAATCAAACTAGCAAGTTCAAATGCACCCTTGAAAGCAATAAATTTTTCAATTTGTTCCACATCATAAAGGTCATAATTTCCTTTAACATAAGAGGATATGGTAACATTATCATTATACTCACATTGAAAAGGGAGGTGTTTATACCTCCTACAGCAACAAACTTTATCAAAGCAATAAGTAACATTATAAGTAGAGCACACCTCTCTAGCAATAGTATTCAATTTATCAATTTGTACCCATAAGTGTTTCCCTTTTTGTGACAAACGGTGTTCCTTAAAACAGTACTTTTGTTCTTCCATGAACCCACCTTGCCAATAAGAACTAGTTTCAAAGTAACCATCCATTGATAGAAAGCATGACCAAGCAAGGCAATAACAGACCAGCAACTAGAGTAGGAACTAATTTTTTTGTGTTTTTGATAGGAGAAAGTAAACCAAATTAAACTAATTTTTCGAGTATTTTATAAAAATAGGCAAACAAAATCAAGCAAAAGAAACCAAGCAAAACAAAAACAAAGTAAAGATAAAGGTTGTGAAGGACTCCCCTTGTGAAGCGGAGAGCATGTAAGATCACTAGTATCTACTTGGCCAAGATAGCTACTAGAAACGGAGAGCATGCAATATCACAAACAACACAGACATGATAGAATCAATAAGACAAAACCATTAATCAATCTAATATAGTAATCTCAATATCCATCAGATCCCCGCAAACACAACATGCATGATTACAAATAGATGATCTTGATCATGAACGGAGCTCACAAGATCTAAACATGGTATCACAAAGGAGGAGATACAACCATCTAGCTACTACACGGACCCGTAGTCCAAGGTGGAACTATTCACACTTTATACCGGAGGCTGGCATGATGAATAAGAAGGACTCCAGGATGATCTCCCCTTCGGAAGGGTGCCGGGAAGAGCTTCAGATCCCCCCGATCTAGGGACGATGGCGGCGGCTACAGACGGTTTCGTGGAATATTGATCGGGTCCTTAGGGTTTCTGCATCGGGGGGGTTTTATAGGCGAAGAGGCGAGGCAGGAGGAAGGCCAGGGTGGTCACACCCCGTAGGCGCGGCTAGGGCTAGCCTGTGCCGCCAGGGGTGTGCCACCTGGTGCCTCCCCTCCGTATCATACTCTGGATCCGTGTTCCCCATGGTAAAATATTGACTTTGGCTTTTGTCCCGTCCAATTCCGAGAATATTGATTTCCTGCCTTTCTGGAACCAAAAACAGAAGAAAACAGGCAACTGGCACTGTGGCATCTTGTTAATAGGTTAGTACCAGAAAACATATAAAAAACCCTCAAAGTGTAGACAAAGCAAAGCAAAGTAGATACTAAACAAGCATGGAACATCAAAAATTATAGATACGTTTCCGACGTATCAACTGTGCAACATTGGATGACAGTGAGGATGCAGTGGATTCATGATATTGCAGTTGTCCCTGGCGGAACATAATGCAAGATTGGATACCAGTGAACATGTTGTTCATCGTGAACATTACGATCATGGTGAGGATGGTGATCACGCTTTTGTTATTGTCCCTCAAAACACCAAGAAGGTTAACATGCTTGATGAGTTCAGGTGTCCTAGGAAATATACATGAGCTCATATCTATGTAATCTTTTAAGTACTTCAAAATGCCATGTTATGAGTTTGGCTTTCCCATGAAACTTATTATGACATGTTATGTTGTATTTTATGTGACAATGCTCGCTTATGTGTTGCCATATTTTGGTTTAGTCTGTCATACAATTCTTGTGAGAATGTGAAGTTCAAATGTGAATTTTCATGTTATATATTATTTCAAATTCAAATCATTCCAAGAAGTGAAAAATTCTTAAAATTTGAGATATTTATTTACACATTTTACTTACTTCTAATCAACATTAGTCATTGGGCATCATCCATATCTTACAGATGCACATTAAAAGGCCAAAATGAGATCAGAACACATTACTTCGTTGCATCATGTTCATCTCTAATCTACACCAAAAGGCAATACATTACTACACTGGATCATATACTAAAGGTTTAGCTAAAGCACACCTAGATCATCACTACAATATCACCTCACTTCTTCTAAACAAGAACAAGGCACATTGCACACAACACACATAGTACAACTACTAAGATCTTCAGTAGAACAAGTATTTCTCTAACTGCATCTAACAAATTCATCTAATTCTAGTCTTATGCTTGCACCATTTTCAAATTTTCCTCTTCTTTCCAGAACCAACCGAATCTCCTCCCTTATTTCCTTTGCCTAGCCTATGTCATGAACAACAACGTCGCGTGCCTCGAATGAAGTTTCGCTCCACCAAGTAGCCAACGTGCTCCAACACTGAGTGCCAAAAGTTGCATCCAAATTGTCGCATTTCCCACCACATAAACGAAGAACAAAATGCAGACAATGAGTTAAATCAAGAATGACATTACGTACCCATGCCTCTTACGCTTGTAGAACACCCATCCATTGCGATCGGTTGTCCTAGAATGATATTACTTCACCACCCAACCACAAATCTCGTTTCGGCATGGTGACTAAATGGCAACGCTCCGGCGACAGCTCTCGTATCAGTGGCGTTCCACCAGCAACGTTGCTGATCTAGGGTTTTAGCAGAGTAGGGGAACATAGGTGAGAAAGAAAGAAATTTTAGACGGAAGCCATCTGATGTAGTCGATGATGCTTTTGTAAAAAAAACTCCCAAACATTTCTCTTCTTTAACTAACCGGTAACTTACCTTCTAACGGGTTCCCCTCACCGCTAACTCCACCAATACAACATGTCGTCGCTGACATTGTGACGCATCTTTGGTGACCGTAAAATTGTATTGTCGTGGTAGAGTGGCTGAATTGATTTCCTTAAGCAAGTTTCAATTACTATTTCTGGATTTTACTCCGTATTATATAAGATCCTTTGATCCCGTAATAAAACTGAAGAAACCTTATTTTTGTGGGGAAGTAAAACTGAAAAAACTAGTCTCTACTACTAATAAAAGAGTAAATATTATCTTTTCTAAACGCACCCCATAATATGTGTACACGGACCTATTGTCACCATAGGATTAGGTTCACAAAAGTAAACCCAAGAGCTAGTGTTATTCTAATTGGTTTCTTGTGTGCACTTAGTAATTTACCTAAACTGGCCACGTTACAGTTTCTGTTCCAAAAATATCATCATATATACTCCTAATTGATTGCCCCACTAATTACTCACCTTTATTATTCCGAAATAGATTGCCCCACTCAGGTTCAAAAAATAGGCCGAATCAGCGATTAATAGTCCGACTAATCGCTACTAGGGACATGACCATGTCGATTATCACTAATCCTTTGTGTTAATCGTTTAGCACGATTAATAGGTCTGACACTCCGATTACTAGATATGTTTCCGATTAACCACTACACTTGATAAAAAATATTGCAAAATTATCAACACATATCTCCCATCCATCCGCTAGCCCGCCCTAATGAAGTAGGTTTTGCGAAGCTCCCGCTCGATCCCTGTCTCCAGGAGCTTGATTTCCGCCATCACCAACCAGTTCCTTGTCGTTGTTGACCAGTTCCTTGTAGTTGCCGACCAGACCTCAGATACAAGATCTCGAGCACCTTGAGGATCACATCCGGAGGCTTAAGGCTGCCTTTAATAGGGTAGATGTTTGAGGTGCAAGAGGATTCATCCATGTTTTAGGTGCTAATTTTTGTAGGCTGCACCGATTAATAGCCGACCGATTAAATCAGTTAATCGTCCGAATTCCGATTAGTCGCTACTCCCAAGCCAACCGAGCAGTTAACGGTTACCTATTTCCTTACCATTGGCCCCACTAATTACTCACCTTTATTATTCCTAAATATCAACACTTGGTGCCGCCACATCGACCAAACCAGGTATGCGCCACTCAAGGCCCAATCTCCTAGGTCATAGCCTCCCTCCTCGAAGCCTCCCAGGCTCCACTTCCCATGCTCTGTCGCCGCCTCGCCATGCTCCCCCTCCCCCTCCCCCCTCCCGCCCCCACCCACATCTCTCTCAACTTCTCCCTACTGTGTGCCTCCATCCGGTGCTATCCTCCATGGCCTCCTCCAAGATGCATCTGATAGGTCCGGCCTCTTCGACCTGTCCTCAAGATTGTGAAGGCCGAACTCAAGCCCCACCGAAGCCGTCCTCGAGATCAGGCCATAGATAGTTCTTGATCTCGCTCGCCGCTTCCATGGCCATACCCTCTCCTCATGCCTAAAAGGTACTCGTGTTGTCATGATTGGCTCCTAATTTTGGCGTCCCAGTGAAAGTATTGGATTATGAAATTAATGGAGTGATAGGATCTGCTTGCTATCCAGGTTTTGTACCATGCCTGGCCTACGATGCATGCTAAAATAATCCTAAATTGTTGGTTCAACTGTACCTGTTCTACTTTGGGAAATTGGGCATTTGATTTTCTGCACTAAATTTCAACTTTGATGTCATGTATTGTTAATGGTTCTTACGCTCTGTGAGGATGAACATATATCACAGAGGATGAACATATATTTGATGCAGTATGATGCTTGTGCTCATGGTCTCATGGAGCTGAAGGTTATTTGAATGCCATTGCACCTGTTAGGCTAATTAATAGCACCAACGAGATGGAAGATCAGGCAAAACTTTTTAAGTATGTTATATTCTCAATTGTTGTTGGGTATAAGGAATAAGTGGAAGATGGTCTGAAATTGCGCCTTCATCCAATGTTGGTGATTTGATTATGAGATTATATGAAAAAATTGTATATTCTGAAATGTCGCCGGGTATAAGGAAATTAGTGGGAGATAGTGTGCAATTGTTTCAGAATCAAATTAGCCGATATTGGTGTTTTGTTTTTTTAGATTATATCATTATATGAATATTTGCCCTAATGGTCCGTCGATGGTTTACTGACTTTTTCATCTCTTCGCAGATAAGTTCCTCAGATTACCAGGTGAAACATCCATATTGTTTTATCTAAAGAACTATTGGACGTAAATCTACCCTTTCATGGCCTCCCAGAAATTCCAGAGGTACAATGTATTTTGTGAATTGTTGTTGGTCAAGAGTGAGAAGTGAGAGAAGATCATGAATTGTTCCCTTTAAATCTAACCAATGAAGCTATGTTTAATATCAAGATTCTATGGCTTCTACTTATTCTGCTCTTTTCCATTTTGCAAATGATATGCTTGGATTCATCGGTGTGCCTTGTATGGTGAACTCTCTGTATTTGCGAATTTCGGATTAGGTTAATCTTTTATGATAATCAACAATCAACCATCATGCATCATATATTTTGCATTTTGCACCTCCTTTTGTTTTAGTAAAAAGATTTATTTTGCAAACATTCTCGGTGAATAAGCAATTGCCAAGTAATGATCGCGAAATAACATGTTTTCCTATTTATTCCAATAGATGCTTGATTCACTTCAGCTGCATACGCGATAGCAGACTTGGTGATCTGGTGGGAGCAATGACACTGTATGACAAGTACATATCAAGATTGCAATCTTGCGCTTGGCCATTGCTGGAAACCAAATCCACAATTTACGATTCCAAGCAAGTATATGAACAATCCCTGAATATTAGCATAACAATATCCAAGTCAGAGAAGTCGTAACCTCCATATGGACTCATGGAGAACAACGTGAAGAGCTATCTCAATTCCTTGAAGAGAACAACAAGGTCGTGAGCCGGGAAAGAAAATCAAGCTACAACAGATGAATTGAAGTGCTAATCCCGGCACACGTACACCCGACTCATCTAGAAAAGAGACGCTCTCTTAGAGCATCTCCACTCGAGCCTAATCGGGACGCTGTTCCGGACGCCGAATTTCGGTCCGGACGCCAAAAATCGGCCCAGTCGTGTACCCAAGGACCTGTTTTCGTTCGGATTTCGGCTTGTTTTGGTCCGGCCTAACCAGGCCGTACCCAGGATCCCGGGTACGCCCTGGGAACGCCGGACTCAGCGAAATCGGGCGTGGGCCAGCCCTGACGGCAAGAGAAGGCACCACTCCCGCCTTTTTCTTCCCCCTCCCGCCTTTCTTCCCTATTCCCCCACCCCCGACGCTTCGCCGATCACCCCGCCCGACATGCCGCCCAAGAGCTTCGTCCAACCCAGATCGATCCTCGGCGAGGGTCCGGCGGAGAAGAAGGCGAGGAAGCCGAGAGCGCCGTCTACCAAGCCGGAGGGCATGTCCTCGGCCGAGTGGGAGAAGCGGGAGCACGCCAGACAGATCTCGTCGGCCGAGCGGAAGGACAGGAAGGAGAGGGCGAAGCTCCGGCAACAGCAAGCGGAGGAGGAGAAGGCGATGGTGAAGGCAGCGGCGGAAGAACATGCGATGGTGAAGGCGAAGCAGGCGGCGGCGACGCGTTCGGCGTTTGATGGTCGCACCGTACCCACCACACTGGGGAAGCCAGGCGAGCGTCGGCTCACCCGCCGGATTCTCGCCGATCTCTCCGGCCAGCTTCCAGGAGGTCCAGGCGGCTGCTCGGCAGAGGTACTCCTCGTCGTCGGAGTTCTACGGTGGCTTCAACCCCAATGTACTCTTCCCCTGCCCGGCGCCGCGCCCTCCTTCGGCCTTCGGCGTCGACATCAACCTCCTCTACTCCGCATCTCCAGCGTACGCAAGCCCCGCTCTGCGCCGCGGACCGCTGCCTTTCGGCGGAAGCTCGGCGCCCTTCGGCGAGGCCGACGCGCGCAACCTGTTCGGCAGAATGCCGGGCGCACTTTCGGCCGGCATGACGCCCGAGGCATACATGGAGGACTTGATCGCAAGAGGCTTGGCCTCCAACCATCCCTCCTTCTTCACGGAAGAGCAGACCCGGGCCGACGCCGAGCGCGGCATCGAGTCCCAAGACCTTGCCGACATCGATGCCGAGGAGACACAGGTCGAGCAGACGCAACCAGAGGACGCCGAGACTGAGGTGAAAGGCAAGAAGGGGAAGAAGACGGCGGACGCTCGGCTCAAATGGACCGTGGCTGAGGACACATGCCTCGCCGAAGCTTGTAAGACGGTGAGCATGGATCCGGTCACCGGTGCGAAGCAAAATTCCGACAATTATTGGCGGCGCGTGAAGGCAGCATTCGACGAGCAAAGCATGTGCGACCCAAAGTATCGCAAGATCCACATGGAGCGAGGGGAGAAGGCAATAACGGACCATTGGGAGATCATCCAGACTGCGTGCAGCAAGTGGCACAACTGCGTGGAAGAAGTCGACCGCACACAAGCCAGTGGGGAGAACATGGATAACAAGGTACTTGCGAACACTAGCTTTGTCGTGCACTCTCTTCCATTTTGACAAACTTGACACACTTTCATTTTGCAGTTGCGCCGTGCATTTGCTCTGTTTCGAGAGGACATGAAGATGGAGTTCAAGTTCCATCATGTCTTCGAGAAAATTGAGCATTGCGAGAAGTGGCGGGAACTCGCTTGAGTCTCTCCAAGAGCAAGGACGGCATCTACAACCCCGAGGCCCCGGCAGCTGCTGCCAGCGAAGGGAGATCTGAGCTCGGCCAAAAGAAGGCGAAGATGCTCAAGGCCGCCGGACCTCCCGCCGAGCGTCTCCAGGCTTCGATCGAGAAATGCCTCACCGAAACGAGGGCGCAGGCCGAGAAGAGGGCTGAGAAGAGCGAGGAGCGCTAGAAGAAACTGATCGAGACACAAGGGGAAAAGGTGGCCCTCATCAAGGCCAACCTCGCTGAGAAGAAAGCCAGCCTCGCCGAGAAGAAGGCCAACTACGCCGCGAAGAAGCGCCACACGGACCTCAAGTTCCTCATGGGCGGTGCGAGGACACGTCGAAGATGAGCTCGCCGGTCAAGCCCTGGTACATGGCGCAACGTCAGGCCATCCTGGAGGGCATACTCACGGCTTCTCCTTCCTCTGCGCCGAACATGCCTGCGCCGAACGCTCCCACGCCGATCTCTGCTTCGACTTCCTCCAACCCGGGGGCCTTCACCGGCGAGATGGACGACAACGCCGCGTCGGCCACGCCACAGGAGCCCATCCCATCGATGACTGAGAGTTGTTTCCCCTGTTATCTAATAAAAATATGTCGCCGAACTTGTGGGCGTATCTGTCGAACATCTTGTGGCCGAGCACTCGCCGGCGGGAACGATAAAGATTCAAATATAGAGCCGTTTTGTGTTCGTCTGGGTACTCGGCCTGGGTAGCCGAGTGGGAAACTGGGCGTACCCAGGCCGAAAACTTACGTCGTCCGCCCGGAAAAAGGTCCGGATTTCGGCCTGGGTTCAGCCAAACGAGTGGAGATGCTCTTACCTACATGACAAAATGTACAGTTGTTGCAATCTTGAGCGAAAACCGCAGAGGCCACGACGTCATAGACCAATCTCCAGATTTAGCCTTTAAAATTGATGAATCACATCCTTGGGCGTTAGCTTACCGGACATAAGCATGTATAGACCATATCAAATATTACTTGATGGTAGTTTTCATGCTGATTAGCATGTAGTATATATAGATGTATGTAATATATTTTACATTTATTTAGTCTCAAAATTTCAAGGATATTGTGTTTGATAATGCAAACGGACGGGCAAGCTTACCGGTGTGGAAAATAACCATCAGCAGTCCCCCTATGCATGGCGCGCTCAAAAAGGATCGTGAACATTTTCTTCATCATTCACACAAGATCCAGCGAGCCCCAGATCTTGGTTAGCAAACAATTTACACATACTGCACACATCGGAGCCTCCTGCCTCAAGAACCAACACACATTTTACACACGACGACGCC
Source organism: Avena sativa (assembly GCA_916181665.1). Lineage (NCBI taxonomy): Eukaryota > Viridiplantae > Streptophyta > Magnoliopsida > Poales > Poaceae > Avena > Avena sativa. Next base: position 46,543,638 of record OV702300.1, on the reverse strand, counting down.
AACACATCGATATAATTATCTACAGCACGCCACCCTGGCCATAGATAGACCCCACAGATGCACAAGCGCCGGCGGCCTCGCCACCGCGCGCGTGCGTCAGTCATCATTCCCTGAAGCTGCTCCTGCAGTTCTGCGACGAAATGTGCACGTCCTTCCTCAGCCCTGCCGTTCTCATGTCGCACGTCACGGCCAGCCACTTGGTCTCGAACCCGAGCGCGCCGACGTGCACCTGCACGGGCACGTCCACCGCCAGCTCCAGCGCCACCGCGGCTCCCTTCTTGGACGACCCGCTGCTCAGAGCCTCCTCCACCGCCTTGGGGGGCGCGCGGCCGACGCCGTGCAGCAGCACGTCGAAGTCCGTGGCGTCATCCCCGCCTTCGTCGGGCCTCCCCACGTGGCCCTTCGCCAGGGGCGTCCCGCCGTGCAGCAGCTCCGCCTCGCCGCCGCGCATGTACCACAGCGCGCTCACCTTGTTGGGGTTGATCGCCGTCAGGAAGAAGTCGTAGTCCACGTGGCGCTGCGACGACGCGTTGTGGACGGAGAGCCTGTTCACGACGAAGCTGGGCGGTTCCGGCCGGAGCACGACGATGGTGAACGCGATGCCGCCGCCCAGGAGCAGCGCAGCCACGACCGTGATGCCGATCGTGAGCACGAGGCCCTGCGAGATGGTGCTGGAACCGCCGCCGCCGCCGGCGGCGGCGGCGCGCTCGGCGCGGTACCGCTCGGCGAGGTACGCGTTCTCGGGGGGCGGCACGCGGTATATCTGGTCCTTCTGGACCTTGATGACGTAGGTGTCGCCCGGCGGCGCCCTGAGCTGGCGCGGCGCGGCCATGGAGTCGAGCGGGGAGCCGAAGGGGGTGGCGGAGGAGGCCTGCTGGGTCGAGGAGGAGGGCAGGGCCGGCCTCTCCGCCATGGGAGGAGACTAGGACGGCGGTGTAGTGGGGCGATCGACGAGCTGCGAGGCGACGCGCGGGTGGACGTCCCATGAGGCGGGCGGGGTCGTGGAGCGAGCGATCTGGAGCGAAAGCCGGAGGGAGCGCCCGTGCGCGCCACGGTTTCGACGACATGCCTATTGTTGGCACCACCGGTCATGGGTTGTTGCAACCGTCATCGCGCCCGAACAACGCGCTTGCTTGCGCCGTTGCAGAGACTGAATCTGTTGCACACCACAATATATCATCTATGTCTATGATGTCTGAAGAAAATGTTCTCAAGTCCGTGGCATGGCATCATGTCCACTATTTAACCGAGTGCCTTCATGCATGGCAATTAAGATCCATCAGTTATGCTACAATAGAATCAGCTAAAGGGAAAGAAATCCTTCAAAGTTCATTTTCCTTTAACTAGTTGAATGCCCGTGCGCTGCCACGGGTTATCAAGTTTCTTTTCCTGTCACATATGTAAACACAATGCACAAAATATTCTAAATTTTAATGGCAACACTGCACAATGGCGAAAGGACATGCAATTTTGGTTATCAAACTCGGATCAGGCTTTTATTCATTGTTTTTATCATCCTTCTTCTTTCCAACCTACCCCTCCCTTTTTCTTTAGCCATTATGTTGTTATTCTGCATCCGTCACACATAAAATGATCTAGATATAAGGCGACAATGTAGGAACTCCAAACTGTTTCAAGCAGTAAAATGATATATGTTGCGGCTCTTCTCGGAAATGTTCTTTTTTATTGTAATCTTACATTCTTGTGGGGCAATACTTGAATTGTGTGACACTTCAGATAGAAATTTGGAAAATCACCTACTTATCAAATTTGCAATACATCTGTATTTTAGATACCAACATAGTTTAAAAAAATATGGAACTCATGTTGGCTCCAAAGAGAGAGGCCAATAGTTCACCAGGTTCTCTCCTTCGCCGTCCACCGTGCCAGCCTCCTAATACTGGAGGCCTACTTCCACGACGGGGACTCGAAGGCATGATAGACGACTCGTTTAATAGACACGAAGAACCTGCCAAAATTGCAAAATAAAAGTATACATTAATTATCAATACAATAATAGCTAGTAATCTCTCACGGCTAACAGTTGCAGTAGCTAGCACGCAACACCTAAAGCACACATCAGCAACAACAACAAGTAAAGCATGCTAACATAAATTAAGATTTATCCGGTAGTGAACCACAGATCAGCAACACTCACATCAACAGTACACTCAAGCATTAGAAGCATCTCCTCCGATGAGTCCTCTCAAACCAAGCAGCAGCAGTAAAGTAGCAATGAGCAATGAAAACACATGCCTTTAAACATAATCCTTTTTTTCTCAAATCAAGCGGTGCAGCGGTAGCCATGAACAACTAAAACACATGCTTTTAAACATAATCATTTTTTCTCCAAACAAAAGCATAGGAATTGATTATAAAGATCCTCTACACACGTTAATTTACAGATCTCCTCTAACTATTCTCCTTCTGTCCAAGAATATTCCAAAACATGTCAGACCCCTCCAAACTTTTAGAAATTTCATATCTTATAGGAAAACTGATGTTATTCAGTGCCGACGACACTTCTCCTTATTCTAATGGCATAGATTGCAGTGGCGTTCCAAGAACAATAAAAATCAAATCAACCAAAGACATGTTGCTTATTCACTTTACATGTTTCAGCAAGACATTTCTTAAATTATAAACATCACATTTTAATTAGGCATATGCCAGCATAGTAATTATTGTTTGTTGCCAATTCAAGAATCCACTTATGAAGGATGCCACAGATTTTATCAACCAAGCAAGCAAAGGATTACCTTAGAAATTGCAGGTTGGATTAATACCGAGTCTATTAGAGATAACATTTGGTGCCTGGTCGAAAAATAATAATCAGGACCGACAATGACTTCAAAGAATTTGTATGGAGTTTTGACCAACTTGTTGGCCTATTTTTCAACTTTGGGTTCGAAAAGGTTGATGCAGGTGACGGTTAGCATCGTCTTCAGCACACCTACTTAAGAAATAATAATGAATATATGCCAATGTGTTCTGTCGTATTGGGTATTGGTGACATGCTTACCTTCGATATTCTCGTTTCCAATACCCCTTCAGATCAGAGGACGGATCGGCCTATAGCTACAGATAAATGTTCATACAGAGATGGTTCGCGTAGCATAAATACATTTTATTTATAGCTTGTAAGAATAAAAGCATGCAAAATTAAGCTGACGGGATGGTATCATTTACTCATGCAAATAGAATTTTTGATATATGAAGGTCTGCATCCATCTCACTTCACTTGAATAGCAGGAACAAAGATAAGAATAACAACCTATTTTGTTAAATCGTCTAGCTTCCTGGTCAAATCATTTGAGTAAGACGGCAAAAAAAAAAAATTCAGGCCAGAACTACTAAATAAAGCAGAGGGAAGGCAACTTCAGAAAAGATATATGGTTCACTCATATAATAGTGCAATTTAAGTACTCCCTCCATCCTAAAATAACTGACTTGGATTTATCAATATTCGAATGTATCTATGCACTAAATCACGTCTAGATACATGCGAATCTAGACAAACTCAAGTCACTTATTTCAGGACGGATGAAGTATTATAATCAGTCGGACCTTCATGTCATGCAAAATTAATAGAACAAATGCCACTACCATGTTGTCAAGTTCACATACATAAATAGGAGATTTATACACTGAATTTATTGATCACCGTGTCATATGCCAATAATACACCTTCACATAAGTGAATGCCAACACCTAGAGCAAGATCTTGAATTGCAGGATAGTAGTCATTCATCATCTAAACATGACCAACTATAAGAAATGCATGTCAGATCAGAAAATAATTCAATGATGTGCAACAGTGCAAGGATGTTAGTGTTCTGGAAAACAAACTTATAACAAAATAAAGATGTGGCGGATGGTTGGAAGATCACACTCACGCCGGTGCATCCAAATCTCTACTCCCACGGTGCAAAATTAAGAGAACAAATGTAAGAGTGCTTGCCACTACTTTGTTGTTAAGTTCACATACATAAATAGGAGATCTATATGCTGAATTTATTGATCACCGTGTCATATGCCAATAATACACCTTCGCGTAAGTGACTGTCAACACCTAGAGCAAGAGCTTGAATTGCAGGATAGTAGTTATTCATCATCTTAACATGACCAACTGTAAGAAATGCATGTCAGATCAAAAAAGAATTCAATGATGTGCAACATTGCAAGGATGTTAGTGTTCTAGAAAACAAACTTATAACAAAATGAAGATGTGGCGGATGGCTGGAAGATCACGCTCACGCCAGCGCATCCAAACCTCTATCTCCCCACGGAGCGCAGATTCGTATTGGCCAAGAAGAAGTACAAGATGAAACGAAACATCCCTCACGAGTTCCAAATCTGACCTTCTTTAAGCTGCTTCGACTACGGGAACCAAAGGAAAACGGAACACGAGACTGAAACAATAGACAGATAAATTCCCTTGCACCGCAAGCTCTGCATCAGTAAACCAGAACAGATCCCACTGTTATAATAAACAAAAAAGAGCTCACAATTTAGTGATTAAAGTAATACCCTCAATTCTTGAAAGAACATATGAATATATATTACTGAACTAATAGTTAGCTACTCCCTCCCTCCGATCCATATTAATTGACTCACATTTTTCTAGATTTGGATGAATCTAGACACTATTTAGTATATAGATTCATCCAAATTTTAATAAATCTAAATCAACTAATATGTGTCGGAGGGAGTACATTTTTTTAGACAATGGGCAGAGCCCCTCATTCATTCATTATGTCGTTCATTTATAAGCTTCTTGTTATAAACTATGGTCCAGGTATCTCATTATACAGCATGACCCAACTTCTTGTTTTGTAGATTCTGCAAGAACGTGAGTTTCCACATTACTACAACGTTTTACATGGACAAAATTACAAGCTAAAAATATTAGGGATCTAGTTTTGATATCTTGGACAATGGTTCAAATTGTGGATCCATAAAACTCTAAACTTTGCACCTCATTTATCAGAAACCTAGTGATATTAGAATGACATAATTCGAAAAAATGGTTACACTGTAATCTAGATACAAAAGATAATAATCTGTGTGTGCAGAACTGCAGATGCATGTTTAGATGCCTGCCATTAGGTATTTATCTAAATAATCAGATCCACATCAGTGGTATCTGAACAATGCAAAAAATGTAAGGATGATGTCTGACTACCTTATCAAAGGATGGGAGGCTAAGTAGGTCCTGTAGGTGGTGTCGTGGTAGTGTGGTGGTCCCTGGGTGGAAGCGCGACAATACTGAAGGTGTCGGCGTGGTCCCAGAAGGGGAGATGGAGGGCTTCATCACCGCCCTTGAGAGATCGTACATGGCGGCGTGCGCGGAGACGCGGTAAAGCAACATGGCGGTCGACGAGAGCCTCTTCACCTTGGGGCCGAGACCGAGGTCGCGGAGAGGAGCAGGGCGGCCGACGGCGGCATTCTCCCTCGCACACACGACTCAGTCGATCTAAAACCCAAATCCGCTGATTCAAAAGATGGGTAACAACGACGGAGCGAGCAGGGGTGCGGGCGGCCTCGACGGAATTGAGACGCGCGTGTGGTGCTCATCCATGCTATGAGGGAAGAGATACTATGGGGCGTTGTGTTCGTTGACTGCGGGGGCAGTTTTCCCAATGCGTTTTTTTCACAAGGCGTGGTTACGAAGCGCCAGACTGGAAGTCACACGATTGACGAAGACTTCGACGTATTGGTTGACGACGGAACGCAAGGTTCTTTTTAGATAGTAGAGATTAAACAACAAAAGTTCTCAAGAAATGTATCCCAAAATTCGAATTTGCAACAAATTTGAGCAACTTTTAAGTTATGTAGCAGAAACCCTCGAGAGGTGCCAACCCGATGAAACATTTCCCTCAATCCAAAAGCAACATAGCTTTCAACACGAAATCTAAATCCATGTAAAATCATTGCATACCAACTTCAAACTCAGAAATTATGAAATATTTCGAAACCTACAGAAACCAAAACGCTAAGTAGTGCAGGTGGTCGGCTTTTACATGACAACCTTCACCTACCAATTTATGATTTATGGTCTTCACGTGTTATATCTACTCCCTCCGTTTCAAAATATAAGATGTTTTAGCTTTGTGGAGCAAATGTATCTAGACTACTTTTAGTATGTAGGTTCATTCAGGTTTAGAGTGAATCTAGACACTAAAAGAAGTTAGATACATATTCTTCACAAACCTAAAACATCTTATATTTTGAAACGGAGGGAGTATATCACTTTCTTGTTTTGGTTTCTTGTTTACTTATTTTTTTAATCTCGTGATAAGATGTACTTCTGTAAGCAACGATGTGGCATTTTTAGATTAAAAAGGGTGAAATCCCTGATTCCATTAAAATGCAACCAAACGTCACAAAGTTTTGATTACGTTGTAGGCTTGATAGGGTGGACAAAACAACAAATAGACTATGAGAAGATTACATAGAAGGACACGGAATAATCAATAAGCTTCTCACAAGGCACCTCCTCATGCCATCAATTCAGAAGATTGCCTCAGGGCATCCACGTTCGTCTCGTCCTTCGCCGCAATCCCAATCAGCAATTCGTCATGTCCATCTAATCCTCACAAGTTCATCTCTTCTTTAGTCTAGCATAAGCATATTTGTTTCTAGCAATCTCAAGTGTTTGTCTAGGCACAATAAACACCAACTTTTGATCAACGGAATTGTTCTTCACAAAATTTCCTTCAAAAAGCACATATCATTTCGAGTGGAGCACAAAGTCCATTAAACGATGTGGCAATATTAGCACTACGTGAGGGGAACCTTTCCTTTTAGTTCCCATATGTTGTTTGCACCGGATGGTACAATACGCAGTATAGTGGAGCCTATCCTAGAAATCCAAAAAAATGATGGCTCAGAAGTACGCATACCAAGTTCTAGAGTTTCATGTGAACTCTTGTAGCATATTTAACTTCTTTCGAACTATCATCTTCATTTTTCCGGTTAGTTCTATGTCTACTATCTATGAATCCTTTGGGAGAATAAATCCTTAAAACCATTCCCATAATCCCTTATATTAGTTAACTCAACTTAGCATTGTTTAATGGAAATAACGTGGTGTACATCATTGAATTTAGGTGGGACATTACCACACTTTTATACAAAAAAATGATTTTTCCAGTTAGCTCTATGTCTATTATATATCACTCCTTTGGGAGACTAAATACTTACAGCATTGTTTAATGGAAAGAACATGGTGTACGTCGTTGAATTTAGGTGGGACATTACCACACTTTTATACAAAAAAAGCTTCATCCTCAAGAGTGTCACATTACTCAGGTTAACAACATATTACTACCATACAACTTTTGGAAGGTATGAAAACATTTTAATACAAACCACAAAAAGTTCCAGTTGTAAAAGAGTGGCAACATGTTTTCTAGGCAAGTTAAGCCACAACATAAGTTTATCCCTGACATGAACCGGTTTTATTTGCGTGGCTACCACGTGTTACCATGTAGCTCTTCTTACTTCTTTATCTTCACACATATACTTGGATTTTATCCTCTAAAATTCATACATGTGAATATGTCTTAAAGCGAGTTTTACAATATGTTTTTATAACTATACAAATTTGAAAAACTCGCTCGATGTTTTTTGTTTTTAGATAAAAAGGTCCCTTAGAAGGGGGAGCCTCGGTTCCGTTAACCAATGAAACCAGCAAGTAACAGGGTAGCAAAATACAGGCAGGAAGAAGCAAAAAAACTAGCAAGCAGAATTTTTCTAAAACCTAGAGCATAAAGCAAAGTACAACAAAGATCAGAGCCAGAGTTCCAGGTTACACGTTTTATAGCTCAGCTTACAAGGCACACGTGTAATGGACGTCACCTAGATAGAGGGTGAATAGACTTTTATAATTATTACGGTTTAGGCTTAAATAAATGCGAAATAAAACTAACGTTTAATTTATTAAGCACAAAATCTAACCAGTAGGTTCACCTAAGTGCACCAACAACCTATGCTAAGCAATACAAGCCACAAGGTGATAGCAAGATATAAATACTTTAAGCATGAAGGCTATCACGAAGTAAAGTGCATAAGTAAAGGGCTCGGTTGAGAGATAACCGATGGACACGGAGATGAAGATTTTATCCCGAAGTTCACTTCCAAAAAAGCTACGTCTCCGTTGGAGAGGTGTGATGACGCAATGCTCCCCGAACGCCACAAATGGCTCACTTCGGGGTGTGGTGCACACAAGGCCTCACCCCGAATGTGAAGTCACATAACTCACTGGCGCCACAAAAGACTCACCCTATTCTCCCGTGAGCTCGCCACAAAGGCCTACTCACGATCCACTAAGGAACACTTGAGGGCAGTCACCAAAACCTGTACAAGATTGGGACTATCTCCACAACTCAATTGGAGGCTCCCAACAACAAAGCCACAAAAGGCTACAACGCCACAAAAGGCCAACAAAGCCACAAAATGCTACAATGCCACAAAAGGCCAACAAAGCCACAAAAGGCTACAAGACCACACAAGGCCAACAATCCAACCACACAACCGTCTAGGGTTCCCAGAACCCAAGAGAAACAAGCCCACAGGCTTGAACTCGCCGAATCTCCGAGGAGAACTCAAACCTATGCAACAAATACAAGGACAAGTCTTTCTCTCCAAAATTCCAACAAAGCTACAAAAGCTATTGGGGGAATAAGGGAGGAAGAACACAAGACGAGAACACAAAACTCTCCAAGATCTAGATCCCAATGATTCCTTCAAAAAGAAGGGATTTGGCTTGGGTTGTAGATCTAGATCTCCTCTCTCAAATCCCTCAAAAAGATGCAAGAATCATAGGAAGGGAAAGGTAAGAAGGAAAGCCCTTCAAGTTCAACAATGAAGGAGAGAGAGAGAAAGCCAAGAACCAAGAAAAGAGCTTGTTCCCCACGAAGGGGAAGAGGATCCCCTTTTAAAGGGATCACAGATCTGCCCGTTATGGGCATTTACGACCCTGGCCGGAACTTCCGGTGGCACTCAGCCAACGGTTAGAAAACTGTGATGCGAAAGACTGAAAACACGAGTCTAGCCGGAACTTCCGCCGGTTCACCGGAACTTTCGGCGGCAACTAGGCCCGAGCGGAATTTCCGGTGCAACTTCCAATCCAAATCCCGTCAAATACAACAAACCAGACACAGAGAATATAGTACGTGAGCGGAAGAAGTACCGGAACTTCCACCGGTACTACCGGCGGCAAATTTCCCTAGCGGTACTACCAGTGGCTGGCCGGAACTTCCGGTGAGGGAAACTCCAGAAACCAAAACTGCAATAACTTTCGCATCCGGACTCCAAACGAGATGAAACCAATTTTGTTGAAAAGATAACGACGAATAGAATATTGGGTATCACCTAGGGAGAAAATACCATGAATATATATGTGATGTATCTCCCAAGGTGTGGAGCCAAAAAACTCGCAAGAGCAAAAACCGCAATAAGATATGCAAGTGAAATCCTTATTTGATGAACTAGAGCTTGTTATGATGATGACCACAAGCTCTAGATCCTCTCATGGACAAAAACCAAATAACAACCAAGAAAGATGATGCTATGCATGCAAAGGTTTGAGCTCTTGAGATCCCCTCTTTATAGTACGGCTATCTATCCTAAACCCGGTCTCCCAACTAACAACACGAGACCGGCAAAAGAGAAGCCCTATCAAGACCATACCTTTGCCTTGTGCATTCCACTTGAACTTGATTTAGACCGTCTTATTATTCTTAAGAGGGAACACCTTTCTTGATTGCTCTTTCTAGCTCTTGCTTGATGAAGACTTGCAAATTGCTCCCCCATACTCCATGGGGAAACCTCTTCTTTGAACTTGTCTTCATCACTCCATGATCACGAGGATGTGAAGCTTCAAGCATGAGACCTTCTAGAGATGGAGCATCTTGAGCTTTCCCTTATTCATCCCTTCTTGAGGTTGATCCATCTTGATGCAACTCTTTGCACTTGTCTTGATCAACCTTCAAGCACTTTCTTTCTTCATGATTCCAATGGGCACAAATCCCTTGGACATTTCTTCAACTTTCAACCTTGAGACCAACACATGTCCCAAGCGATGACAATGGACAAACCTACAAGTGAAACTCAATTTACACATTAGTCCATAGATATTGTCATTAATTACCAAAACCACACATGGGGCATACATGCCCTTTCAACATTTCGCTAGTGCTCACAGATTGCCAACCTTGTAGAGGGCGCAAACGTCCACGATGTCTTAGTCTTGTCGGCCGGTAGAAGAGGATGTTTCATCACGGAGGATGCCAAGGAGTGGATCCAGAAGGATGTCATCAGAGATGCAGAAGCTTCTGTTTTGTCAGCCGAAGGAGGTGTGGACGGTGCCACTCCAGGTAGATGTTTTTCCAGCGAGCTCATCGTTAGAGCCCCACAATGATCAGAGATTAGCCACTCTGAATCATACAAAGCACCTGCAGGATCTTGCACATCCAAGCCGAAAAGAGGTCGATTTGTGGTAGCATTTCCTCCTTGAAGAGAAGTCTCCATTTTTTATCGTTCTTAGAATCGTCCCCTAGGCCTTCTTGATAGAAATCCAAGATTGGAAGTCCAAAATTAAAGCATTCCGACCTTTCCATATGCTCCACAGGATGGAAGCACAGATGACATTTAAGGCATAATGTTTTTTATTAGAGACCCAAAACTTGGCCACCGAGAGGTAGTCTGAGCCTAGATGCATTCTAAAGAAATCAGAGACTTCAACCCGGATGTTTTCTACCACTATACAACCAAAAAATAGATGGCTGATGGACTCATCCTCAGCACAAAAAACACAACATAGAGGTTTGCCTAGATTCCTTTTACATAGGTTGTCCTTAGTCATAAAATTATTATTGACAAGCAACTAAAGAAATATGTGGATTCTAGGGGGCACAGCTAGATACCAACTAGCAATATGTAAATGGGAGACACACCCCTATTGCTAATGGTTTTATAGAATGAACTAGAGGAATATTGGCCATCAGTAGTATAATTCCAAATGAGAGAATCACAATCAAAAAAAAAAAGGAAATGCTTCTAACTACGTGCTCTAAATCATGCCATTGCCCTAAAAGATCAGTGTTAAAGTTCCTTCTAAAGGACAACTCCAGCACCCTACCATCCCCGATTTGCTAGAGGGTAGCCATTTGCTCATTAAAATGGTATAAAGGTCCCAAATTTGAACAGACATAGGTGAAGTTCCAAACCATGTATCTTCCCAAAACCTAGTTTTAGCACCATCCCCTACTACCCATCTAAAACCAAACCTAATAGAGTTAATTGCCCAAAGGAAACCTTTGAAGAAATTACAGGAGTTAGGAGGGATGTTGGGTTTGATACTTGGCATCAATGATTTTTTTCCGGAGTTTATCCCCATTGGAGGAATATCTTTTGAGCCAAGAGCCTAGCAGGCAAATATTAAGGTATCTAAGAAAGTAGTTTCCCTCTCCAGCCAGCTATTCTTTTGAGAATCTTATCTATCAAAGGTTGGAGATCCTCTCTCCTCTTCTTGTCAAAGTGGAGAGGGATCCCTAGGTACTTGATAGGGAAGTTACCAACCACACAACCTAAAATGTTTTGCAGAGCAAGAGTATCAAAGGTATCTAAGTTGATGGGCACTAATCCTCTTTTGTTGAATTTAATTTTCATAGCAGAAACTTGCTCAAATCACGTGAGGATCCATCTAAGATTTCTAGCCATTTATAAATTGTTTTCCATAAATATGATGGTATCATTAGCATACTAACCCCTAATGAGTTGGCTACCAGAAGATTCAATGAGCATTCTAGTAAAAACATCAACTACCAAATCAAAGAGACTAGGATCTCCTGCCTTAGATCTTTACCAGTAAGGGAAAAAATTCCCCTCTGCCCCAGCCAAAGATCCTTCTTTAGTGGCCAAATGAATCAAATGGGAAATTTTGGGCCCAAATCCCCTAAGGCCAATGAGTTCATCTAAAAAAAATCTAGATTTACTTTGTCAAAGTCTTTCTCATAATCCAATTTGAGAGCAAATAATTCTCAAAAAAAGTACAACAGATTATTCTATGCATTTAAAAAGGATAAAGGTAGTTTATAGAGGGCGAAAAGGATCGCAATAAGCCAAGATGAAAAAATTGAGGAATGGCCTTAGAAACAAAATTATAAGGTGGCTTCCTAACAAAAGGGCACTTGTATGGGACGGCTCTAGTTTGCTAAATCAACAAAAGATAGTTTCTGTTTGTCAGTTTTTAGGTATTAGAGCATCTCTAGTAGATACCGAAAAAACACCGGACCTAGAAAATTCCGGCGTTTCTTTGGGACGGGTCGCGAAATCTGGCCCGAACAGACACCATAAACACGGCCCGACCTAGGAATTTTTTTTAGGCTCATGGAAATCGACCCCCTCAACCCATAAATCTCCGGTTCCGAGCTCCTTTCCCAGGTCACGACCCATTTCTCCGCCACCGCCCCCCCCATGCATCCGTCGCGCACCACCGCTCAAATCGCCGAGCACCGGCGAGCAATTTCTCGCTGGCCACGGTAGATCCTGCCGATCCAGTACGCGATGGACCGTCGGGGAGCTTCCACGCCGCGCTTTCGTCCCCTGACGCCCGCGGAGGAGGAGAGTCGCCGGTGCTGGCGCTCGGACGGGGCGCGCAAGCGCGCCACCCTCCACTAAAAGAATTAATGCTCGCCGGTGCCAGCCGCGCTCCTCCGCCGCGAGAAGGAGGAGTTCGACGCCCGCATCCGCGCCCGCCGGGGGGAGGGAGAGGGGAGCTCCTTGCGCGCACCGAGGACTCCGCCGCCGCCGGTGAATAAGGAGGAGGATCTCCTGGAGGGCCGCGTCGTCACGGAGGCTGACTATGCCCTCAACGACGCCTCCTTCGACTGCTGGGTTGAGGTCATCCAGTAGCGGAGCATCACCGAGGCGAAGGCGGAGGCCCGTCGAGCTCAGCGTGACGAGCTCATCGACGGCATCCTCCTCGAGCAGGGGCTCGCCGTCGACCCCGATTCCAGCGGGAAGGAGGTGGAGGTCATCGACCTCGTCTCCGACAGCAACTCCGGGCTGTCGGACTTCGACTTCTCCGACGAGGAGTGAAGCCCGCCGCCGCTCCCTGGGCTCCGGTGAGCCCGATTTTGTGTCCATACTAGGGTTTAGCGGCGGAGACGGCAGATCCCGTAGTATTTAGGTTTAATTCGTGTTTTGTACATATGATCGCGTCAGCACTATGTATGAACCATGCTCGCGTTTTGAAATCTCCCGTTCAAAAATCTTATGTTTACGGTTTGAATTTCTGGTTTTCATTCTGGTCATCGTATTTTTCGAGAAAAAACTAGCTTGAACATGACTTGAAAACGCGTTTTTGGGTGTATGCTAGATAGATGCTCTCGTGGAGTTGCTTCGATAAACCATAGCCAAAAACCGAAATATAATTAAGATGTGCTTTTAAATGGCGGATCTCGTGGCCCTATAAATAAAGACTGTTAAAATCCGGGAAACTGAAATCGCGGATTCTCAGACATGCACAGCATGACGTGGCGTACGTACAGGGATCGTATTTGTAGGTATACGTTGATTGATGTACTCGTCCCCCTCACCAATGCGCAGGAGGCCGAGGGCGAGGGGAGGGCAGGATGAGCTGAGCAGAAAGAAAGAAGCACAAGGGAGAAGCCCAGTCAATTGGGTATATAAACCCACCGCCTCCCTCTTGCGCCCCTCCTCTCCCCTTTTGCATGCCTCACCGGCCTCTCCACCTCCCCCATCCGCCCCCAATGCACCACTGCTAACCCCTGCTCCCCGATCCCCCCCACTCCCGATCCGGCCGCCTCCCCCGATTCCCTCCGGGTTGTTGCAATCCGATCTGCCCTTGTTCTGGTTCTGGTGCTGCTGTTTCGGTCCCTTGATCTGGAGATGATGGGCGGGATGGTGGCGGCGGCGGCGGCGACGGCCACGGCCACGGCGACGGTGGTCGAGGAGAGGCCCGAGGAGAAAGAGATGGACTTGCTCCTCAGCGAGATCCCCCAGGTCACCTCCCCGCAGGGCCACCGCCTCGGCGGACCGCCGCCGCCGCGCCATCACGGGAACTCGACTCCGCGCCACCAAGGACTCGCCGGGGACGCCTACTACCCCATCGCCATGGGTAGCCGTCGCGACGATGGCGGTCACCCGCAGGGCGGCGGCGGCTTCCACGCGCCGCTCCGCGTGTGCCCGGCGCCTCTGCCGCCGCCGCCAAGCCCGTTCGTCGGCGGCGCGCCATCGCCGCTGGTGCCCGCGGCGGGCGACCCGGAGAATCTCTGGCTGGCCAACCAGCTCCGCGGCCTGCTCGTCGAGGACGCGCCCGCGCCGCAGGGCGTGCCTGCCCCGCCCGCCAGCAACGCCCCGCAAGATTTCTCCGCGGCGCACGGCGCGTACTTCGGCTACCACTTTGGGGCGCCGGGTTCCTCGGTTCACGGCGAGCCCCTGCTGGCTGATCAGGCCCGTGCGGCGGCCGGATATGCGGCGCCGCCGCCGCTGCAGCAGCGCTTCGCACTCGGGGCGGACGTCGGCCTGGGTGGCCACGGCGGCTTCCCCAGAACCCTGGACGCCAGTATGGGCAGCTTCGTGTACAATAGGACAGGAAATGGCACCGGCATTGGATGGGGTCAGGGTTTGGTGCACCCTGCTCATGGGCACGCCGAGCCCTTCATGCTTCCTGGGCAGGCTGCCGCAGCAGATCACAATTGGGGCTATGTTGGCACTGGTCCCGTCGCCCTCGACCCCCGTGGCCGTTCACCCAAACTGCAATGCGAGTACGGCGTGCCTGTGGCCGGGAATCGCTATACCAAAGGTGGTTTCAATCAGATGGAGGGGTTTCGTAGTCGCGAGGACAGTCAGAATTTTGAAGGGAAGAAGAACATCCCTTTTCTGAACCGTACCAAGGAGAGGAGATTTCACCATCATGCCAACAACAGGGGACCCGAGCTGGAGAGTCCTAGGATGCTCAGGTACGAGAACATGGTTGGAGTGAAGGGCTACATCTACTTCATGGCCAAGGACCAGAACGGGTGCAGGTTCTTGCAGCAGAAGTTTGAGGAGGGGAAGCATCACGTGGATGTCATCTTTGAAGGAATCATTGACCACATTGCAGAGCTCATGACCAACTCCTTTGCCAACTATCTCATACAGAAGCTTCTGGATGTGTGTGATGAGGATCAGAGGCTAAGGATCATTGTTGTGCTGACAGAGGACCCTGTGAAGCTGCTGAGAATCTCCCTGAACACGCATGGGTAATTCTATTCTCTTCTCAAAACTGTTCAATTAAGTGCATTTTTTTATCCTGACATGAGAAGTAACTGTACTCGCTAACCAATTGTCATAAATGTTGGTCTGAGAATGTTGCCATTTGAGTTTGGACAGGTCTAGTAGTACACACACAGTAGAACAAGTGCTATGATGCTTACATTGCAATATAAACCCCTCTGTTACTGACTGCATGCAAATGATGGGTTGGTTGTTGTGATTTTGTTTCAGGACAAGGGCAATACAGAAACTGATAGAGACTGTTAACACAAAGAAGCAGATTGTGCGCATTATTTCTGCCCTACAACCAGGCTTTATGCATCTTGTCAATGACCTTAATGGTAATCATGTCATACAGAAATGCTTGTCGAACTTTGGTGCAGAGGAGAACAAGGTAAACGGCAGTAGTTAATCTACTAACTGTTTTCTTTTTTCTGTAGCAGCCGCACCATTGTTAGCAATTTCGTAATACAATTGATTTTGCGGCACCATTTATTAGTTGTCGCATTTTTTGACAATGCAATGCATAAATTTGACAATCAGTACTGAAACAAGGAATTTATTGGCTATATTCAGTGTACCATTCCACGCAATGTGCATAGCCTAGTGCAAAACTATTTACAAGTACTTCAACGGTTAAACCTATAGCTGTCTACGAACTCAGAAGCAATATAGCAGCTTGAATTTATAACTTGCGTTATGCATTTGTAATAAGCCATGTTTCACTTAAGTACATTATATGCCAGATGAACAAATACTAAACCTGTACATCATTAAGCACATTTTTAGAAGTGTATCCTCGAATGTCTTTCTCTAGCAGTTATATGTGCCATACAATATTCACGATGCTTTGTTTGCTGATGAGGAACATTCTAGCAAAAGTTAATGGTACTTTAGCTTGTCCTAGAGTTCCCATCTTAACTCCATATGCATGACTGCATGTACAAAAAGTATGTAGTACTTCAGGTTCAACTAGGTCCCATTCCCGAGTACATATCTTACATGAGATCTGGACAATTGACACTAGGGAGAACCAAAATAGGACCTGAGTTCAGTTTGGCAAATTAGAGCATTAAAAATTTAGCATCTAAAATGAACCAGAACCAAAGTATGATTATGCATTACTAAGTGTTAGTGTTTAGGTTCTCTCGAGGACTGTTTTCTTGCAATATTATATTAATGGTGATGATGTTGTGTGACCCCTTCGAGTCCCCCTCTCTCCATGTACTTGACTTTCATTAGGATATCATGTACTTCCTTTATTCTTCATTATCGTCTTTTGCATATTTTTGCACGTACCTTGTGTTCTGAACTCATTGACCAATATCAGTAGGAAGCTGTGCTATGCTAAGATTTCTGCTACATGGTAATATTTTGATCACGTAGTCATGTAATGTACCGACCTTATACTAGTATATTCTGAATTGACATTTGATGCAGCAGCCTATGACGATATAGAAATTAGTTCATTGAGCAAGTATGATCGTCTTGCCAACCGCCATAGCTCAATGCATGGATTTTTTTAGAGGAAAAATGCTTAGGGAATACCTTTTTAACGTCATAAGCGATAGCATTAGCATCTTTTAAACTAACACGGCAAGTATGTTAGTAGCGTGTTAGGGATTTTTAATGCAAAACATTATGTATGAAATATCCAGTGATCTGACTTGATTTGATTATATCATTATCATCTGCAATATTTTATTCCTACTCTCTTTGCACAGTTCATATATGAGGCTGCTGCAACACATTGTTTTGAAATGGCAATACATCGCCATGGCTGCTGTGTTTTACAAAAGTGCATAACTAGTGCACGTGGTGAATATCAAGCCAAGCTAATTGTGGAAGTGTGTGCTCATGCCTTTCAGCTGGCTCAAGATCCATTTGGGTAAACCCACTCTTTCCTCTTTGCTAGCTGCTTCTACTGCGCTATTGCAAAGAAACATAATTGCTTTATGTTTCTTTCCTTTTTCTTGCAAAACAGTGCTAAGTTGTAGAGATCTCATCAGTGATATATTATCAACACTAGATATATAGATTCATATTTTGAATTAGGGTTAATGAAGGGAACAATATCTAGCTTACACCGCATCAATGCATATGTTTTATACTTTTATACTGTATCTCATCTTCTGCATATAACTGAAACTAAACCGATACTGTAGCTCATCTTATGCATAGAACTGACACTCAAAAGGAGAATTATCTTCACAGTTCACACCATTGCCTTAGTTAGCCCCTTGACCTAATAAAACTTAATTACCTCATTGTTTCTGTTGCTACAGATTATGTAATAGTGTCAATCGAAATATATTTGATCAGTTGAACTCATTTTTCCATTTAACAATACTTTGATATGTTGAGTCATACGTGTTCATGGTCTGTTGCATTTCACTGACAGCACAGTAGTGGTGCTGATAATCACATCTTATTAATTCTGCCTTAACTACAAGAACCCAAATTTGTTAAAAGAATTATCTGGATGATTCGGTTTACTTTCTTGTTTCCTTGTCTAATCCTTGAGAATTAAGAGATAATTCCGACCATATTTATCTTTTGGGCAGTAGTGAATGTATCTCCATCATGTGTTTCGTTTATCCATCATGAATGATACCTAGAAGCAGATGTTTAGCAGCATGTAAATTATATTAGCTGTTAAAAAACTAAAATTCTTGCACCTTCTTTCAGCAATTATGTGGTCCAGTATGTCCTGGATCAGAAAATTCCTTCTGCAAATGCACACCTGGCATCTCAGTTTGAAGGAAGTTATGTTTATCTCTCAAAACAAAAAGTGAGCAGCAATGTGGTGGAGAAATGCCTGAAGGTGTTCTCCGATGAGGACAAAGCTGCTATAGTGTTTGACTTGATCTCAGTGTCTCATTTTGAACAACTGCTGCAAGATCCTTTTGCAAATTACGTAATTCATACTGCCCTTGTTAACACTAGGGTGAGTGTTTCTATCCAAATGAATTTGTGAAGCACGTCAAATTACACCATGCATAATGTGAAGCATTCCCTTCCATGTTTTTCCTGACAGGGCCATCTCCATAATGCCCTCGTTGAAGCAATCCGCCCTCATGAGGAAGCCCTTCGGACCAGTCCCTGTTGTAAGAGAATCTCTAGAGCCATCTCTAGGAGGTGAGAGGTGTACAATCTGCGGTACCAAAGAAAGATGTATTGTTGTCATTTTATGTTCACTAGCTGTTTACTATGATGTATCTGCACACGTCCTTTGGAGTTCAAGAGGTGGTTTTGGTTGCAAGAAGGCTCGACTTATCGTCAGCTTGTAGAGTTTACCTGGTGTCGCCATCCGAGATGTACTTTTGCTGCGGGCCTGTTCCGGTGGTGTTGGTGTAGAGTTGTAAAAAAACGTGTGCCTTTCTGAATTGTCTATTTTGTATCTGCTGTAACGTTTTCCTTTGAATTGTGGGAACAGAGAATAATTAGTACCGGTGGACAAGTTGCTATAATTGTTGCTATACATTTGTCATTGCAACTTGACTGAAC
Organism: Avena sativa; assembly: GCA_916181665.1. NCBI lineage: Eukaryota > Viridiplantae > Streptophyta > Magnoliopsida > Poales > Poaceae > Avena > Avena sativa. The sequence goes on along the minus strand of OV702300.1, from coordinate 46,524,843 downwards.
ACTTTTCTCCAGTTTTGTTAAAGAAATAATTGATAATTCATGGGGACTACAGAAATTATTTCATTGGTTTGGTTTTCCTGCAGAGGCTCTTATATTGTATGACAAGGTGAGGATTTTTCCTTCTCAAATACTCTTATTCAGTTTACACTTGTAGTACTCCCTCCAATCCATGATAAAGTGTCGCTGATTTAGTGCAAACATTACTAAATCAACAACACTTATTATGGATCGGAGGTAGTAACATAAATAAGCAGAAAACACAAGAAACACTGTTTATAGTGAGCCAGCCTCAGGGATGAAGCAGGCAACGGAATTTCCTTGTCAGGTACGGAGTAGCACCTCATGCAGAGATGTTCTATTGAAGGAGCGATTCCAGGTGATTCTGTGTTAGAACTGGTATGAAGATTTTCCTGAATTAATTATATCACATTTTTCAGAATAGAATTTGTCTGTTATTGGAACAGGATGCTGTTGTGATATTGTTTGGACTTGTTCTTGGATTGGTTTTTTTAACCTGCTGGAAGTGTTTTCTTCTCTTTTTGACGGATTTTTTTGTCCATGTGTTATTTCAGAGTATATTCTCATTCCATGCCACTCGTGGTATTAATCAAAGGGCCTAGACACACGGTAGTGAACTAAAATTAGAACTGTTTTTTAAATAACTAAGATCATAACTAATTTTTTAAATAGCTAAAATTAGAAATGACACTACTAGAATCTCTAGAACAAAGAGTCTGCTTAATTTGGTCACTGGGACCGTCCAATTCTGCTCCTGATCCAGTTTTCCTTTTAGTGCCAGTTTACGTTTCTTCAGAAAATCTCTGCTGACGGACCGAAACCAGTGGATCACCACCTGGCTTGTTTCTGTACTGGACTGCTGCTGGTGATTTCCCCTTGTATTTCCAGATCTCAGTAGCTGATCATCATTTTCTACCGGGAACAAAGGTGTCCGTCGATATTTGACTGAAGAACACGTCAACTAAAACACAGACGAAGAGCTCTGTTCTTTCCCTGATTCGTCATGTTAATTTAAGCAGCAAGAGTGGTGTGGTGGTGTGTGAGTTGTTCCTCATCCTTGGCAAGTAACTCTGCATCGTCGGCACCGGCATTTCTCAACTCCTTCTTCTTGCTTTGACCTTAGGCTCCAGTCCTGCAGCATCAGTGACCTCTGGCTGCCCAGCCGGAAGCTCAGCTTTCATACCCAACCGCGAGCCTTCAACCGCAGAGCCCTCGCATTCGACATTTCTTCGCCACCTTCTCTACGGCGGCCTCCACTGTCGTCGTAGGATTTTTCACGGCCTTCTTTTCCTTCATGCCCTCCCTCCCCACCTCGCCTCCTGGCAGGGAGGGCAAACCGGCAAAAGGTATGTCAGGTTTAGGCTATGGAAAGGTTCTTGGTTCAAAAGCGCCAACGGCATCCATCCTTTTTTTTTTTTTTTTGTTAACTTCTCTTCTTGTAGGGGATCGACAGATAACGGGGTTGGGCCGCACAAGAACCAATCCTTACTTAACCGAGATGGAATCCCTTGCTGCAGGCTTTAGTAAGCGCTTTTTTAATTAAGCCCATGGGCTCGATTCTCTTCCTTAGCAGTACGCGCTCCACCATCCAAAGACAAAAAAAAAAAAGTTATATGAGCATCAGCGATCCAATTTCCAAATCCAAATTGACGTCCTGCTCCGCCCATCTTTTCTCTTCTTCATCCTCCCGTGTGTGTGCTTTGAGAAGAATATGGATCGAGATTTCCTGGCGAATCGGCACCTGTCAGGCTGCTGCAAGGGGCAGCATGATCAGCCAATGCGACGAGTGGCACTCTGACAGGTGTGCTCGTGCTTGCTTTGCCGACATGGCCTCGATCGGGACGCTGACCCCCAATCTGCATCTCCCCCTCCATCTGCCCACTCATCACTCACCCAACCAAAGCCCATGACATGATAGTTACCATCAGCATGGCACGCACATGAGTTGTGCAGCAGAAGCAGAATTCGTCAAAGGGCGCAAGCCTTCGCTCATGCATCATGATTCATGAAAACTTGGATGGATGTATGGATCCTTCATTTACTTTACTAGAGTCAACGGCTGCCAAGCTAAGCTACACACTGTCAGTGTAATGTCATGTCATGATCAGGCCCATGCGGTTAGCCGATTACACACATACGCCATGCCTAATCAAGCTAGCTACAGCGGCTCGTCTTTCCTCGTCAGCCTGTCAAGTGCAGTCCTGCCGTCATGGCAAGCTCACGGGTTGGATGGAACGGGCAGATAGATAGATCATGCATACTTGGATGAGCTCTCCCTCCATCCCAAATTCCCAACTACCATTAAACTAACTAATCCTAGCATTACCTCATAACGCACTCCTGCGGGTTTTTTTTCGCCTAATTAAAACCTTTTGGTGAGAACATCAGAGAGTCAACTCGGAACCGGGCAAATGGGAACCGAACCATGAGTGGGATTTGTGCAGGTGTCAACGTAGTGGCCGTGGCCGTCCCTGTCTTCGAACCAATAATCCCCCTCGAGTGCCTCTAATAGCGCAGCGTGTTGACTTCGGGCCGTGGAGATTATGCGGGTTGACCTGCCAATGGCTGCACTGCAGGGCACTCGTGCCTTTCTGCAATCCTGTCTGTATGCTGTCTAGCTTTCCCGTTGACAGGATTATGGAGTATAAATCCATGGAAGATGACCGCAAAAGCAGGTTTTGGATAAGACCATACTGATCTGTAAAGTAGCAGAGACCAGCTAGGATGCACACACACATTGAGCATTACTGGAGTAGTTTACAAGTAAGAAGATGCATCGATTTTGATGTTAGTTACTCAATGTAATTATCCATTCGACTGTATCTATTCCCCTTTTTTTCTTTTGAAAATGTGACTGGAGCACTGGCTTAGGCTCAAGGAACAGTTGACACCTGGCGTGCCTAAAGACTCGAACCCTGCAACAAGCCTTCAACTGTCAACAAGATACAGACTGCTGATCAAACCCATCTGAACCTCTCCAACCCACCAAAGGTAGTAGAGTTTATCTGTCGTCTTGCTGATTCATTTCTCAAGGTCCATGCATCTGTCTCACTCTCACATCCAAAGGCAAAGCGACTGTTTGTTAATTAGAAACGACAAAGTTACACTACACTGAGCATCATACAGTGAACCAGGAGGAGGAGCTAATGACCATGTTCTCTGCTGATTGGCACCTAACCTAGTATCTCTCTCCTCTCCTACTGGGGAATTGGGTTAGCATTACATTAAGCCAGATTGCAGTTGCGCTAACGTGGACTCCTGACTCCCCCCACATGATTCTTCGTGTCTTTCGAAGGAAGGTGAAATGGGGATCCAGATGCTTTCCCCCTCTCTCTGCAGCCACAACTAATTTTATAGCGTTTGACAGTACCGTCCTAGAGTAAAGTTAAGTGTATGCGTACTGTAAGACAGATGTGAAGATCAGAGGGACAGCTCGGATTTCAGATTAGTTTTTCCTCTTGTGAATATTTCGAGTATTTTCTAATTCTTATTTGAAATGGGCTATTCTGTAAGTTGGAGTAGTTGGAGTGCTTTTTCCCCCATTAACAGATTGTGGAGAACTTGCAAGGGTGGAATTAGTTTAATTGGAGTTAACGACGAGAGGACAAGTGTACATCATCATATACATTTGACATGTGCTCGAATATATTTCTAAATTAGTAATATGAGCTTATACACAATACATTCAACTCTCCATCACATCTGGGTCATCCTATGCTGAACGACAGAAAACAGCAGAACACTACACAGCAACATCATTTTCAAGTGCCAAATTGGTTCTTTATTGGATCACAAACTATGAAGTAGTCTTGAAATTTATACCGTTACATGTATGCAGACTAATAATCTGGACAAACCAAAGTAGTGAAACCTCCTTCCTGGCATGCCATTCAAAAAAGGAAGCAGACCAGACCAGGCGCTGTTGGTACATATGAATTACATTGATCAAAGGCATAAATCTATCCAAGAGCCTAATGAGAACAGGTTTGTGGAGCCGCGCGCTGAAATTAGGAAAGGATGGCGTCCCAGTCGATCTCGAGCGACGGGTACTTGCGCAGCATGAAGCTCTCGGACTCGTCCCATGGAGCCTCCGAGAAATCGAGAAGCTGCATCTCCGGGACGGCATCGGAGGAGTCAGTCGAGGACACCTCGCCATCGGCCGACGACGAGGTCTCGGAGGCGGAGCAGCATCCTGGCTCGCTCTTGACGTCCGGGAAGGAGGTCGGCGCCGGCGTGGCATTGCTCTGGCTCTGGCTCTGCGGCGGCGGGTCGGCACCGTGGCTGATGGCGTGCAGCTTGGCGACGATCGAGGCGTGGAGCGGCGGGCCGTGGTGCTCGCCGCCGCGCCTGAGGTCGGGGAAGTTGAGCCTGGCGGAGTCGCCGCGGAGCCTGAACGCTGCGGCGTCGTAGGCCAGCGCGGCCTCCTCGGCGGTGTCGAAGGTGCCGAGCCAGAGGCGGGTGCGGTTGCGCGGCAGGCGGATCTCCGCGACCCACTTCCCCCAATGCCGCTGCCGCACGCCGCGGTACAGCTTGGTGGGCGGCCGCGCTGCCACCACGCCGTGCCGCTTCATGGGCTGCCCGACCGCCGCCATCATGGCCGCGCGGCGCGCGTGGTGCAGCTGCGACTGGAGCTGGAGGATTTGCGCGGGAATGAGGTAGCTGGCGCCACGAAGCAGGGTCGCGCTCTGCTCGGCACCACCGGGGCCGGGGCACGGAAAGAACATGGCCGGAGCCGCGCCTTGCGCCGTCGGCGGAGCAGGCGCCTGCATTACCTGATCCCTGCTCGCCGCCATGTGGTACATCGCGGCGGGAAGGTCGGGCCTGTAGCTGGGCCAGTCCACCGTCGTCGCCATGCCTCGTTGGATCAAGAAACCAAGAACACAGAGGCAGAGAAACAGAGGAAGGAAGCACTGACGATCTGGGAGGGAGGGGATGAGAACAGTTGTAATTCAGAGGATGATTTTGCTGCCGAGACGAGAAGAACTGGGTGCGAGGTTGTTGTTGTTGAGCAGCGAGAGGATGGAGTGCTCTTGATTTGGTGAGCAAGAGCAGCCATCGCCGGGCTCTTTTATAAGCAGGTTCGGGCCAACGGGGAGGAGCCAAGTGTCCATGGCGATCTCACGCACGGACAAGTTTCTCCAGGCAGGTGCCGGTGGAACGGAGGGGCACCTGGCGGCTGGTGATTGGCTGGAGGGGTGGGTTTTGACCTGGTAAAGTCCAGATCTAGCTGTCACATGACTGTCAATCGAGCGAGTCAGCACCATCTACGCGGCAATTTGAGTGCTACAGGTCTCCGGTCACTCGCACATGGTTAAATTGTTGGTAGATTTTTATCCCAGCTAACTATAGATCCTGAGATTTGAGAGGGAGGCAGGTGTATCATGTACTGGGAGGGAGAGATGATGATGCAACTTGCAAGGGCCGCAACTGTATCTCTCGATTTATTCGGTGACGAAGTCGTTCTTTATGGATGATGGCATGCGGCCGATTGGACATTTTGTGGCAAATTTCTCCTCTTATCCTATCGTTTTGGAAAACTAGGGAAAACAGTGATCTTCTCTTTTTTCCTTCCAGAAAGTTGTTCTTCCTTGCTCTTCCAGAAAGAAGGCATGTAGGCACAGTACGTACGGTAGTGACATGAGGGTGAAATTTTAGCTAAAGAACATCTCTTAATTTCGGGAAAAAAAACTCAAAGAGAAAATTAAAATGTTCAAAAAGAGCAAAACAATTTTACGTGTATTATTAACCTATGAAATCTCGCCGAAAATCTTCCCATCATAGCTCATAAGTTGTAGAATATGTATGACGATACGTTGTAGATGGGTGATCTCGAGTCAATCCTTAAAACCCATCTAGGGTTCCGTTCCTCTAGCAGGCGACGCCTCCGCTCCATCTCTGATGGCCTTGGGGTCTTGAAGGCGTGGCTGAACATGGCCCCTCATTGGCAGGAGGTTTTCAACTCTCTGTTTAGGATTTTTTTTTCAGTGCCTTCTTCTGAATGGCATAAATAAGCTTCTCCTAACCTTATCCTTGTTCCGGTGAAGTGTCTATCGCTGACGGAGGGCGAGTGAAGTCGTGTGCTAGTTGGTGTGGTTTCGGTTCAGTCTCTTCTGATATATGAGTGTCATCATTGGCGATAGTTTCTAATCTAGCGCGTTAAGGCCTTAGCACGATGATTTTCCAAGCCGATATGCTACAAAAAGTTCTACTACGTCAAATTTTGACCGGCTCCGATAATGGAGGGGCGGGGACGACGACGCGCCTGTCGTCGATACGTGATCCAGTGACCTATTTGTAAATTTTATTAATTCTAGAATTTTTTTAAACTGCTATTGATGATTATTCACCTACCGAATGGAGTTTTCGCAAAAGGATGCTGCTAAAGGTGAAATGCTGAAAACAGAAACACAAAGGATAAGGTGGTTGGTACGATAAGGTCACTGTTCGTCTGAACCTGTCCGTCTGAACCTGTCCGTCTTCTCCCTCTACAGTTGCCCTTACACCGAAATGCACCCACCCATGTAGTGGAAGGCACCGGAAGCCCGAGTAATGACCAGACAAATAAAGGCGATCAAGACCAGATCATCCGTTCGTCCTGCTCGCCCACTGTGCGTGCGAGATCCCCCTCCCGCCTCCCCTCTCTTTGGGCAATCCAACAGCGGCCCGATGGAGAAAGCGGCTTTGATAGTGGTGGTCATGGAGCTCCCTCCCGGCCTGCCTGTCACGGCGAGCTGAAGTGACAGCGACAGCGACAGCACGCGTGTTCTGGCCGCTGCGGGGGTTGTCGTCGATGGATGGCGCTGCTGGAAGTGGGGAGGAAGCCGCTGGGGGCAGGAGGAGGATGAGGAGGAGAAACTGTCATCGGGCGCCGGAGGAATGTCCACGTGTGTGGCTTGGCGTCCCGGAAGAACCAGTCGTTGGAAGAGGAAGCTTTTCTGTTGAGAGATCTCCTAGGGGCGCCTAACCACGAGATCCTGTCCTGCAATTATTGTGAGCGTGGATCGGAGGAAAACAAACAGCGACAGGCAAGCGTGTGCCGAAATCTGTGAGTTTGTTCGTGTTGCTGCGTGTGAAATATCTCCTAGGACGCCCGTGCAATGAATGAATTTCAAAGAAACGAAACATCACAAACCCATCATTTCCATCAAACCAAAATCACTCGGAGCATCCCCATCGACGCCCTCCAAGGGGAGGCCGGCAAGCGCGCCAACAATTGGTTTGGGGATATATTGTCCCAACTATCAATCCCCAATTATCAAAACGTCCAAATTCGAAACCACTCCAGCAAAAGATCCACAATTCACGATCACACGCCGATCAAATAGTTCGTAATTCATCCTACGGCCACCATAACCCAAAACGCCAAAGTCCGTTGGCGGCATCATACGATACAAACCAAGCAATAAAAAAAAAGACGGTGTCGTCCTCCATCGCCACCGGAGTTGGATCTGCCGACGATGCTCGTACTCATACTCATCTTCCTCGCCATTCTCGCCCCCGGCGTAGTGACCGCCCTTGCCACGGATCAGGACATTCATGGCCCTCGCGGCTTGGCTCTCGTCCATTTCGTCGACCACCTCGTGGGCAGAATGACTCTGCCCGCCGAACAGATTTCGGCCAGACTAGGAGGTCTCTACGTCGCCCGTGTCGAATGAAAGTGGCCCCTGCGCATGGCCGGCGGACCATCGTGGGCGGCTTGGTTGAGGTCGATGTTGGCACGGACGTCGCCGTGGCCGATGATGGGCGAGAACACTCCTATGCCGTCGTTTGGGTGGACGAGCTCGTTCTCACTGATCTCGGGAGAAAAATACCGAGATTGGGGACGAGGCAGTAGCCCAGCGACAGGCAAGCGTGTGCCGAAATCTGTGAGTCTGTTCGTGTTGCTGCATGTGAAATATCTTCAATTCTGCGAACACCTATGAATCGCCCCCCGAAGATTTCTGGAATGCACTGCCGAACATGAATTTCAGAGAAGTAAATTATATTTTAGTACCGTATCACAATTGGAGTCAGGGTAATAACTTAGTTCCACTTTTACAATTTTTTTGCTGATACTGACCATAATTAGGGCAAGCTTTTGCTTAACCATGTTTTAGCAGCAAAACTAATAGAATGTGCCCACAATTAAGCGATGACATGGACCTAGGGCCCACTTTCATCCATCTCATCTTCTTCCCCTCCTCTCTCTCTTCTCTCATATCCTTCCTCCTCTCGTGGCCGCTCTCCTTACCCCTCCCGAGCTTTGTCGTTAAGCCGACGACCTCCGCCTCGTTGCCCGCATCTCCCCTACAGATGGAATTGAAGCCAAGCTTCCCTAATTGACGCCACCGTCCATGCCCTCTTCGTCGCGTGGTAGATTTCGTTGATGTCGCCTCCGACCTTTCTTGAGCTTACCGACCTTCCACTTGCGTTCCTCGTGAGATCCTGCTCCTCCTGGTACTCCCCATTTGCCCACTCTAGCACCATAGTAACTTGTCGTCAATCATCATAGTTTGTCGCGCGGCCGCATCGCCGGCAAGGTTTCAGTGACCTTTTACTAGTTACGTAGCGCGCAATTGGTTCTCCTTGAACTCCCGAGTCAAATGCGCTCGCCAACGTAGCCCTGTACGCTCCCTTCCGCGACATCCTTGCTCGGCAGGAGAGCTCCCATCGATGTAGACATGGTCAGGCCCTTGGGACTGCTATAATCACACGGTGCCAGCGGGAGATAGCAGGAGGGGGACAACACAACGAGAGGTAGGAAGAGGTGGCGACAACATGAGGTAGGAGGAGGGGTGCTAGCAGCGACATGTAACAAGAGGTGTTGTCGGCGGCACCGATTGTTCGATGAGAGAGAAGAGGGAGGAGGTACAAGAAGAAAAAAAGATACAAGGGGATGACATGTGGGGTCAGGTCCATCTCATCACTTACATATGACCACGGGTCTATGTCTCCGCTTACATGCTGGTTCATCTTGTTACTGTTGTTGTTAAAAGCATTTCCCAAAAAAAAACCTATTTATAACAACTCACCCCAATGTGGTACTCCCTTCGTCCTAAAAAGGATGTCATACATTCAAGTTTAGACAAACTTGAGACATCCTTTTTAGGACAGAGGAAGTACATGTTATCATCAAAAAAAGAGTTAAATACATCACTAGTCCCAATAGTTGTCCATTAGGTGCATTTTAGTCCCACTAGATGCAAATTGGGGTGGACTAGTCCCAATAGTTGCAATACAATGCAAAGCTCATCCCAAATGACTCCGGCGTTGACATGTGGAGGTTGCTATTTTGCAAAAAGGTCCCTTCAATTTTTTTTGTCTATGACATGTTATTTATTGTTGCCTTGCTCATGTGGGACCCACCTGTCAGTGAAAGCAGAAATAGTTAGAATTGTTTGCGCTTGGCAGAGAACCGATCCGGCGACCTATAGGTAGTCGACCAAACGCAATAACCAAAACAACAGACTTAGATCGCTAATTTATTTGAAAACAAATATAATAAGTTACAGCAATGGTGAATAAAACGGAACGTCATGGTGCGATTGTATCTACATTGAACTTGGCTGCAGCGGTCATCACAGGAGTCCGTTCGCTTGCGTCCAGTTGGCCAGGAACATGCTCCTTTCAATGTGTCGTTGTTCTGATCATGTGCGCTGATCCGGTGGTGATGCAAATTAGATTAGTTGCTCGGTACTTGGTGGATTTGGTGCTTTCCATCGACCGCTTCAGAGGGTCACGTGCTACAGAAATTTACCATAAATCTGAAGCTAACAATTTGGAAGGACGATCGGCGATTGGAAACTTTTCTTTTCTCTTTCTGATACCTGCTTCTCTTTCCGCCATCTGATTCTTGTACCTTTTTCTTTAGGACGTTCTAGTTGAAACCGTCCAGGCCATCATGAATAACCACTCCAGGCTTGGCTCATTACAGATAGATAACGATCAGTTTAGCTCGTTGTTGTCCATGGTAGAAGCATCGCCGTCGAGTTCGAGGGGGATGGTGAATGGCGGTGGAGGAAGACATCGCCCTCTTGGCAGGAGCCGTGGTCGCCGGAGCTGGTGGTGGTGGAGGAGGATATCTTCGGCGAGTGGCCCTAGAGGCAGTGAGGTTCCTGCAGGCGGCGCCGACGGTGGCAACCGTGGTGCGCAGTCACTTGGTGCGAATTGGAGGTGGAGGCGGCTGCCACAGCTGCTGGGTTAGGGGTGGATCGAGGGTACAACAGGGAGAGACGGCGGCCGTGGTGCGCATCTCTGCTCTATTTGTTTAGCGTGTTTCAAAAATCTCCAGGTACAATATGTAAAACGTAAAGTACAAGTGCAAACATGAATCTTTGCATGCTCTAGTGGCTTGCCATAAGGTTTCTTGTTCGAATATCATTGGCCACTAAATTTTAATTCTCATTCTTTTATCTGATAGGTGGGCCTAGGTAAACAAGGCAACAGCTAATTACATGTCATAGACAAAAAATTGAAGGGACGTTGTTGCAAAACAGTCATTGTCACATGTCAACACGTTGGTCAATTGGGATGTATTTTGCACCATGTTGCAACTATTGGGACTACTCCATCCCAATTTGCAACTAGTGGGACTAAAGTGCACCTAGTGCATAACTATTGGGACTAGCAGTGTATTTAGCTCTCAAAAAAATGCAAGAGAGACACTAAGTCGTTATCCTAGCCCCAATTATAGTACTAAAATATAATTTACTCCAGAGAAACGGAACATCAAAAACCGATCATTTCCATCAAACCAGGCCAAGAAGAAAGTAACAAGTACTGATGAATTGAACTGTTGGTGCCGATCCGTAGCTACAAAACCTACATAGCGTCAATGACAGGCGACATCTAATTAATGGCGGCTTTCCATTAGCATCAGGTAACGCTCACGATCTTAGACCAGCTTAGCAGTAGTAGTAGTAGGCCCAGAAAGCAAACCGTGCCGATGACCATCAATCATCATCTCACGCCAAGAGAAAACAAAAACAAAAACCCAAAGCGGAAAGGCGAAACGAGAGGCAGGCAATACTTGTCATGTCAGCCTAGTGCTGCCGTTGGCCCATCAGAATAGCAATGCCCTATTCGCCTTTGCAAACATCACACGATCGAGTGGGAGATAATGTTTCTAAACTGGGAGTAGAAAATAACTTCATAGGTGATAATGTTATGAAACGAACTGGTGGCTGCGGTTCCACGGCTGGAGCGAAGAGACGCACAAGGGATTAGTGGCCGCCAGGGCTCGGGAGGCCAAAAGAATTGAGCGCTAATGACGCGGCGCGACGGATTTGGTAACAGGGCTAATCATGGAGAGCACGAAATCGGTAGGTCTTAATGCCCTTTCAGGAAACATAGTGACGAATTTTGGTGATGACATGCGCATCAGCAACCGCTCAACGATATAAGCCAAACCAGTATAGATTAAAAGGAGATTTCTTTAATGCGGAATTGACGAAAGGATTGGGTAGAAAATAGGTACAGTACCACAACAGGGTTAGCCTGGTCCTATGTATGAAGAGTCAGAGAGCTGAAAGCGACAGCAAACTAACATGGTAAGAACACATTTTGTTTTATGTTCAACTTATACATGGATTAAGCATAAACTTAGAAAATAGGTACTACCACAACGTGACAATAGGCTTCATCATTTTGCCGATTACTTTGCTGCCGCGCCACAGCAGGGCGACAGGGTTAGCCTTGGTCCTTCCTATACAGGCACAGGCAGAGAGCTGAAAGCGACAGCAAACTAAGAACACATTCTGTTTTAGGTTCAACTTATACATGGATTAAGCATAACTAAATACAAGGATCCTGTTTCAGGACTATTTTGTTCAAATCCGATAAAATTAACAGTGTGCAACCAGAAGCCCCTCTATTAGTTGCCTCTTTTGACCTTTTCTCTTATCTCTTCTCATCGAAAACTCGCTTCTGTTTATTTATGGTCGAGGCCTTCTATATCAAAGCCGTCAAACACGAAACCAAAATGAAGGGCAAGAAACTCAAGGGTTCCATAAAGAGCAGGGCACATCAAATAATCATGAATACTACATGTTCACTTTTTCCTCAGGAAATAAGGGAACGTGAAGATCACAGCCCATCATATAAAGTCTGCGCAATGGGTATGCATCATGCAGAAATGGATGTCTATTATTGGCTAGCTTTTTTTACGGGAGGCCAACTTAATGTTGCATATAACGAGACTTCAGTTATTCGCAGAGCTAGGTCTTCGTTACATTACTTGGATGGTAGCTAAGTTCTATGTAACTTATTTGGCCAGTTCAACTAATCAGTAAATGAACCTAATATTCGTAAGGAAATGACATGTGAAGTTCCAGGAAATTCTACAAGCAAAGTATATAGTCGCATGTGGTAGCCTGAAACCACATAAAAGACCAAATTTTGCAAAGAGAGCTTCTACGTCAATGACGGCACTGATTAATGATCAGGATATTCCTCATTCCAAAGTGTCTGTAATAGAAATATTGAAGATACAAAATGGATATGGTTTGGAAAATAAAACAGAGATAGGAGAGTAGTTGATATGGTCTTCATTCATATGCTTATGGATAAGAAATGTGATATGCTCGTTAAAGAAACTGTTGAATACTTGCATGCTAGAACTTGTGCAGCATTTGAGTGGTGTAGTTAATTGCAATCAGTAATAGGAATTCTTCATTACAATATCAATGACCCATTCAAAATCTTCTCTATTTTCAGCAACATCATAGGCTAAGGAACAAATAGAAAAATAGCTCTGATGCGCTGTAAAAAGAATAGAGTAGAACATGGGTATTGAGTTGGGCAACACATTCTGAACAAGGATACATTGTTGGAGATGGTCATGTAGTTGCTGTTATGCTTTTATTGCACTGCAGGCAAGCTTTGACCTTACCTCTTCAAGCTCAACAGCTTCCATGTCATCATAACTTAACCATGAAGTCAAGCATAGATTAACAACATCCGTACCACTATCAAATGGTGCAGAGCCATCAAAACTGACAAGTTGTCCAAACTTAAGTATCTTCCCAAGATTGGCAGCAGATGGTGCCTCTGCAAACTTCAGTAAGATGTCTTTCATTGCACTACACCAGATAGGCCGAGCCATCTCCAAGAAGGAGGACAAAGTTGTAATAGCAAGCTTAACTGCTCCAACGTCAGACTCATCTTTTGTGCCTTTTCCATGAAAATCTGAACCTCCAAGCTTCAGAAGTCCATACTTCTCAGCCAATTCACTAAACCCTGTATAATCAATGGCAACAAATAAGTCTTTGTTACATGATATGGTGGGTATCCCCTTTTATTTTGAATCACTTATCTATGTAGTAAAGAGGCGTACCATCAACCTTTCCATCACTTCTGTAAACCTCCATAGCATCAAGACCAGCACTTTTCAAGGACCTAATGACTGCATCTGGATTTTTCAATGACCATGGGTGGGCTAATGCTGATATACCCCCAGTACGACTAATCATCTGCACCACAGTCTCAATAAATGGCTCACTGCCTCTGCAGAAAATGCATGCATAGTAAAGTTATCACCCAAGCATTTTACATGAAATACTCAATAAGATGAACTGTGCCTTTCATGACTTACGTGGCATATGCAGGGCCATCATTACCAAGATACTTGTTAAATGCTTCCCTGACATTATCTACATAACCTGCTTCAACCAAAGCCCTTGCAATATGGAGTCGACCAGGTGCCACTCCCTCACCAGCAATTTTCGTTACATGCTCCCACTTTATTGGCACTTTCAGCGTATTTAGCTTTGCCAGCATATTCTTTGCCCGTAGGAATCGTCCATCTCTAATGTTCAAGAGCATGCTGTCCAACTCATCAAACCTTGATGGGCCACACATACCATAGTATGCAAGAATATGAACAGGTTCACCGGAACCAGGAATTTGCCTTTTAGACAATGAGTTTCAGGAAAGTTATAAGACCCGGAAAGGGAAAAAGGAAACACATGTACCATTAACAGAAAAGGAAGGTAAAATATATTGTCATTTCTTAATAGAAATGACCTATACAATATCAGACTATGATTTGATTACTGACCAGCAGTAATATAAATACGAACGAATATATGAAAGGAGCAAAGTGTTCTTAAGAGGATCATTTAAGAGGAGATTATTTTGATCTTTACAAACGACAATAATCCGGATAAGCATTCTGTCCAGATAAAGCAGTAAACGGTTGCTAATACCAAATGATTTAAGTCATATATTTCATCTGAAATGAGGCCTTATATTGCAGTAAGTGTACCAGCTGGTCAGCAGATTTATCAGGCTCTAGATTTGTGGCTTTGATGGCTGACCGTAAACACCAATAGAACCCTTCAGTACAGGAAAAAGGTAGCTACGACTTGGATAAGCATAGTTCTAACTGACGAGGGTATGCATGCAATATGATACTGCTTTGCCAAATTGCATTGTATTGTTCATTTTCACCTTGAATATGAGAAATATCTTTGTAAGCAAAGTAAAAAAGGATTTACCGTGGAGAATGTATTGCACTGATTTCTACTCCAGGAATTATTCTCATGCCAAATTTATGAGCTGCTGACATAGCTTCCGGTATACCAGCCATTGTATCATGATCTGTCAGGGAGAGAACCTTCACCTGTATAATTACATAAGTAATCTAATCATATTCATATTTTACCATTCAAAACCGTGACACGCCATATAACGTTTAAACTGGCATACATTCGTATCAGAAACATTGTGGAAACAAGATAAAACACACCCGCAGATGACCAATGAGAAGGAAAAGATGCGCTTAACTATTTGATTTTCGTCTTGCTAAGAAATAAAAAAGAACAGGCACGCAATGCACAGTCAGAACTACCAAAGGCAATCTGCACATGACTACTTAATTTTACTTTGACGGTAGCTATGTGCCCATGGCGCGGAATCCACGAGTGTTCTCCCTCTGTTATATTTTCTTTTAATGTATAACACAGCTATTGAAGGGGTGGTTGTTAAATCCTTGAGAGAAAACACAGAACTTCTCTGAGATGCTCCAGTACAACATTTTTACTAGTATTAACAATTTAACAAAACACACCTATATGGCTACTTGTAACCGAAAAATCAAAACCAATAGGTAGATTACCTAGTGACATAGTGATACATAGGGCAAAAGATTAGAACGTAATGCTTGGATTTGCTCAATAGATGAAGATGTACAATGGGATAATTCGGGGGAGAACCCATACGGCACAGCACAAAAACCGCTTGCCATACCTGGGAAGCATTTCCTCAAACACCTAATGCGCAAGCAGAGCAGAGGCCACAGACATACTTACCCCGTTGCGGTGGGCGCGCTCGACGAGAGCGGAGGGGGACAGGAAACCGTCGCTATGTTTGGAGTGGGAGTGAAGCTCAAACAGCACGTTGCCTGCACCGCCACAGGCCATGCGCGCGGCCTGGGGCGGCAGGAAGCTGTTCCCGGCATCGGCCGTCGAGGGCTCAGGAGGGGGCGCGGGGTGCGCCCAGGCGCGGACGTATTCGAGGGCCAGGGCCTGGTCGGCGCAGGGCCTCGCCTTCTTCTTGCCCCTGCTCGGCCTCGCCCTCTTCTTGCTTCCCATGGCAGGGTTTGAGAGATAGCAGTGGCGCCGGTGGATTCGGCCGTGTTGGGACAAGTCTGTTTTGCTCGCCTCGCTGCTATGCCGCCTCGCTGTTCTGAACTTGCAAATGCGGGGGCAATTTAATCGGCTATATGAAATTTAAATAGCTCGAAGTTTTAATTATATAATACTCGCTTTGATCCATATTAGTTGACTTGAATTTGTCTAGATTTGGATGAATCTAGACACTATTTAATATATAGGTTTATTCAAATTTTAACAAATCCAAATCAATTAATATGGGTCGGAGGGAGTACTATCCTCTGACCCAAATTATTTGTTAGATTTATCCATATTTTGACTGAGTCAGTCGAAAGAAGTAAAATACTTTCATTCGAAAATAAGTTTTAGATTCACTTGTATCTATACACTAAAACACATTTAGATATATGTGCATCTAGATAAATCTGTGACAAATAATTCAGAACAAAGAAAATACTCCAAGTCATTATACAACCTCTGTTTCTTAAAAGAAGTACTCCCTCTATTTCAATCTTTAAGGCTTTTAAGAATAGTCAAAAATCAATATTTTCTAAGTTCGATCAAATTTATATAAAACAATTGAAGATATGTAATACTAAATTAATATCAATATATAGATTCACCATAAATTAAATTTATATGTGTCCATCCAATATTATAGATGCTGATTTTTTAAAAAATATTTTGTCAAATTTAGTAAGATTTGACTTCCGACTAATCTTAGAGCGCTTACATTTGGGACGGGGAGGATTTCTTAGACTTTTGCCTAAATATTTAGACTATTTTAATTTTAAAGGTTTATTTGACCCATTTATACATGGCAAGAGGCAAACCAGGCCAACGGGCCGTGCCTGGGGCGGGCCGGCCCGCGACATGCAAAAATAGCCTGACACGAGCCCGGCAAGGCACGTGGCTTGACGGGCCGTGCCCGGCCCGTGGAACGCAGGTGTCGTGCCTGTGCTGCCTCCCCGGGCACGCGGGCCGGCCCGGCATGGCCAGTTTAGCGAGTGCTCAAGGGATATTTTGAACATATATGCAAAAAGGGAGTGTCCCAACCCACGACCTGTTGGTCTTCCTCCCTCCTCTCAACCATCAGAACACCCAAATTTAGTTGATATATGCAAAATTAGGACATTTCTATAGTTAACCTTGGACGGGCTAGCAGAAAAAGTTCACGGGCCAACGTGCCTCACGTGTC
The DNA here is from genome assembly GCA_916181665.1 of Avena sativa. Lineage (NCBI taxonomy): Eukaryota > Viridiplantae > Streptophyta > Magnoliopsida > Poales > Poaceae > Avena > Avena sativa. The sequence continues at coordinate 46,508,037 of OV702300.1, read as the reverse complement.
ACGGGCCGGCCCGTTAGGCCTCCGTGCCGGGCCGGCCAGTTGGCCAGGTTTGGCAAGAGGTGGACTAAAGTTTAGTATCATATTGCTAGTCAAAACGGTTGGATTATAAAGGAGGATCTTCTTCCACTTGTACGTGAGTAAGAACAAAAGAGCTACACACGTGGTCATCCTTCGTCGCCCGTCTCGCCTCGCCCACTACGCGCGCCTATCGCGAGTTGCATAATGAGCCGATGACTCAACTATGACACGTGTAAAAGTTATCTTCTTTTTTTGTCGAACCAGAATAGAATGAATGAACCACGCCAAAGACCCACCTATGCCACATATAAGACTAAAATATGAACGTCTTCGGTGTCTACAAAAGAGATGCCGCTCTTCTCTTGAGAGACACAACACACATCACCACAGGTGCCTTCAATTCGGTGCAAGAGCACTAGCAACTTGTATGTGTTATTCATCATCTTTTTGTTTGCACTAGTTCATGCTGGATTTATAGATCTACTAAATGTGGTTGTTTGACCGCATGTGATTAGATCTACTAATGATTACTTGATATTGATTTCAGTAATTAATCTCATGTGAAAATTTCTTAATAACCCAAGAATCTAAAAACCTAATGTCTTTAAACAATTTTAGTTAACTATCTTTGCTTGTTCAGTCAAACCGGGCACATTTATGCGTGCTCACTTGAAGAGATGAAAAACTAAAATCCTATTGTGGCTCACTATTATGGGCATAGAAAGTGTTGTAGATGGCACTCCAGATGTCCGCTCACTCTTGAAGAAGAGAGAGATTTCAGGGAGGCCAATGTACTATTTGTGGAATATGTACTCAATGTGCTTGGAGACAAGTTGTATGATGGATACATGCATATTCGTGATGCCAAGGAATTGTAGGATACGCTAGACGCTAGTTTCAGTGCGGCTGATGTCGATTGTGAACCATATGCCATTGAGCAGTTCAATAACTATAAGACGGTTAAAACCCGTTTGCATTCAAACGGACTCATAAGCTACAAATCGTTGCTAAGGAACTCGAGCTCCTCAAGTGTGTGCTTCCGGACAAGTTTGTCACGAGTTGCATTATTACTAAGCTTCCCCATTTGTGGAGGACCTTTGCCACTTCTATGAAACATCGGAGGCATGAGTTTTCTGTTGAGTGTCTTATTGGATCTCTAGATGATGAAGAGGAGGCAAGGGCAAAATACAAACACACTAGTGGAACCGAGGGATATTCTACTGCCAACATGGTGCAGAAAAATGCCCTTGAGACTGAGAGAAATAACAAAGTCTTTCAGACAACGAACTTCAAGAACAAGGAAAAGAAAGATCTTTGTTGGGTGTGCGGCGAATATGACCATTGGGATCATCGCTACCGACAAAAGAAGGGAAAGAAGAGTCAGGATGGACATAAGTCTAAATATGTCAACATGATCATTGCAATAGTGAAGAAGGAACTTTAGATTCTAGGTATGGTAATATATTACCTACCATTTTTTAGTATTTCAGCCCATATAATGGTGGTTTGATACGGGTGTCAATGTTCATGTATTCTCCTTTTTTACCTCTTACTAGACTCAACGAGGTTCGCCCATCATGATAGGAAATGGATCACATATTCCTATTCCTGGCGTTGGCATGGTAGATTTTAAGTTTATTTCGGGAAAGATCATACAACTAAAGAACGTGCATCATTCCTCCTCTATAAAGAGAAATCTTGTTAGTGGTTCCCATCTTCTAAAAGATGGGTTTAAGTTGGTGTTCGAGTCAAATAAAGTTGTACTCCCTCCATTTCTAATTATAAGATGTTTCGGAATTTCTGATACACGTGTATCTTGATGCCTTTTAATGTACGTGTCTAAAGAAAAATGAGTGAGCCTACACAATAAAAGGCGTCTAGATAATGTGTTTCAGAGGAAAGCTAAAACATATTATATTTTGGAACATAGAGAGTATTACCTAAGTATGGATAGTTGGAAAAGGTTATGAAGAAGGAGGCATGTTCCTTTTTTGTTTGAATACTTCTATGAAGTCGTGGACCATGTATGGATTAGTGTTAATGAGACTAATGTTTGGCAGTCACGAATTTGTCATGTTAATTTTAGCTATATGGCACAACTGACTAGTATGAGTTTAATTCCGAAATTTACCATTGTCAAAGGCTGTAACATTCGTGCTTGTGTGCAACCAAAGCAACCTCTCAAGCCTAACAAACCCTTGAGGAAACAAATTTGGCACCGCTTGAGCTCAACATTCAGATCTTTGTGAGATAAGGAGTGTGTTGACAATAGGTGGAAAGAAACATTTCATGATTTTGATTGATGATTCTACTATGTATTGTTATGTATATGTCTTGACAACTAAAGACGAAGCTCTCGATTTATTTAAATCATATAAGGTTGGAGTTTAAAATCAACTAGAAAGAAATATCAAAAGGGACGACCTGATCATGGTGGAGAGTAGTTCTATAATAAGTTCAATATATTATGTTCGGAACATGTTGTAATCCATGAGTGGACGCCCTCTCAGTTATCCTCGGTCCAATGGGACCGTTGAGAGAAAAACAAACATATTTGGTTAACACGATTTTAGGTACTACTTTATCCATGGAATGGTGGGGAGATATATTGACTATGTGTCATGTCCTAAACCGAGTTCTGACCAAGGGTAAGTAGATTACTCTACTTGAAGAATGGTAAAATAAAAGTTCAGCACTCTCCTATACATACCTGGTAAACCTCATTGTGTTAGGGAGGTTTCGCAGATTTTCTGAATGGATCTAAATATGAATACTATAGTCATCCCTTGGACCTATGATGTTTCTTTTGTACTACATTATTGGGTGTAATATCCTTGAAACAATGTTCTGTGAGTGCTATGACAATGATTTGCGTACTACAACATGAAGTTGTGTGTCGTGTCATCGCATATACGAAAACAAAGGCAAGAAAGTTCAAGTAAGGATGATGCCCCAGTTCAGCTCCGGAAGCGCACACGACTTCTACTAATGATGATACTATCGTCAGGAAGAAAAGGACAGATAATACAACCTCCAAGAAGTCTACCGTTGTACTAGAGATGGAGAAGAAGAAAACATGACACATCGTCATTAGCAACAATAAGGAAGGTGCTCTGGCTAAGTACGAGTGGCTAAGGCATAAGTTTTACTCCTCTTCATCATATTCTTTACTTTCTTTCCATCCTTGTTACTTACTATAAACCTTATGGTTTTTCAGACAAAAGAAGAAACCGCCGCTGAAGCGGACTTCAAAGGACATGATGCAGTTTATGTTGTACTGATAGATCCAAATATTGACACTTTTTATTGATGATTTTCCATTGGTTTTCATCGGGTTTCGTTGGTTTTGATCTTTCAACTAATATTAACATCGTAAATTAGACAAATCTTGTTCTCTTGTACTAGTTTTCGGGTATTGAACACTTATGGAAGATCTAAGAGCGTTTATGGGTTAATTACACCTTAATGATCAAATCCCCAATTGAAGACCCTTTTATTCGAGGCATCCAAAGGCCATAACAACCACTGGTACGGTCCGTAGGCTGCCCGTATGGCCCACTTGTACGACCTTCGTTTGCCTCTGTTATATCGACACAAACAACGAAATATGAACACAACCGCCGCAAAAAGTCCTCAAAAAGAGGAGATTAGATCTTAAGAAGGAGAATAACACTACCTCATCCTTCGACGATCCCTAAACTCTCGATCATCCACTCCACCATCATTCTCACTTGTACTTAGAGAGAAAGAGGAGAGAGAGACATAGAGAGAGAGACATAGAGAGAGAGATTCATGCTTGTAAGATTAGGGTTTGAACCTTTCGATCCACTTTGGTTTGTACTTGATTTGATCTGCAACGGTATTCTGGTTTGCTACGACAAAGTTGAGATGATTTCAATTTGAAATATTATTATGCCTTTGATCTGTCTTTCTCTCATGTTTGAGTAAACCCCCTTAGGCTGGGAAATGTAGGGGATTGGTGAGATGTGTTGTGACTCCTTTACTTTCATCTATTTGTGATTGTTGTCATGATTATTATATTATGAGAATGACTATTTATGTTTGCCTAATGCTTGTTATCCAATTTAAGGTCCTGGATAATATGATCCTGAGATCTCATAGGTATAAACTTGTTTACTAGCGAATCGGCAACCCCCGAGTGACACGACCGATATCAAAGACGAGCCAGTATTACTCGAGGATAACAAGGAATAATCAAGCTTAAAGCCTTGATCTGGTCGAAAGACCTTAATTAATATGCCGACTATTACTGTGGTAATAGACAAATACATCATTGGAATTAGGAAGAATCTACCAAGAGGACTCCTGGTCGGTATATGGGTGGCTTGCATACTCACGTATGAATAATAAGTATCCCCAATCACTTATTCCATTTTATACACCCGACATATTCACTATCACCATAAATCATTTCTCTCCGCGTCTAACTTCTCATCTGTAGGAATATCGAACAACTTTCTTACTTTTACTTTTATGTTAATTACTTCTAGTACCGTTCATTACTTAAATGTTCTCCCTTACTCACTCATTCATATCCACTGTCAACACTTGCAGTCAATTCACCCAAGACAACGTGGCACCATCGGTGCGACAGAAACACCTAAGATAGACACTTTCCTAAGCTCCTTGTTGGTATTGATATAAAAACTAAAATTAATACTTTCATAAAAACATGCTCTGACGAACCTGTGCTCTCGCAGGACATCATGTACCAACCTTCTCTGGCTACAACGTCGGCCACTCCCTCTCCACCTGCTCCTAGTGCCACTAGTAGTACTCCTTATCCTACTACCCACAACCATCTGGTCGGCCAGGCCTGAGCCGCGTACTCAAGCAATTAAGAGGACTAATAATACCAAAGTAAAATAAACCGTCCTCAAGAAATTATTTGAAGAATACTTCTGTGGAAATGAACACCATTCGTGTCGGTTGTGGTTCTAGAGATTCACACTCCACAATTAGGGTGCCATGACTAGCCATAGCCGGCGATAACAAAGAGACGACAACCCTCCTCATCGTCGCTGTCACTTGCGCATCCACTCGAAGACTTAATTATGGTGTGATTACCCTTTAGTAAAAATGTCATGTAGTTAATAGTGTTGAGAAATATATAATTTTTTTCCCACATGTTCTTTTAATAAATTGCCGAAGTTAATGGAACATGATGCCACATGCAGCTGAATAGAAACATCCATGCGAATAATGCACATGCTAAATAATACGGACACTAAGCTAGATTATAGAGTCAAAATGGACATGAAAGTTTCTAAAAAAAATCATGATACATAGATCACAAAAGCATTAAGCATAGACCATGATTGTTCATAAGAAGAACATAAAGTCTTAGGTACATTAACCCTAATCGACCATATTGTTCACATCTGTGGAAATATAGGGAAACTAAACCAATATTTATTCATAAGTTGGCCTTGTGTGCAGCAATAAGAGAAGTTTGCTGAACTTATCAAAGTGTCTAGATAATGTTCTACACTCAAAATCAGCTTCTCTAGAATCGTCTTTATTTAGTTGTGGCTGCCTTGCTGAGTAACCCATTTATCGTTGAGCATAAAGATGATTTGAACTTTTTTGGAAATCAAAGATGACCAGATATGCTACTCGTATAGAAAATTAGAAAAGAAAATGATTTGCATGGTCTTCAGGGCAAAAAAAAAATATGATGAACCAAAGGTGAATAGTACCTGGTCATGGGGCGTTTTGAATTTGTTTTTTTTTTACCCAGGATGCAATTAAAGTAATTTCCTAGGAAAATATTTTTATACAAATAGCATACCTGGTCATCTTTGATTTCCCAAAAAAAATTCAAAATTTTTAAAACCTTTTTAAAACTATTTTTTTTATTTTTTTCTAGATATGGGGATGTGTAGCACCACACTGTATTCTCCGTTGAACCTCGCTACTGTGAGCTCTTCCGTTTAGAACATAAAACTTGGTGAATTTAATATCGGTAGTCTTGGCTCGGTATACATTTAAACTAACATTTCTTCCATGAAGTACTCTTGCTAAAGGCATTAATGAGATAGAGCATGTTATATGACCGCACGTTTTTCATATCCATATCGATTTCTGACTGCAAAAGAAAATAACAAATTAAGTATAGTTCTTCTACCAAATATTATTTGTGATCCAAAGCTCACATAAATATACATTTGAGATGGAGTGGTTAATATTTAAAAACAAAGAATTTCACCTCGGTGGGTATCTTCTCGTTGGATTGCAAGTTTGCAACCATTTAAGGAATCCAACAACTAAACTTAGATTGCATGCAAAAGTACTAAGAATAAAGACCTTTATTTTGCACATAGATGGTGTCAAGCTAGTGAAGATTTATCTCTGAACAGAGGAACATATATCAATTAAAAATGAGGTTGAAGGAAAAGATGATGAATAATCTACTTGACATGTCGCGGTTCCAATACTAAGTTGAAAGCGAAGGTTAGGCATAACAGATCTGGTATTTGCATGTTCTTTCTCACTCTCTCTCTTCCAAGTTCTCTTTTGTTGCGCTGCTCTTTAAGCTTTCTGTTCGGGAGGGCAGGCCTCTGAAGGCCCGTACACTGGGCTCTGCATCGGGATACAGACGATAAGATTTTTGCGAGCGTCTTAGCGTGACTGCTCGCCTCTGAGTTCATGTTCTTCCTCACCGATGGCATCGGCTATTTTATTTACAAAATCCAGCAACCTCTATACAACACCATGAAGGACAACAATGACCATGGTGTTGTTACGGTGCCGACCTTTCCTGTCAACTTGTATGTGTTATCCCTTCTTTGTTTGTACTAGTTCTTGCTAGATATACAGATCTATTAGATATGGTTGTTTGACTGCATATGATTAGATTTAATCGATCGATGCTGATTTAGGTAGTTAATCTCATACAGAAATTACTTATAATAACCTAACACACCAGAGCCAGATTTTTAATTCAGAATGTCTTTTCCTTCTTTCGTTTCATCAACTTTATTCCCGAGTACATTTGCACACACAAAAAATGCTTTACAGTATTATGGAGTAGTCCGTATATATGTATGAGTATCAGCCTAGCTTGCAGAGTGCGGATGAGCAATCGTAGACTCATGCATCGATCACCTAAATCTTCCGGGCCAGCTGCTTGAAGTTGATGGGCGCCGTGAACTGGGGCGGTCCGTCGTAGAATGCGGCGGCGCTGAGCTCTCCGGCGCGCTGCGAAGGATGCACACGGTCCCAGAAGACGAACTGGTCGTGGTTACCGCACAGCGTCGAGTTGGGCAGGCAGTCGTTGTCCGCCCCCAGCCTCCCGCTCCCGCAGCACGCGCTGTCTATGGTCGTATACCCTGCACGTACAGTAGCGATAGATTCGCATGCACTGATCAGTCACAGTTAACCTGACACCAACTTGCGCTGAGAAGATATGTGTGTACAGTACCAACCAGATGCCTGTGGGTCTGCGAAGGTGGCTTGTGTGAGGCCGTAGGAGTCGGCGAGGGAGTAGACGAGGCCTGGCAGCCTGGCGGCGAGGCTGGCCAGGAGGGACTCGAGCGCGCCGTCGAAGCCGGCCGCGAGCTGGTTGAGGCCGCCGTCGCACGCGCCCGTCGTGCTCAGCGCCCGCACCGCCGGCACGCAGCCTAGCAGCCCCGCGTTGATGATCCCGAACTTCCTCGCGCCCATGCCGTACAAGTCCTGCACCAACACACAGATTTAGAACCATGCACTGATGGTGATGCACCACAGGTCCTACGACGCCGACGAGTAGCTAGGTGCGTACCGTGATGGCGGCGGAGTAGTTGGAGATGAGGCCGGAGTAGAGCGCGACGACGTCGGCCGGGGCCGGTGTCGGCGCGGCGGCCGCGAACACGAAGAGGTCGTTGCTGCCGACGCCGACGAGGACGAACGACCTCGCCAGCAGGAAGCGCACCGCGGCGCTGCCCACCTTGGCCTGCATCTCGGCCTTGGTCGACTCGAAGTACCGGAGCTGCTTCGACAGCGGGATGTTGTTCCCCGCGTTCTGCATCCATGGCCACATCAGCAACACGATCGTGCATGGCTAATAGATAGTGACACGCACGTGAAGCTGATGGGTACGAACGTTGAGAATAATTGAGATTCGATCGAGGGAAGACTTACAGTGGAGTCTAGAATGCCGGCTCCTGCGGAAGCGTAGCTAACACCTTGAGCGAGAGCAGTGATGACCAGGGGCGTGGTGCGTGGTGCCAGCGACAGGTACGCCGGAGGGCTCTCCTTCAGTCCAAGCTTCTTTGCTGCAAACATATGCGCGTCAATGACTATATATAGATGATCAATTAAGCATAGATGCAACCTTGATATATATGGATATATAACGCCACACACTAGACAGGATCCTACATACGTACCGATGAAGTCTGCGACGTTGTAGCCGTTGCTGAACCGTCCGGTCGGCTTGGATCCCGGGTAGTCGATGCCGTAGAGGGGCATGTTGGCTCTGGGGACGTTCGCCGCCGGCAGGTAGTTGTTGTTGCCGACGTCCAGCGTCGAGTCCCCGAAAACGTACATCGCCGGCACCTGCCTTATGATCTTATTACTCGGCCCGGCGACATCGCCGGCGGCGGCGGTGGCGCTGACGATCAAGTGCGCCTGGATGGCGATCATCAGAAGCAGGCCAGCACCAAGAACCTTCATGGCCAGGTCGTACACCATGATCGATGGATGATGACGATCTCTCTTCTCTGCTAACGAACTTAGCTAGCTCTCGCTTGCACTCCGGACTTCAGGTTTCTCTCTGTCTACGCTTGTTGGTGGAGTGGTGATCAACAAGGCACGCACGACTAGCTATATAGGCCCAGGCCCAGGCGCATGCGCGTTTTCAACGTTCTCATTGCACCCAGAACTTCACAATCTTTCTTCTTGGCTATATATGCCCAGGCTAGGAAGATTCTGCTCAAAATGGAACAGAAATGAGAAGGGCTATATGCATTAATAATGCATTACACATTAGCTAGCTAGCGCACATGTGACCGCAGAATGGCAGCTGGGCGCTGGCCTTGACGTGTACGCTAACTAGCTATATGGTCAACATTTTGTTAGGTCTCTGCTTCGACCGTTAGCGCGTCTGCTGTCTCGTTTTCAAATGTATCATCTTTCAGTAATAGTAGCTCACTGCTACGTCACACTCAAGTCCATGTGATGGAAAATAATACATGGGCGGCTAAAGCATTTTTTATTCCAGTGCCATGATATCCGAAAATCAAGTAGCTAGTACCATACGGCCTGACCTTTTTTTCCGCGTTGAATACAAGAACGAAGGTTATGCAAAGGTCGACTATAAATCAGTTTTTTTTATCGGAAAAGGGGAAAGCCCCGGCGTCTAAATCAGATGATGTATCATATATGTGTGTGTGTGTGTGCATACTTTGGCATATTAATCTTCGTAGAGTTAGAATTCATCCTGCGCAGATGTCACGTGCTGTAACCACCAACCGAACTCTAGGACTGTTATTTCATTGTTGAAAGGATTCGGATGTTGCTTAGAGGGGGTGAATTGGTGTGTTAAAATAAGTATGGTTTAGGCTCTAATAGTGCAGAATAACTATCGTTTAATTTATCAAGCATAAAACCTAAATTTACTAGGTTTAACTAAGTGTACCAAAAATCTATGCTAAGCAAGACAAGCAACAAGGTGATAGCAAGATATGATATTTAAAGCGCGAAGGCTATCATAATATAAAGTGCATAAGTAAATAGCTCGGATATAGAAATAATCAACACATGTAGAGACGATAATTTTATCCCGATGTTCACTTCCAAATAAGCTACGTCTCAGTTGGAGAGGGTACGACGGTGTAATGCTCCCTGGACGCTATAAATGGATCACCTTGAGGTGTGATGGCTCGATGCGCACCCAACGCCACACAAGACGTCACCCCAAGATGTGGAGGCACATCATGCACCAACGTCACAAAAGGTTCACCTTATTCTTCCATATGCTCACCACAAAAGGCGGGCACGCGATCGACTATGGGATCTTGAGGACGGTCACCGAACCCGTACAAGCTTGGCCAATCTCCATAACTCAATTCCAGGCTCCCAAAAATCATCACAACCGTCTAAAGTTCCAAGAACCCCAAGAGTAACAAGCACACAAGCTTTCACCAACTGATTCTCTGTAGAGAACTCAAATTGATACACCTAGTGCAATGGAAAGTCCTTCACTTACAAACCCACCAAAGCTACAAAAGCTATTGGAGGAATAATAGAGGAAGAACACTAGAAGAGAACACCAAATTCTCCAAGATTTAGATCCCAAGGATTCCTTCATAGATAAGGGATTTGATTTGGTAGAGTTATAGATCTCTCTCTCTCTCTCTCTCTCTCTCTCTCTCTATCTCTCTCTCTTTCAAATCCCTCAAAAAGATGCAGGAATCATAGGAGGTGGAAGGGTAGAGGTCAAACTCTTGAAGGTCAACCATGGAGGAGAGAGAGAGTAGGAGAGTTGTGTGGGTAGAAAGAAGGAGGGGCCCCATAAATAGGAGGCCTAGAAAACCAACTATTAGGTTCTGTCTCGCGCCAAGCAGCACTTTCAAACCAAGGTCTGTCACTACTGCCCCACCGGTCCTCCAAAGGTAAAACTGCACAAAATGCTCGAAAAATGGACTGCACTGCCGGACCCAACCTCGGCACTGACGTATACCTTGGTGGTCCATAGCTAGGCCCGGATGCGAAAATATAAGAAGTGGCAATGCCATAGCATTGTCGGTCCACTACCTATCCATGATCATCAAGGATGGAAAGTTTAAGCATGTGATCTTCTTGAGATGGCTCATCTTAAACTTGCACTTCTTCGTTTCCTATCGAGTGTGTTGATCCACTTAAAACCACTTTTTGCACATGTCTTCATCAACCTTGTATCTTCTTATTTCATCAACATGATGTCTTGAAGTGATGCAAAAATGATCACACTATCTTATTATTCAAGACATGATGCCAATAGACTCAACTCTCACATGACCATACTTCGGGCACACATGCACTTTCAATAGCCTTTACCAAACAATAATAAGGTAACTAGCCCATAGAGGCACTATTTTGGTCCTATAGAGACACTTATATTGGCTCTACATAGTTGTAGAGACTTTTTACGCATTGTCTAAAAAATGTCGCTATGGGAAATGTCTCATAGGTAAGGACACTAGTAATGCATCTTATAAGACACAACAAAGAGGCACTATACTATACTCTACGCATATAGTAAAAATACAATTAAAAACATGTCAAAAGAAATCCCTGAACTCTTACCTTAATGCTAAAGATTTACACAAGATCTTGTTTATACCTAGAATGAATTTCTTTTGAGTATTTCACAAAACGACTATAACTTAAAACAAATATATCTAGAAAACAAGCAAAATTCCTCTAATAGTGTATTTACATAAAATAAAAATTCATTTTACATTGTGTCTTAATGACGCTTGTATATAACCTTTTGTGACAATTTGGAATGCCTAAAAAATTGTCTCTAGAATGGAAATTCTATTCTTGTAGAAAAATGTCTTAAATGATGTCTACATTTGAGACATGTCCTTAAGCGTCTCAAAATTTGTCTCTAGAGGATGTCAAATGTCTCTATGGGATTTTAAAGAGACAAAATAAGAAGTGTCTTAAGGAGAATGTCTCTATGGAAGGTTTTTGTTGTAGTGAGGATATGGGTGGATTAGTATATTTTGACATGTAGATACCATTGATTCATTCGATGGGTAAATTGGTATTGGTGATTACTAGTAGATACATGATTTATTAGTTCTTCCATTGGTAGTGCTATGCAAATAAATTTTGATTCACTTGCGGGCAACGATCACTAATACTCCCTCTATCCCAAATTAGGACGCATATAATTTTTCATCAAAGTCAACAAATTCAAAATTTGATCAACTATATAGAGAAAATTACCAACATCTACAATATCTAATGCACATCATATGAAGATATATTTCATAATAGTTCTAACAATACTGATTAGCGATTATAAATATCAACACATTTTCCATATAGTTGGTCAAATTTTAAAAAATATGACTCTGACCAAAAACTATATGCATCCTATTTGCGACAGAGGGAGTAGATAATGATCTCCCAATTATCCGCTTGTGTAAAAACATGTTATAAGTTGTTATAACATGGTAAGTGAACATGTGACAACTTATTGGTTAATCAGATTTGTCTATAAATCATGCTTCTGTGGTTTGATGTGGTTATCAAAAAGTTGATTTAATTAGATTTGTCTATAAATCATGCTTCTGTGGTTTGATGCGTTGTATCGGCTACCGACTCATACGAAGAATGTCGTAAAGAGTTCCGGCGATAAAGCTCGGGGGCTCGACGTCATGTCCCTCAAGCGTGTATCCGCGGACAAACAAAATTGCTAGGAATAGCCGCCGCATCACGTAGATCCGACGGATCTACCAAACCAAGGGCATGTATAATTGTCTTATCTTAGCCTTATCTTAGCAATGCCACTTAGAATGATTTCTAAGATGGAGGAGAGAGAAAAAAAGTTTATCCTTTTCTTAGCTACTCTTAATAACGATTTGTCTCACCACATATTTAGAGATATCTATCGTTAGAGTTAAGAAAAAAAAGACCAACTATACATCACGTTTTGTTGTTATATCAAAATTATCGTGGCATGTGTAAGATAAAATTGTCTTGTCAACCATTATAGATACCCTTAGTACGAGAGCGTCAATATGGAGCACGGGCTCCATGGAACCCATTTTTGATTTTTTTAATCGAAATCTTAAAGTTCCTAAAAATTCTGAAAAAAATCTTTAGATGTAGATAACGATAAATACTAGTTGTGTGCAAAAAACCAATGCAAAATATTCTGTAATTTTGGTTTGTATAAAAATGACAAATTTTCAGATCTGAGACAACGAACAGTGCAAAATTGGAATTGTTCAAATTTGTTACCTTTGTTTAGGCCGGGATACAAACTATTTCACGCTGAAATTTTGAAGAGATGTAGATCAAGTCATTGTCAATATCAAGGATTTAATTTCAGACTTTCTTGAAGCTTTAAAATCGATTTTCAAAAAGTAAATAAAAAAAGGGCCAGTCCACTAAAGCCATCTTTTGCCCTTACTACCTCCTTCACAAAAATCTAGTAGTTCTATTCAGATGCCAATTGATTTTTGCAAGCTATGTCTTTATCTCGTGCTAGTGCCCGAGGGCGAAACATGCCAAAAAGAAAGGGGCAGGTCGAGACAAAGAAAAGGGAAGGTCCAGATAGGTGCGTTCAATCACGGGATCTGCTAACACAAAGAGCAGCATGTGAAAGGCAAGGAAAAATAAAGACACGCATCGATTAGACCATGGAGAAGGAGTACAATCGGTCGGTAGATTTCTTGTCCCCCCTAGGACAATCGCTCGCGCGACCTGGCTGGCCGCTCAGTTGGAATATGATTCAGATAATTTCATCCCGCGTGCTCCGCGTCACACGAACATCGATCAGGTGCTGTTCTTCTAATTATTTGATCGGTCTTGCGAAATTTATTTTACTACAATCAATTTCTACCGGTTTGCAATGCAATATTTATTTCTTCACTGGGGGTCTCAACAGTTGGAGCGTGAGCTAAAGCACGCCGCAATATGATGAAATCAATCATTGCACGTTTTTTTCCACCACTCTCGCTCCTTGGAGAAGGGTGTTGGAGATATGCCCTAGATGCAATAATAAATGTAGTTATTATTATATTTTTGTGTTTATGATAAATGTTTACATTCATACTATAACAGTATTAACAAGGAAACATTAATACTTGTGTGATTTGTAAATTACATTAGAGTCCCTAGTAAAGCCTCTTCATAATACTAGCTTGTTGGTTAATAGATGATTGTGGTTTCCCTATCATGAACATTGAGATGTTATTAACAACAAGATCATATCATTAGGAGAATGGTATGAAGGACATACTCCTATAGATAAGCGTAGCATAAAGATCAAGTCATTTTAATAGTTCAATTGCTATAAGCTTTCTGATACATAGTAACCTAATTCCTTCGACCATGAGATCATGCTTATCACCATCACCGGAAGGATGCTTTGATGATATCAAACACCACACCGTAACTGGGTGGCTATAAAGGTGGCATTGAGTGTTCGGAAAGTATGGGTTGAGACACATGGATCAAGAGTGAGATTTGTCCATCCATATGACGGATAGATATACTCTGGACCCTCTCGGTGGAATATCATCCAACTAGCTTGCAAGCATGTGACTGGCTCACAAGGGATCACATACCACGGAAACGAGAAAAGAGTACTTATCGATAACGAGGTTGAACTAGGTATGCAGAGATACCGACGATCAAAACCTCGGATAAGTAAACTATCGTGAGACAAGGGGAAATTGGTATCGTATGTAAGTGGTTCATTCGATCGCAAAGTAATCGTAGAAATATGTGGGAGCCATATGAATTTCCAGATTCCTCTATTGGTTATTGTTCGGAGAAGTGTCTCGATCATGTCCGCATAATTCACGAACCGTAGGGAGACACACTTAAGGATTCGATGTTGTTGAGTAGTTATGGAATGATGAGTAAGAGCCTACTTCGGAGTCTCGGATGGGATCCGGATATCACGAGGAGATCTAGAATGGTTCGGAGAATAAGATTCATATAAGGAAAGTCCTGTTTCGGAGTTGGGGAATGATTCCGGTGGTTTCATCAGGAATTTTCTAGAAGGTTCCAGAAGGTCCGGCACTCCGGAGGCGAAGGGTACATGGATGTGTCATGACAATGTGGAATGGTTGCATCATGTACTAGGTATCATGGCTGAGCAAAATAAAGGGATAAATCAAATCCTAGTTTTGCTTGGTGGAGGGAGAGTAGGAAACCTACTTGGGGAGGAGTTCCTCTCCCTCCACCCGCCGGCCGAGGAGGCCGACTTGGGGGAGGACTCCCTCCCCTTGGCCGGCGCCCTACCACCTATAAAAGGAGGGGCAGGGGTGCCCCTCTAGCCTACACCTCTCACACCCCGAAACCCTAACCCTAAGCCGTCGGCGCCACCACCCCTGCTGCTGCCGCTGCCTAGGGCACCTCCAAGCTGCCGAGTTGGGGCTCTCCCCAAGCCCTAGCCGCCGGCCTAGCATCCTCCCTTGGTGCCTCTAAACCCTAGATCGCCAAGGCATCTCTCATAGTCCACCATACTCGCTCCGGCTTAAGGCGAAGCCCTGCGAGATCTCTCCTCTACTTCTGGTACCACGCCGTCGTGCTGCCGGAATCGCGAGGAGAGTGCTACAACCTCCGCTGCCTGCTGGAACAAGGGAGAGGAAGGTCTTCATCGAGTACCAAACGTGTGACCGACTGCGGAAGCGCTGCCGGAACGCAGCGCCGGAAGGATCGTCTACACGATCTTGAGATCGGCAAGAGTACGACTACATCACCCACGAGAATCTGCTCTCGTTAACCGCTTTGCAATTGTCGAGGGTGAGTTCCTCTATCGACTCGTTGCTACAATCTAGTAGATAGATCTTGGCTTGTTTGTTTGCATGCGGTAGAAATTTTTTGTTTTCCATGCTACGAACTCCTACAGTGGTATCAAAGTCGTGTCTATATGTAGATCTGTTGCACGAGTAGAACACAATGGTCATTGTGGACGGTGGTGTTTTTATTATCAATTGCTTCTTGTGTACTTTGCATCTTGCGGTATGATGGGATGAAGCAGCCCGGGCTAACCTTACATGACATCGTTCATGAGACTTGCTCCACGCTCAACATGCAACTTGTATTGCATAAGTGGCTTTGCGGGTGTCTGTCTCTCCCATTATAGTATAGAT
Source organism: Avena sativa (assembly GCA_916181665.1). Lineage (NCBI taxonomy): Eukaryota > Viridiplantae > Streptophyta > Magnoliopsida > Poales > Poaceae > Avena > Avena sativa. The sequence continues at coordinate 46,492,192 of OV702300.1, read as the reverse complement.
CCAATTTACAACGGGCACTTGATAGTTCAAACATCAACGTTGTGGTTCCGTAAGCTAGATCGACACTTATTGAAAGCCCCAAACCACGTAAAATATGCAATGAAAATTAGAGGCGTCTAACTTTGTTTTGCAGGGGTGTGCTGTGATGTGATATGGCCATGATTGTGATTATATTTGATGTATGCAATGTTCCTTATTGTAAGTCGGCAACCGGCAGGAGCCATATGGTTGTCTTTAATTTCTGTTAAGACCCGCGTGTCTATTCAAAGTTGGAGCTGGTGGACGACAACCATGAAACGGCGACATTGACCTTGTCGATATGCCGGTGATGATGGAGATCATGTTCATGCTTGAAGATGGAGATCGGAAGCATAAGAAGAAAGGCCATATTATATCACATATTATGAATTGCATGTGATGTTAATCCTTTATACATCTTGTATTGCTTAGTTAACGACAGTAGCATTATAAGATGATCCCTCATGCACATAAATTTCAAGTTTTAAAAGTGTTCATCCTTAGTAAGCACCGTTGCTAAAGCTTGTTGTTTCGAAGCACCACGTGTTGATCGGGTGTGTTAGATTCTACAAGTGTATACAACGTGAGCAAGCCAGATTTGCTCATGCGGAAGCTAAGGTTTGATCTTGACGAGCCTAGCATGTACAAACATGGTCTCGGAACACGGATCACCAAAAGGTAAAGCATGAATCATATAGTAGATATGATGAACATGTTGATTGTTCGCCATTGAAGCTACATCAACTCTCGTGATGATCGGTTTTGATGTGGTGGATTTGGTTCGTGTGATCACTAAAACAATGTGAGGGATATTGTTTTGAGTGGGAGTTCACCTAGATTAATTTAACTATTAATTAGAACTCAATTTGTCATAAACTTAGTATAAACTATTGCAAATATGTTGTAGATCAATGGCGGCCCCTACCATCAATTTTAATGCGTTCCTAGAGAAAGAAAAGTTGAAAAACAATGGAAGCAACTTCGCGGATTGGTTCCGCAATTTGAGGATTGTCCTCAATGCTGGTAATTTGACATATGTGCTGGATGCACCGCTGGGTGACCCGCCTGCAGCTGATGCTACCGATGAAGTAAAGAATGTTTACCTCGCTCGGAAGAATCAGTAGTTCACAGTTCAGTGTGCTATCTTGAATGGTTTGGAATCGGAGCTTCAGAAAAGGTTTGAGAACCATGACCACATGATATTGTCCGTGAACTCAAATTTATATTGGAGACTGACGCGACAGTTGAGAGTTATGAGGCTTCTGAAAAGTTCTTTAACTGCAAGATGGAAGAGGGCAGCTCCGTCAGTGAGCATGTGCTTAAGATGTCTGGGCACGCAAACAAACTCCAAAGCTTGGGTATAGTGATTCTTAATGCTTTGGGGATTTACTGTGTCCTCCAATCACTGCCACCAAGTTACAAGAACTTTGTGATGAACTACAATATGCAAAGCATGAACAAGTAGTTACCAGAACTCTTCTCCATGTTGAAATCTGCAAAAGTGGAGATCAAGAAAGAGCACCAAGTGTTGATGGTCAATAAGACCACCAAATTCAAGAAAAGGCAAGTCTAAGCAAAAGGGAAACTTCAAAAAGGGCGGTAAGAAAGTTGCCGCACCGGCGAAGAAGACCAAGGCTGGACCTAAGCCTGATACTGAGTGCTTTTACTGCAAGGGAGAAGGTCACTGGAAGCGGAATTGCCCAAAGTACTTGGCAGATTTGAAGAACGGCAACATCAAGAAGAAAGGTATATCCGATATACATGTTATTGATGTGTATCTCACTAGTACTCGTAGTAGTGCCTAGGTATTTGATACTGGTTCGGTTGCTCATATTTGTAACTCGAAACAGGTGCTGCAGAATAAACGGAACCTAGCGAAGAACGAGGTGACGATGCGCGTTGGAAATGGATCAAAGGTTGATGTGATCGCGGTCGGCATGCTACCTCTTCATCTACCATCGGGATTAGTTTTATACTTAAATAATTGTTATTTGGTGCCTGCGTTAAGCATGAACATTATATCGGGATCTTGTTTATTGCGAGATGGTTACTTGTTTAAGTCCGAGAATAATGGTTGTTCGATTTATATGAGTAATATGTTTTCTGCACATGCACCCTTGATAGATGGTGTATTCTTATTGAATCTCGATAGTGGAAATACACATATTAATAACATTGAAGCTAAACGTTTGAAATTGAGCGATAACTCGACCTATATGTGGCATTGTCGTCTTGGTCACATTGGAGTGAACGTATGAAGAAACTCCATTCCGATGGACTTCTTGAATCACTTGATTTCGAATCACTTGAAAGATGCGAAGCATGTATGATGGGTAAAATGAATAAGACTCCATTTTCTGGTTTGATGGAGCGAGTTACGAAATTATAGGAAATCATACATACCGATGTGTGTGATCCAATGAGTGTAGCATCGCGCGGTGGTTATCGTTATGTTCTTACCTTTACAGATTACTTGAGTAGATATGGGTATATCTATTTCATGAAACATAAGTCCGAAACTTTCGAGAAGTTTAAGGAATTTCAAAGTGAGGTGGAGAATCAACGTAACAAGAAGATTAAATTTCTACGTTCTGATCGTGGAGGTGAATATCTAAGTTACGAGTTTGGCGAGCATTTAAAGAAATGCGGAATACTTTCACAATTGACACCGCCGGGAACACCACAGCGTAATGGTGTGTCATAACAACGTAATCGAACTCTCTTAGATATGGTTCGTTCTATGATGTCACTTACAGATTTACCGCTATCATTTTGGGGTTATGCATTAGAAATAGCCGCATTCACTTTAAATAGGGCACCATCTAAATCCGTTGAAACGACACCGTATGCATTATGGTTTGGAAATTAACCTAGATTGTCGTTCCTTAAAATTTGGGGTTGCGAAGCCAATGTAAAGAAGTTACAGCCGGACAAGCTTGAATCCAAAGCGGAAAAATGCGTCTTCATAGGATACCCAAAGGAAACTATTGGGTATACCTTCTATCATAGATCTGAGGGCAAAGTATTCGTTGCCAAGAATGGATCCTTTCTAGAGAAAGAATTTCTCTCGAAAGAAGTGACTGGAAGGAAAGTAGAACTCGACGAGGTTGTTGAACCTTCTCTCGAACTTGCGAGTAGCACAGCACCGGAAGAAGTTCCTGTGGCGCCTACATCAATAAGAGAGGAAGCTAATGATAATGATCATGAAACTTCGGTTAAAGTTGCTACAAAACCTCGCAGGTCAACGAGAACTCTTACCACTCCTGATTGGTATGATCCATAGTTTAAAAACCGGACCGGACCGCCGGTTGAACCAGAAAAAACCGGAACCGAAGCCCTTGTCGGTTCATTAAGCGCACATGACCGGACGCGCCGTCGAATCGGAATTAACCGGGTGAACCGCGGTTGAACCGCTGGTTTCGCGCATTAAACCGCCAACTGGTTCGACCGGTTCAATTACCTGAGTGTTTTAAAAATTTATTTGCCATAGAAATGGGACTCGAACCCTGGACCTCACAGGTAAGTCAAGTGCCAACGTGCACCTGACCAATTAAGCCATCGTCGCTTCACGTAGAAAACCAAGACTGATATCAATTGTATTTATTCTTTGCAGCAGCATTAAGTCTTTGTTTTGATATGACAGCATTCTTAAAAATTAAACCAATGGAACAAGTAACATTCTTGTTGGCCTGCTAAGAACGCATGCAAAACATGAGCACATGAACGTTTGCTACTACAATACATTTTTGAAAGTCAAATTGCAGCTTATTATCTCATGTATTATGTCAAATTCTAATTTTAAAATATTTTGCATAAATAATTCTTTAAATATTACATCATTTATAAGTAAAAATATAATACTTTATATTTTAAAAAACCAGACAGCGAACCGATGAACCAGTGGTCCGACCGGTAAAAACCTAAACCGATGGTCCTACCGGTTCAATCACCGGTCCGGTTTTTTAAACTATGGTATGATCCCGTTATGAATGTCATGTTGGTGGACAACACCGATGACCCTGCGACATATGAGGAAGCGATGATGAGCCCAGATTCCAATAAATGGATGGAGGCCATGAAATCCGAAATTGGATCCATGTACGAAAACCAAGTATGGACTTTGGTGGACTTACCGGATGGCCGGAAGACTGTCGAGAACAAATGGATTTTCAAGAAGAAAACAGATGCTGATGGTAATGTTACTTTCTATAAAGCTCGACTTGTCGCAAAAGGGTTTCGACAAATTCAAGGAGTTGACTACGATGAGACTTTCTCACTAGTAGCGAAGCTAAAGTCTGTGAGGATTATGTTAGCAATCGCTGCATATTACGATTATGAAATATGGCAGATGGATATCAAAACAGCATTCCTCAATGGAGACATTGATGAAGAGTTGTATATGATGCAACCCAAAGGTTTTGTCGATCCTAAAGACGCTAACAAGGTATGCAAACTTCAACGGTCCATATATGGGTTGAAGCAAGCATCCCAAAGTTGGAATCAACGTTTTGATAAGGTAATCAAAAGTTTTGGTTTTATACAAACTTATGGAGAAGCTTGTATTTACAAGAAAGTGAGTGGGAGCTCTATAGCATTCTTAATACTATATGTAGATGACATATTGTTGATTGGGAATGATGTAGACCTTCTTAATAGTGTTAAAGAATATTTGAATAATAGTTTTTCAGTGAAAGATCTTGGCAAAGCAGCTTACATATTAGGCATAAAGATTTATAGAGATAGATCAAGACGCCTAATATCATTGTCACAAAGTACATATTTGGACAAAGTTCTAAAGAGGTTTGGAATGGAAGATAGTAAGAAAGGGTTCTTGCCCATGTTGCCCAATACGACCTTGAGTAAAACTCAAAGTCCAGCAACGGCAGAAGATAGAGAAAGGATGAGTAAGACTCCCTATGCCTCAGCCATAGGATCTCTAATGTATGCCATGCTATGTACTAGACCCGACATTGCATATGATGTTAGTTTGACTAGCAGATATCAAAGTGATCCAGGAGTGGATCATTGGACAGCAGTCAAAAACATCCTTAAGTACTTGAGAAGAACTAAGGATATGGTTCTTTCTTATGGAGGTGATGAACAGCTCGTTGTTAATGGTTACACCGATGCTAGTTGGAACATCGATCCAGACGATTCTAAATCTCAATCTGGATACGTATTTACTTTGAATGGTGCAGCAGTTAGCTGGAGGAGTGCAAAGCAAAGCGTTGTGGCTAGATCTTCAACTGAATCGGAATACATAGCTGCTTCGGAGGCTTCACAAGAAGCGATATGTATGAAGGAGTTCATTACAGAGCTCGGTGTGGTTCCAAGTGCGCTGGACCCAATGTCTATCTACTGTGATAACATGGGCGCCATAGCCAATGCGCAAGAACCAAGGTCACACAAGAAGCTGAAGCACATCAAGCTACGTTTTCACGCTATTCGAGAACATGTCCAAGATGGTGACATAAAGATTTGCAAAGTACACACAGATCTGAATGTGGCGGATCAGTTGACTAAACCTCTCCCGAGGGCAAAACATGACCAACACCAAACTGCCATGGGTGTTCGGTATATTACCATGTAATCTAGATTAGTTGACTCTAGTGCAAGTGGGAGACTGTTGGAGATATGCCCTAGAGGCAATAATAAATGTAATTATTATTATATCTTTGTGTTTATGATAAATGTTTACATTCATGCTATAACAGTATTAACAAGGAAACATTAATACTTGTGTGATTTGTAAACTAAATTAGAGTTCCTAGTAAAGCCTCTTCATAATACTAGCTTGTTGGTTAATAGATGATTGTGGTTTCCCTATCATGAACATTGAGATGTTATTAACAACAAGATCATTGTAGGGTTCGCAGCATAGAAAACAAAAAATTTCCTACGATGTGAACTATATACCAAGATCTATCTACTAGATACAAACAACGGGCGGTTGTATATCCGTAGAGAACATACCCTTGAAGACCGACAAAGCTTAACGAGTTCAACTCGTGGTTGATGTAGACGATCTCTTGCCGATCTCAAGATCGAGAGGAAGTCCTAGCGCCGCAAATCAGCAGCGCATCCGTGCTCGCACACACGTTCGAGGCACCGAGCAACCTCCGCCTCCTCGCTCCAGCGATGCAGCGGAAGCACAACTCTTTCTTGCCGAATAGCCACCGGGAACATGTATCTCGCTAGTCCGAGACCATGGGGGATAAATTCTAGAGGGGGAGAGAGATCCTTTACGAGGAGGTGTGAGAGACAAGTGAGGAGGGGGATCCTTTTATAGGAGGAGGGGGGGCACCCAAGGGGGTGGCCGCCGGCCATGGGGGCTGCCCCCTCCCCTCCTTCATTCATGTGGGTGGACACTCCACTCACAAAATGCCCTTTAAAATCCCTCCACTCAAAAGTCCACTCAAATTCCCATTTAATTTCCACCAAATTTAATGCAAACTCTCATTAAATAAAACTCTTTTATTTTATTCAGAATTTTGTCAATTACTTTAATGACAAACATTCACAAATAACCCCTTGCTATAATTCTATTTCACATGCATAACCACTTTATGCAATTTCACCCGAAAACCTGTTTCGGTATCTAGTGAAATAAATTCCTGCGCTTGTTCATTCTTTCGGCATGAAACATTTGCTCCAATTGGATGTCGGTGTCTCTTAAGTGTGTCACCCTACGGTTCGCGAATAATGCATACATGATCGAGACCCCTCTCAGATCAATAATCAGAAGCGGGATCTGGAGACCCATACTGACTCCCACACATTCAACGATGACTTTCTTGTGATCGTCGGAACCTTTTACGCTAGTATCTTAATCCCTTTGTTTCACGATATATTACATGTCCGAGATTCGATCATCGGTATCTCCATACCTAGTTTGATCTCGTTACCGACATGCACTCTTTTCTCGTTCCTGTGATATAACATTCTAGTGATCAAATCACTTGCTTGCAAGCTAATCAATATGATATCACCGAGAGGGCCCAGAGTATATCTATCCGTCATCGGGATGAACAAATTCCACTCTCGATCCATGAGCCTCAACATAACACTTTATTAGTTCTGAATCCATCTTTATAATCACCCTGTTACGGTGTGACGTTTGATGTTATCAAGAAACTCTTCCGGTGTTAGTGATTGACATGATCTCATGGTCTAAGGATTAGGATCACTTCGTAAGTTGTTATAGCAATATAAACTCAATGACTTTGATCGTAATGCTATACTTCGGATGAATGTTCATCACACCATTACACTAATGTTGTGATCCCGTTATTAACAACATCCAATGTCCATGATCAGGAAACCTTGATCATCTTGTTAATCAACGAGCTAGTTTATGAGAGAGGCATAACTAGGAACTTTCTGTTTGTTTATTAAACACACATGTATTAACGTTTCCATATTAATACAATTATAGCATGCAAAATAAACATCTATCATATACTTGGAATACACATAATAAACACTTTATTATTGCCTCTTAGGGCATATTCCCTTCAGTATCCCACTTGCACTAGAGACAATAATCTAGTTACATAGTGATAAATCTAACACCCATTGAGTTCTGGTGTTGATCATGTTTTGCTCTAGGGAGAGTTTTAGTCAACGGATATGTTACATTGAGATCCGTATGTACTTTACAAATCTTTATATCTCCATCCTTGACATGCTCGCGGATGGAGTGAAACTGGCGCTTAATATGCTTGGAATGCTTGTGAGACCTTGGCTCTTTGGCATTGGCACCATTGTTGTCACAATAGATCACCATTGGGTCCAACGCGTTTGCCACCACTCCTAGTTCGGATATGAACTCCTTCATCCAAACTGCATCCTGAGCCGCTTCCGAAGCAGCAACATATTCGGCCTCCGTTGTTGATCCCGCTACCACAGGTTGTTTGGAGCTCCTCCAACTAACCGCTCCGCCATTCATGAGAAATACGTATCCGGATTGAGACTTAGAGTCATCCGGATCGGTGTCAAAGCTAGCGTCGACATAACACTTAGCGACGAGCTCTTCTTCACCTCCGTATACAAGAAACATATCCTTAGTTCTTCGTAAGTACTTAAGGATATTCTTGACCGCTATCCAGTGCTCCGAACCTGGATCCGATTGGTACCTACTAGTCAAACTAATAGCATGTGCCACATCCGGTCTTGTACATAGCATGGCGTACATTATAGAGCCTATGGCTGAAGCATAGGGGACTTTGTCCATTATCTCTCTTTCTTCCGCCGAAGCCGGACTTTGAGTCTTACTCAATGTCTTGCCTTGCAACATAGGTAAGAACCCCTTCTTACTTCCGTCCATTTTAAACTTCTTTAAAATCTTATCAAGGTATGTACTTTGTGATAGCCCTATTAGGCGCCTAGATCTATCTCTATAGATCTTTATGCCTAATATATATGACGCTTCACCTAGGTCCTTCATTGAAAATCTGCTGTTTAGATAACTTTTAACACTGTTTAAAAGATCTATATCATTTCCGATCAATAATATGTCATCCACATATAATATCAGAAATGCGACATTGCTCCCACTCACTTTCTTGTAAATACAAGCTTCTCCATAAGTTTGGACAAATCCAAACTCTTTGATCACCTCATCAAAGCGGAGATTCCAACTTCGTGATGCTTGCTTCAATCCATAGATGGATCGGTGAAGCTTGCACACCTTGTTAGCATCCTTAGGATCGACAAAACCCTTTGGTTGTATCATATACAACTCTTCTTCAATATTACCATTGAGAAAAGCGGTTTTGACATCCATCTGCCATATCTCATAATCGAAATATGCAACAATTGCTAACATAATCCTAACTGACTTTAGCATCGCTATGGGAGAGAAAGTCTCATCGTAGTCAACTCCTTGAATTTGTCGAAACCCCTTTGCGACAAGTCGAGCTTTATAGACGGTCACATTACCATCAGCATCAGTTTTCCTTTTGAAAATCCATTTGTTCTCCACGGCCTTTCGGTCGTGAGGTAATTCCACCAAGTTCCAAACTTGATTTTCATACATGGATTCCATCTCGGATTTCATGGCTTCTAACCATTTGTTGGAATCCGGGCTCATCATCGCTTCTTCATACGTCGCAGGGTCATCATTTTCATCAACCATGAAATTCATGACAGGATTTCCGTACAGCTCGGGAGCTGCACGCGTCCTGTTTGACCTGCGAGGTTCGGTAGTACTCTCTTTCGGAGTTTCATGATCATTATCATTAGTTCCCTCTTCAACAGGTGGAGCCAACTCCGGAACAACTTCCGGCGCTGTGCTACTCGCCATACTTTGAAGAGAAGGTTCCACAACCTCTTCGAGTTCTACCTTTCGACTACTCACACCTTTCGGGAGAAACTCTTTCTCTAGAAAGGATCCATTCTTGGCAACAAAAACCTTGCCCTCGGATCTGTGATAGAAGGAATACCCAATAGTTTCTTTAGGGTATCCTATGAAGACGCATTTTTCTGCTTTGGGTTCGAGTTTATCCGGTTGAAGTTTCTTCACATAAACATCGCATCCCCAAACTTTAAGAAATGACAGCTTAGGTTTGTTTCCAAACCACAATTCATACGGTGTCTTTTCAACGGATTTAGATGGTGCCCGATTTAAAGTGAATGCAGCAGTTTCTAGTGCATAACCCCAAAATGACAACGGCAAGTCCGTCAGAGACATCATAGATCGAACCATATCTAATAAAGTACGATTACGACGTTCCGACACACCATTTCGCTGTGGTGTTCCGGCAGGTGTGAGTTGTGAAACAATTCCACACTCTTTCATGTGAGTGCTAAACTCATAACTTAGATACTCACCTCCACGGTCGGACCGTAGAAATTTGATCTTTCTATTACGATGATTTTCCACTTCATTCTGAAATTCCTTGAACTTTTCAAAGGTTTCAGATTGTGTTTCATCAAGTATATATAACCGTATCTACTCAAATCATCCGTGAAAGTAACAAAATAACGATATCCACCTCGCGCCGACACACTCATTGGACCACATACATCAGAATGTATGATTTCCAATAAATCTGTCGCCCGTTCCATTGAACCGGAAAACGGCGTTCTAGTCATCTTGCCCATAAGGCATGGCTCACATGTATCAAATGATTCATAATCAAGTGATTCCAAAAGTCCATCCGGATGGAGCTTCTTCATGCGTTTAACGCCAATATGACCTAGACGGCAGTGCCACATATATGCGGATATATCATTAAGTTTAATCCTTTTAGCATCAACATTATGAATATGTGTAACATTATCATCGAGATCTAATAGAAATAAACCATTCATCATCGGTGCATGACCATAAAAGATTTCATTCATATAAATGGAACAACCATTGTTATCGGATTTAAATGAATAACCACTTTGCATCAAACACGATCCAGATACAATGTTCATGCTCAGTGCAGGCACCAGATAAAATTTATTCAAGTTTATAACTAATCCCGACGGTAAGTGGAGAGGAGGCGTTCCGACGGCGATCACATCAACGCTTGATCCATTGCCGACACGCATCTTGACCTCACCCCTTGCTAGCGGTCGCTTGTTCCGCAGCCCCTGATTCGAGTTACAAATATTAGCAACTGAACCGGTATCAAATACCCAGGTGCTACTGCGAGCACTAGTCAAGTACACATCAATAACATGTATATCATATATACCTTTGTTTGCCTTGCCGGCCTTCTTGTCTGCCAGATACTTGGGGCAGTTGCGCTTCCAGTGGCCAGTCCCCTTACAATAGTAGCACTCGGAATCAGACTTAGGTCCAACTCGGGGTTTCTTTTCAGGCGCGGCAACAGGCTTGCCGCCCTTACTTCCCTTCCGTTTTCCCTTCTTGTCTTTCTTGAAACCAGTGTTCCTATTGATCATCAACACTTGATGTTCCTTTTTGATCTCCACTTCTGCAGTTTTAAGCATTGACAGAAGCTCGGGGAGAGACTTCTTCATGCCTTGCATATTATAGTTCATCACGAAGCTCTTATAGCTAGGCGGCAGAGACTGCAGAACACGATGGATGCCTAAGTCAATGGGAATCGATATTCCCAAGGACACAAGCTTATCGGCGTAACCCGACATCTTGAGTACATGCTCACTAACGGAGCTGTGCTCTTCCATCATGCAGCTAAAGAACTTTTCTGAAGCGTTGTAGCTCTCTACAGCAGCATATGTGTCGAAAATCATTTTCAACTCACCCATTGTATCAAATGCATTGCCGTTTTCGAAACGCTTTCGAAGTTCCGGCTCTAGCCCATACAATATGCCGCAATGAACTAAGTTGTGGTCCTCCTGACGAGTCTGATAGACATTCTTCTCCTCGTCAGGGGCATCATCAAAAGGTGGGGGACCTAACGGCGCTTCTAGCACATATTGCTTTTGTGCAGCAGAGAGGAGAATCCTCAAATTCATGGCCCATTCGGTAAAGTTGCTACCGTTCGTTGCTAGTTTCTCTTTCTCCATGAACACATTGAAATTAAAAGCAGGTGGTGCCATCTACAACAGAATTTGTAAAGTTTAGACTAAGTGTATGATAGATTGAGTTCAACTAATCTATATTACGAATGAACTCCCACTCAAAAACGACATCCCTCGCGCCTTTTTGGTGATTACATGAACCAAATCCACTACACCAAGTCCGATCATCACGTGAGTCGGTATAGCTTCAAAGGCGAGCATCAAATGGGCATCATATCAACTATATGACTCATGCTTAACCTTTCGGTCCGTGTTCCGAGGCCATGTCTGTACATGCTAGGCTCTCCAAGTTAGAACCTTAGTATTCGCGTGTGTAACTGTTTTACACCCGAAATATGGTCGTGGATCCAAGAACACCCGATCATCACGTGATGTCTTGGAGCGACGAAAACATAATCGGTGCATACTAAAGGAAGAACACATTCTTATCTTGATATTTAAATGAGGGATCATCTTATTATGCTAACAAAGCGCTAAACAAGCAATATAAGATGCTATCAAACATCATATGTTTATTAGTGAAATTATATGGTTCCCGCAGATGATCTCTATCATGTGCATCGTGGTATGATCACTTGTAGGGTTCGCAGCATAGAAAACAAAAATTTTCCTACGATGTGAACTATATACCAAGATCTATATATACTAGATACAAACAACGGGCGGATGTAAATCCGTAGAGAACATACCCTTGAAGACCGACAAAGCTTAACGAGTTCAACTCGTGGTTGATGTAGACGATCTCTTGCCGATCTCAAGATCGAGAGGAAGTCCTAGCGCCGCAAATCAGCAGCGCATCCGTGCTCGCACACACGTTCGAGGCACCGAGCAACCTCCGCCTCCTCGCTCCAGCGATGCAGCGGAAGCACAACTCTTTCTTGCCGAATAGCCACCGGGAACATGTATCTCGCTAGTCCGAGACCATGGGGGATAAATTCTAGAGGGGGAGAGAGATCCTTCACGAGGAGGTGTGAGAGACAAGTGAGGAGGAGGGGCTCCTTTTATAGGAGGAGGGGGGGAACCCCAAGGGGTTGGCCGGCGCATGGGGGCTACCCCCTTTCCCTCCCCTCTTCATGTGGGTGGACACTCCACTCACAAAACTCCTTTAAATTCCCTCCACTCAAAAGTCCACTCAAAAATCCCATTAAATTTCCACCAAATTTAATGCAAACTCTCATTAAATAAAACTCTTTTATTTTATTCAGAATTTTGTCAATTACTTTAATGACAAACATTCACAAATAACCCCTTGCTAGAATTCTATTTCACATGCATAACCACTTTATGCAATTTCACCCGAAAACCTGTTTCGGTATCTAGTGAAATAAATTCCTGCGCTTGTTCATTCTTTCGGCATGAAACATTTGCTCCAATTGGATGTCGGTGTCTCTTAAGTGTGTCACCCTACGGTTCGTGAATAATGCGGACATGATCGAGACCCCTCTCAGATCAATAATCAGAAGCGGGATCTGGAGACCCATACTGACTCCCACACATTCAACGATGACTTTCTTGTGATCGTCGGAACCTTTTATGCTAGTATCTTAATCCCTTTGTTTCACGATATATTACATGTCCGATATTCGATCATTGGTATATCCATACCTAGTTTGATCTCGTTACCGACATGCACTCTTTTCTCGTTCCTGTGATATAACATTCTAGTGATCAAATCACTTGCTTGCAAGCTAATCAATGTGATATCACCGAGAGGGCCCAGAGTATATCTATCCGTCATCGGGATGAACAAATTCCACTCTTGATCCATGAGCCTCAACATAACACTTTATTAGTTCTGAATCCATCTTTATAATCACCCTGTTACGGTGTGACGTTTGATGTTATCAAGAAACTCTTCCGGTATTAGTGATTGACATGATCTCATGGTCTAAGGATTAGGATCACTTCGTAAGTTGTTATAGCAATATAAACTCAATGACTTTGATCGTAATGCTATACTTCGGATGAGTGTTCATCACATCATTACACTAATGTTGTGATCCCGTTATTAACAACATCCAATGTCCATGATCAGGAAACCTTGATCATCTTGTTAATCAACGAGCTAGTTTATGAGAGAGGCATAACTAGGAACTTTCTGTTTGTTTATTAAACACACATGTATTAACGTTTCCGTATTAATACAATTATAGCATGCAAAATAAACATCTATCATATACTTGGAATACACATAATAAACACTTTATTATTGCCTCTCTGGGCATATTCCCTTCAGTCTCCCACTTGCACTAGAGACAATAATCTAGTTACATAGTGATAAATCTAACACCCATTGAGTTCTGGTGTTGATCATGTTTTGCTCTAGGGAGAGTTTTAGTCAACGGATCTGCTACATTGAGATCCGTATGTACTTTACAAATCTTTATATCTCCATCCTTGACATGCTCGCGGATGGAGTGAAACCGGCGCTTAATATGCTTGGAATGCTTGTGAGACCTTGGCTCTTTGGCATTGGCAATGGCACCATTGTTGTCACAATAGATCACCATTGGGTCCAACGCGTTTGCCACAACTCCTAGTTCGGATATGAACTCCTTCATCCAAACTGCTTCCTGAGCTGCTTCTGAAGCAGCAACATATTCGGCCTCCGTTGTTGATCCCGCTACCACAGGTTGTTTGGAACTCCTCCAACTAACCGCTCCGCCATTCATGAGAAATACGTATCCGGATTGAGATTTAGAGTCATCTGGATCGGTGTCAAAGCTAGCATCGACATAACACTTAGCGACGAGCTCTTCTTCACCTCCGTATACAAGAAACATATCCTTAGTTCTTCGTAAGTACTTAAGGATATTCTTGACCGCTATCCAGTGTTCCGAACCTGGATCCGATTGGTACCTACTAGTCAAACTAATAGCCTGTGCCACATCCGGTCTTGTACATAGCATGGCGTACATTATAGAGCCTATGGCTGAAGCATAGGGGACTTTGTCCATTATCTCTCTTTCTTCCGCCGAAGCCGGACTTTGAGTCTTACTCAATGTCTTGCCTTGCAACATAGGTAAGAACCCCTTCTTACTTCCGTCCATTTTAAACTTCTTTAAAATCTTATCAAGGTATGTACTTTGCGATAGCCCTATTAGGCGCCTAGATCTATCTCTATAGATCTTTATGCCTAATATGTATGACGCTTCACCTAGGTCCTTCATTGAAAATTTGCTGTTTAGATAACTTTTAACACTGTTTAAAAGTTCTATATCATTTCCGATCAATAATATGTCATCCACATATAATATCAGAAATGCCACATTGCTCCCACTCACTTTCTTGTAAATACAAGCTTCTCCATAAGTTTGGACAAATCCAAACTCTTTGATCACCTCATCAAAGCGGAGATTCCAACTTCGCGATGCTTGCTTCAATCCATAGATGGATCGCTGAAGCTTGCACACCTTGTTAGCATCCTTAGGATCGACAAAACCCTTTGGTTGTATCATATACAACTCTTCTTCAATATTACCATTGAGAAACGCGGTTTTGACATCCATCTGCCATATTTCATAATCGAAATATGCAGCAATTGCTAACATAATCCTAACTGACTTTAGCATCGCTACGGGAGAGAAAGTCTCATCGTAGTCAACTCCTTGAATTTGTCGAAACCCCTTTGCGACAAGTCGAGCTTTATAGATGGTCACATTACCATCAGCATCAGTTTTCCTTTTGAAAATCCATTTGTTCTCCACGGCCTTTCGGTCGTGAGGTAATTCCACCAAGTTCCAAACTTGATTTTCATACATGGATTCCATCTCGGATTTCATGGCTTCTAACCATTTGTTGGAATCCGGGCTCATCATCGCTTCTTCATACGTCGCAGGGTCATTATTTTCATCAACCATGAAATTTATGACAGGATTTCCGTATAGCTCGGGAGCTGCACGCGTCCTGTTTGACCTGCGAGGTTCGGTAGTACTCTCTTTCGGAGTTTCATGATCATTATCATTAGTTCCCTCTTCAACAGGTGGAGCCAACTCCGGAACAACTTCCGGCGCTGCGCTACTCGCCATACTTTGAAGAGAAGGTTCCACAACCTCTTCGAGTTCTACCTTCCGACTATTCACACCTTTCGCGAGAAACTCTTTCTCTAGAAAGGATCCATTCTTGGCAACAAAAACCTTGCCCTCGGATCTGTGATAGAAGGAATACCCAATAGTTTATTTAGGGTATCCTATGAAGACGCATTTTTCCGCTTTGGGTTCGAGTTTATCCGGTTGAAGTTTCTTCACATAAACATCGCAACCCCAAACTTTAAGAAATGACAGCTTAGGTTTGTTTCCAAACCACAATTCATACGGTGTCTTTTCAACGGATTTAGATGGTGCCCGATTTAAAGTGAATGCAGCAGTTTCTAGTGCATAACCCCAAAATGACAACGGCAAGTCTGTCAGAGACATCATAGATCGAACCATATCTAATAAAGTACGATTACGACGTTCCGACACACCATTTCGCTGTGGTGTTCCGGCAGGTGTGAGTTGTGAAACAATTCCACACTCTTTCATGTGAGTGCTAAACTCGTAACTTAGATACTCACCTCCACGGTCGGACCGTAGAAATTTGATCTTTCTATTACGATGATTTTCCACTTCATTCTGAAATTCCTTGAACTTTTCAAAGGTTTCAGACTTGTGTTTCATCAAGTAGATATAACCGTATCTACTCAAATCATCTGTGAAAGTAACAAAATAACGATATCCACCTCGCGCCGACACACTCATTGGACCACATACATCAGAATGTATGATTTCCAATAAATCTGTCGCCCGTTCCATTGAACCGGAAAACGGCGTTCTAGTCATCTTGCCCATAAGGCATGGCTCACATGTATCAAATGATTCATAATCAAGTGATTCCAAAAGTCCATCCGAATGGAGCTTCTTCATGCGTTTAATGCCAATATGACCTAGACGGCAGTGCCACATATATGCGGATATATCATCATTAAGTTTAATCCTTTTAGCATCAACATTATGAATATGTGTAACATTATCATTGAGATCTAACAGAAATAAACCATTCATCATTGGTGCATGACCATAAAAGATTTCATTCATATAAATGGAACAACCATTGTTCTCAGATTTAAATGAATAACCACTTTGCATCAAACATGATCCAGATACAATGTTCATGCTCAGTGCAGGCACCAGATAACATTTATTCAAGTTTATGACTAATCCCGACGGTAAGTGGAGAGGCAGCGTTCCGACGGCGATTACATCAACGTTTGATCCATTGCCGACACGCATCTTGACCTCACCCCTTGCTAGCGGTCGCTTGTTCCGCAGCCCCTGATTCGAGTTACAAATATTAGCAACTGAACCGGTATCAAATACCCAGGTGCTACTGCGAGCACTAGTCAAGTACACATCAATAACATGTATATCATATATACCTTTGTTTGCCTTGCCGGCCTTCTTGTCTGCCAGATACTTGGGGCAGTTGCGCTTCCAGTGGCCAGTCCCCTTACAATAGTAGCACTCGGTATCAGACTTAGGTCCAACTCGGGGTTTCTTTTCAGGCGCGGCAACAGGCTTGCCGCCCTTACTTCCCTTCCGTTTTCCCTTCTTGTCTTTCTTGAAACCAGTGTTCCTATTGATCATCAACACTTGATGTTCCTTTTTGATCTCCACTTCTGCAGTTTTAAGCATTGACAGAAGCTCGGGGAGAGACTTCTTCATGCCTTGCATATTATAGTTCATCACGAAGCTCTTATAGCTAGGTGGCAGAGACTGCAGAACACGATGGATGCCTAAGTCAATGGGAATCGATATTCCCAAGGACACAAGCTTATCAGCGTAACCCGACATCTTGAGTACATGCTCACTAACGGAGCTGTGCTCTTCCATCATGCAGCTAAAGAACTTTTCTGAAGCATTGTAGCTCTCTACAGCAGCATGTGTGTCGAAAATCATTTTCAACTCACCCATTGTATCAAATGCATTGCCGTTTTCGAAACGCTTTCGAAGTTCCGGCTCTAGCCCATACAATATGCCGCAATGAACTAAGTTGTGGTCCTCCTGACGAGTCTGATAGACATTCTTCTCCTCGTCAGGGGCATCATCAAAAGGTGGGGGGCCTAACGGCGCTTCTAGCACATATTGCTTTTGTGCAGCAGAGAGGAGAATCCTCAAATTCATGGCCCATTCAGTAAAGTTGCTACCGTTCGTTGCTAGTTTCTCTTTCTCCATGAACGCATTGAAATTAAAAGCAGGTGGTGCCATCTACAACAGAATTTGTAAAGTTTAGACTAAGTGTATGATAGATCGAGTTCAACTAATCTATATTACGAATGAACTCCCACTCAAAAGCGACATCCCTCGTGTCCTTTTGGTGATTACATGAACCAAATCCACTACACCAAGTCCGATCATCACGTGAGTCGGCATAGCTTCAAAGGCGAGCATCAAATGGGCATCATATCAACTATATGACTCATGCTTAACCTTTTGGTCTGTGTTCCGAGGCCATGTCTGTACATGCTAGGCTCGCCAAGTTAGAACCTTAGTATTTGCGTGTGTAACTGTTTTACACCCGAAATATGGTCGTGGATCCAAGAACACCCGATCATCACGTGATGTCTTGGAGCGACGAAAACATAATCGGTGCATACTAAAGGAAGAACACATTCTTATCTTGATATTTAAATGAGGGATCATCTTATTATGCTTAACAAAGCACTAAACAAGCAATATAAGATGTAATCAAACATCATATGTTTATTAGTGAAATTATATGGTTCCCGCAGATGATCTCTATCATGTGCATCGTGGTATGATCACTATCATACCTATATGTGTAAATCCAAGGTCTATGGATTTTACACGCTATGTGTGTTGTAAGAGTATCATCTCATACTTCTACTTACAACACTACCATATCATAACACTAGCCCAGCAACAATCTAAACTAGACGCCTCTAATTTATCCATTGCAAGTTTTACGTGGCTTAGGGCTTTCGAGATAGAACCGTTCTTACCTACGAACATGAACCACAACGAGGATAATCAAATTGTTGACAACTCGCTTGCAAAATAGATATTGACTATAGTAGGAGAGACAGACACCCGCTAGCCACTTATGCAAACTAGTTGCATGTCAAGCGTGGAACAGGTCTCATGTGCGAGGACATGTAAAGTTTGTCCGGGCCGCTTCATCCCACTATGCCACCAATATCCAAAATCACAACAAAGGAGCAACAACATGATCATCATCGCCCACATACTCATATGTGTACTACCCGTGTAAAGTATCTACGCATAGATCCGGCTCTGATACCACTGTAGGGTTCGCAGCATAGAAAACAAAAATTTTCCTACGATGTGAACTATATACCAAGATCTATATATACTAGATACAAACAACGGGCGGATGTAAATCCGTAGAGAACATACCCTTGAAGACCGACAAAGCTTAACGAGTTCAACTCGTGGTTGATGTAGACGATCTCTTGCCGATCTCAAGATCGAGAGGAAGTCCTAGCGCCGCAAATCAGCAGCGCATCCGTGCTCGCACACACGTTCGAGGCACCGAGCAACCTCCGCCTCCTCGCTCCAGCGATGCAGCGGAAGCACAACTCTTTCTTGCCGAATAGCCACCGGGAACATGTATCTCGCTAGTCCGAGACCATGGGGGATAAATTCTAGAGGGGGAGAGAGATCCTTCACGAGGAGGTGTGAGAGACAAGTGAGGAGGAGGGTCTCCTTTTATAGGAGGAGGGGGGGACCCCAAGGGGTTGGCCGGCGCATGGGGGCTACCCCCTTGCCCTCCCCTCTTCATGTGGGTGGACACTCCACTCACAAAACTCCTTTAAATTCCCTCCACTCAAAAGTCCACTCAAAAATCCCATTAAATTTCCACCAAATTTAATGCAAACTCTCATTAAATAAAACTCTTTTATTTTATTCAGAATTTTGTCAATTACTTTAATGACAAACATTCACAAATAACCCCTTGCTAGAATTCTATTTCACATGCATAACCACTTTATGCAATTTCACCCGAAAACCTGTTTCGGTATCTAGTGAAATAAATTCCTGCGCTTGTTCATTCTTTCGGCATGAAACATTTGCTCCAATTGGATGTCGGTGTCTCTTAAGTGTGTCACCCTACGGTTCGTGAATAATGCGGACATGATCGAGACCCCTCTCAGATCAATAATCAGAAGCGGGATCTGGAGACCCATACTGACTCCCACACATTCAACGATGACTTTCTTGTGATCGTCGGAACCTTTTACGCTAGTATCTTAATCCCTTTGTTTCACGATATATTACATGTCCGAGATTCGATCATTGGTATCTCTATACCTAGTTTGATCTCGTTACCGACATGCACTCTTTTCTCGTTCCTGTGATATAACATTCTAGTGATCAAATCACTTGCTTGCAAGCTAATCAATGTGATATCACCGAGAGGGCCCAGAGTATATCTATCCGTCATCGGGATGAACAAATTCCACTCTTGATCCATGAGCCTCAACATAACACTTTATTAGTTCTGAATCCATCTTTATAATCACCCTGTTACGGTGTGACGTTTGATGTTATCAAGAAACTCTTCCGGTGTTAGTGATTGACATGATCTCATGGTCTAAGGATTAGGATCACTTCGTAAGTTGTTATAGCAATATAAACTCAATGACTTTGATCGTAATGCTATACTTCGGATGAGTGTTCATCACATCATTACACTAATGTTGTGATCCCCTTATTAACAACATCCAATGTCCATGATCAGGAAACCTTGATCATCTTGTTAATCAACGAGCTGGTTTATGAGAGAGGCATAACTAGGAACTTTCTGTTTGTTTATTAAACACACATGTATTAACGTTTCCGTATTAATACAATTATAGCATGCAAAATAAACATCTATCATATACTTGGAATACACATAATAAACACTTTATTATTGCCTCTCAGGGCATATTCCCTTCATCACTATCATACCTATATGTGTAAATCCAAGGTCTATGGATTTTACATGCTATGTGTGTTGTAAGAGTATCATCTCATACTTCTACTTACAACACTACCATATCATAACACTAGCCCAGCAACAATCTAAACTAGACGCCTCTAATTTATCCATTGCAAGTTTTACGTGGCTTAGGGCTTTCGAGATAGAACTGTTCTTACCTACGAACATGAACCACAACGAGGATAATCAAATTGTTGACAACTTGCTTGCAAAATAGATATTGACTATAGTAGGAGAGACAGACACCCGCTAGCCACTTATGCAAACTAGTTGCATGTCAAGCGTGGAACAAGTCTCATGTGCGAGGACATGTAAAGTTTGTCCGGGCCGCTTCATCCCACTATGCCACCAATATCCAAAATTACAACAAAGGAGCAACAACATGATCATCATCGCCCACATACTCATATGTGTACTACCCGTGTAAAGTATCTACGCATAGATCCGGCTCTGATACCACTGTAGGGTTCGCAGCATAGAAACAAAAAATTTCCTACGATGTGAACTATATACCAAGATCTATCTACTAGATACAAACAATGGGCGGATGTATATCCGTAGAGAACATACCCTTGAAGACCGACAAAGCTTAACGAGTTCAACTCGTGGTTGATGTAGACGATCTCTTGCCGATCTCAAGATCGAGAGGAAGTCCTAGCGCCGCAAATCAGCAGCGCATCCGTGCTCGCACACACGTTCGAGGCACCGAGCAACCTCCGCCTCCTCGCTCCAGCGATGCAGCGGAAGCACAACTCTTTCTTGCCGAATAGCCACCGGGAACATGTATCTCGCTAGTCCGAGACCATGGGGGATAAATTCTAGAGGGGGAGAGAGATCCTTTGCGAGGAGGTGTGAGAGACAAGTGAGGAGGGGGCTCCTTTTATAGGAGGAGGGGGGGCACCCAAGGGGGTGTCCGCCGGCCATGGGGGCTGCCCCCTCCCCTCCTTCATTCATGTGGGTGGACACTCCACTCACAAAATGCCCTTTAAAATCCCTCCACTCAAAAGTCCACTCAAATTCCCATTTAATTTCCACCAAATTTAATGCAAACTCTCATTAAATAAAACTCTTTTATTTTATTCAGAATTTTGTCAATTACTTTAATGACAAACATTCACAAATAACCCCTTGCTAGAATTCTATTTCACATGCATAACCACTTTATGCAATTTCACCCGAAAACCTGTTTCGGTATCTAGTGAAATAAATTCCTGTGCTTGTTCATTCTTTCGGCATGAAACATTTGCTCCAATTGGATGTCGGTGTCTCTTAAGTGTGTCACCCTACGGTTCGTGAATAATGCGGACATGATCGAGACCCCTCTCGGATCAATAATCAGAAGCGGGATCTGGAGACCCATACTGACTCCCACACATTCAACGATGACTTTCTTGTGATCGTCGGAACCTTTTATGCTAGTATCTTAATCCCTTTGTTTCACGATATATTACATGTCCGAGATTCGATCATCGGTATCTCCATACCTAGTTTGATCTCGTTACCGACATGCACTCTTTTCTCGTTCCTGTGATATAACATTCTAGTGATCAAATCACTTGCTTGCAAGCTAATCAATGTGATATCACCGAGAGGGCCCAGAGTATATCTATCCGTCATCGGGATGAACAAATTCCACTCTCGATCCATGAGCCTCAACATAACACTTTATTAGTTCTGAATCCATCTTTATAATCACCCTGTTACGGTGTGACGTTTGATGTTATCAAGAAACTCTTCCGGTGTTAGTGATTGACATGATCTCATGGTCTAAGGATTAGGATCACTTCGTAAGTTGTTATAGCAATATAAACTCAATGACTTTGATCGTAATGCTATACTTCGGATGAATGTTCATCACACCATTACACTAATGTTGTGATCCCGTTATTAACAACATCCAATGTCCATGATCAGGAAACCTTGATCATCTTGTTAATCAACGAGCTAGTTTATGAGAGAGGCATAACTAGGAACTTTCTGTTTGTTTATTAAACACACATGTATTAACGTTTCCGTATTAATACAATTATAGCATGCAAAATAAACATCTATCATATACTTGGAATACACATAATAAACACTTTATTATTGCCTCTCAGGTCATATTTCCTTCAATCATATCATTAGGAGAATGGTTTGAAGGACATACTCCTATAGATAAGCGTAGCATAAAGATCAAGTCATTTTAATAGTTCAATTGCTATAAGCTTTCTGATACATAGTAACCTAATTCCTTCGACCATGAGATCATGCTTATCACCATCACCGGAAGGATGCTTTGATGACATCAAACACCACACCGTAACTGGGTGGCTATAAAGGTGGCATTGAGTGTTCAGAAAGTATGGGTTGATACACATGGATCAAGAGTGGGATTTGTCCATCCATATGACGAATATATATACTCTGGGCCCTCTCGGTGGAATGTCATCCAACTAGCTTGCAAGCATGTGACTGGCTCACAAGGGATCACATACCACGGGAACGAGAAAAGAGTACTTATCGATAACAAGGTTGAACTAGGTATGTAGAGATACCGACGATCAAAACCTCGGATAAGTAAACTATCGTGAGACAAGGGGAAATTGGTATCGTATGTAAGTGGTTTATTCGATCGCAAAGTAATCGTAGAAATATGTGGGAGCCATATGGATTTCCAGATTCCTCTATTGGTTATTGTTCGGAGAAGTGTCTCGATCATGTCCGCATAATTCACGAACCGTAGGGAGACACACTTAAGGATTCGATGTTGTTGAGTAGTTATGGAATGATGAGTAAGAGACCGAATGTTGTTCGGAGTCTCGGATGGGATCCGGGATATCACGAGGAGATCCGGAATGGTCCGAAGAATAAGATTCATATAAGGAAAGTCCTGTTTCGGAGTTGGGGAATGATTCCGGTGTTTTCATCGGGAATGGTCTAGAAGGTTCCGGAAGGTCCGACACTCCGGAGGGGAAGGGTACATGAATGTGTCATGACAATGTGGAATGGTTGCATAATGTACTAGGTATCATGGCTGAGCAAAATAAAGGGATAGATCAAATCCTAGTTTGAAAAGTCAAAACGCCAATTTGAAAAGTCAAACGGCAGTTTTGCTTGGTGGAGGGAGAGTAGGAAACCTACTTGGGGAGGAGTTCCTCTTCCTCCACCCGTCGACCAAGGAGGCCGACTTGGGGGAGGACTCCCTCCCCTTGGCCGGCGCTCTCCCACCTATAAAAGTAGGGGCAGGGGTGCCCCTCTAGCCTACACCTCTCACACCCCGAAACCCTAACCCTAAGCCGCCGGCGCCACCACCCCTGCTGCTGCCTAGGGCACCTCCAAGCCGCCGAGTTGGGGCTCTCCCCAAGCCCTATCCGCTGGCCTAGCCTCCTCCCTTGGTGCCTCTAAACCCTAGATCGCCAAGGCCTCTCTCTTAGTCCACCATACTCGCTCCGGCTTAAGGCGAAGCCCTGCGAGATCTCCCCTCTACTTCCGGTACCACGCCGTCGTGCTGCTGGAATCGCGAGGAGAGTGCTACAACCCCCGCTGCCTGCTGGAACAAGGGAGAGGAAGGTCATCGAGTACCGAATGTGTGACCGACTGCGGAAGCGCTGCCGAAACGCAGCGCCGGAAGGATCGTCTACACGATCTTGAGATCGACAAGAGTACGACTACATCACCCACGAGAATCTGCTCTCGTTAACCGCTTTGGAATCTTCGAGGGTGAGTTCCTTTATCGACTCGTTGCTACAATCTAGTAGATAGATCTTGTCTTGTTTGTTTGCATGCGGTAGAAATCTTTTGTTTTCCATGCTACGAACCCCTACAAAGGGGAGGAACCGGAGTATCTAGGTTTAGTGGTATGTTCAGCGTGATGCCGGTAGTGGTAGTGGGTCTTGTATACCCGGTAGATGGAGCGGATGGACAGATCTTGGCGTCCAGATCTGGCCATCCCTAGGGTTCCTCCGCCTTCTCCTTCAGCTCCGGTGGCCAGAGTAGGATGCAGAGTAGAGGACCACCGCCTCCTGGAATAAATTAGACGTTGGTTGCCTGGTGAGGACTTGGTCATGTGGGCAGCGGTTCTTCTCGGCCAGCCGTGGCGGCAAGGGGGAAGGCTGTCGTTCTGCAGTTCGTGGTGGGTTGGAGTGGCTCCTAGCCGGCCTTGGTGGCGAGGGGGAGTACTTCGGCGACACTGCGGCCTTGTTCTTCCCTGGGAGGCCTTACAGATGGGTTCATTGATGTTTCATCGTCTATGGCTTCTTCTCCTCATCTCGTTCAGGAGCTCGGTTTCTTGGCGTAGCGTCGACGAATCGTGGGAGCTCGTCGTTGTTGTTCTTCGACGACTTCTCTCTTTCTGGGCACAAAGGTTGCGACTGCAAGGGAGGGTTTTTCGAGTTGCAGCGGCGATGGGTTCTCTTGGAGAAGTGAAGCCAAATTTCTCTGCAGTTCCAAATCGGAGGCAGTCAGCTGGTCGATTATCCTGGCCAAATCGAGGCCATCAAAATTGCAGGAGGAGGACCTAATTGCCTTTTTCTTTATTCTTGTACGGTTCTCTTTGTAAAGCGTTTGGGCCTGGTCTTTTTTTCTTAGGGTTTTGCGTAAAAATGTGTAGCTCTACCGTCTTGGTTTAATAGAATGACTTCCAGCCCCTTGTGGGGCTCTCCTATTCAAAAAAAAAAGTGATAAAATCAATCAAGTCTCCAGTATTACGCTGCGCTTTCTCTGTTTCCTTCACATGAGGCTGCTTGGTCAAACTGCCGCACTACCACGTGAAGGTGAAGCCCGGCCGATTAGAGATCCGTCCGTTACGCACGTCATGGCTTATTTTTGTTATTTCACCCCATACTATAGGGAAAAGGATACTGTATCTCCGGGAGATCCCATAACTTTTATCCCCGGATCGTCGTCGAGCGCGGCTCGTGTAGTGGTGGGTCCAGCACACCTTATCGTTCCCTAATTCTCTTTTTTCCTGTGTTCTTATTCCTTCCAGCCTAACGCCATGGCCGTATGAGGTAGCGCCGCCGGCCCACACCCCACCAGTTGGAGCCCCACGTCCTCCTCCGTCTCGCCAGCCAGAGCACCCGCGTCCTCCTCCGCCCTCCCTTCTCCGGCGAGCCCCGCACCCATGCTGCTTGCGCGTCGTACCATCTTCTCCTCTGCCGGCGTACGTACAGGCCATCA
Organism: Avena sativa; assembly: GCA_916181665.1. Taxonomy (NCBI): domain Eukaryota; kingdom Viridiplantae; phylum Streptophyta; class Magnoliopsida; order Poales; family Poaceae; genus Avena; species Avena sativa. The sequence continues at coordinate 46,466,512 of OV702300.1, read as the reverse complement.
AGCTGTCGCACCCGTTCGTCCCCCATCTCGTTCTGCCCGACGCCGCCGCACACTCATCCGTCCCGCCCGCGCCCGTACCGCCTCGCGCCGGCCGGGCCCCGTGCCCATCCCGCCATGAGAGGGTCCTATCACGTGATCTCCCCCATGCGAGCTCCATGGCGCTCGCCGCCCTTCACTGCCTTGCGCCACCGGCAGCTACTGCCCTAGCACCATAGAGGCCGCCTGCTCCGCCACCTCCCATGGTTTCTCCCAAGAATCTGCGCTCCTTCCCAACGTTGGCAACATTGCTATGTGCGGATGGCGGCAATGCTACACACGGTGACCGAACATGCTACATATAGCTTCTAGTGTTGCTACCTATGGCGACGGTCGTTGCTATCCTGCGGTGAGCAGCGCTGCTACCTTAGGCGAGAGGCCCTGCTACACATGGCGACCGGCCCTGCTACATACGACTTCTGGTGTTGCTACCTGTGGCGAGCGGCGCTGCTACATGGCATTTTTTTCTTACAAGTTTTTGCTTCGACGATGTCTCCGGCGAAGTCAGCTTTTGCTATATTAGCATAATTATTTTGCTACATCTGTTTTCTGATTTTGCTACAATATCGCAAACTTCTTGCTACGAGGTATCCGGCGAGGTCTCCGGCGAGATCTCCCGGCGATTCTCCGGCGAAGTCGATTTTGCTACATTAGTTCATTTTTTTGCTACATGGTCTTCGGCGAACTCTCCGGCGAGATTTAGTCTGGTCTGTTATTTTTCTAAAACTAACCGTTTTCTACTACATGTAGCAAAAGCGGGGCTATTGTAGCAAATATGATTGTTTTATAGAAAAACGGGTTTTTAGGTATAAAAATGTAGACACGTGGTTGGCCGGGGACCCGGGAGATGAAAACCACAGATCCCGAGGGACGCGTAGTAGTTTCTTCTGCAAGAAAGTTTCTTCCGAACTATACTGACCTGGTTGGTTCTATAGGTTAACTGCTCGTGAACACCAAAAGGTGCACACGCGTGCTGGAGACTCCAGCTCAGAATTTGGCGTAGGCGACCTCAACACACACGTTGGTGTCGGTCGTGCACGAGAAAATCACCATACACGGACGACTCCGCCGTTCAACCCCACGGGATCCGCTCCGTACAACCAAACCAGGCCTACGATCACGGGTTTGAGTTCGACGTTCATATACACCAGGTATACATCTCCCATAGATAATATTCTCGTCTCGCGTGAATAATGTCATCTATAGGATAGTGTGTACTATCCTGGATGTTCACGTGCCTAGAAAAACATCATCCTACATGAACACCCGGGGCTACACATAGTACACACTAGTCTGGTACGTGTATGGTATCATTGAATATATAATATGTAGAAGTTATCATCTAAAATGTAGAAGTTATCATTGAATATATAATATGTGGCCTGGTAGCACTAATTCTATGTGTGGTATCAAGATGCTGTCTTGAAATTCATAATCACCAATTTCGACTTCTTCTACATCAACACTATTGTCAAGGAAAGCACCGAAGCTCCAGGGGGCGGACATACAAATGGCTGAGTGGGGGTCCATCCCCGGGCAATAATTCATAATTAGGGCCCCCAGTCAGCCCAATAACAAGCCCCCGCTCACTTAAGGCCACATTTACTTTTTTTTTTTGGCTTTGGTGAATCTCTCGAATGGCTTTCGTCCCGCTATATTAATATAGCAACCAACTGATACAACGGTATGACCACTGGGGCAAACAGCACAAAATATGTCCAAAAGAAACAAAAAAGAAGGAAGAGAAAACAATGCCGACATCAGCGGATCGACGAAAAAACAGAGATGACTCGCCACCATTGCGCCCTCCAAGAATTTCCACCATGCTCCTAGCACCCGAAGCGTCTTGTACCAAGCAACACCTCCAAGAAGGGGACAACAACGCTGCTGCCCAGACAGATCCTAGGGTTTCCTCCGGTACACTGGGAGGTGGACACGAGGTACAACCGACGCCCTTCAGAAAGGATGACGACACCCGCAGGCGACGCCGCGTCAGTGCCGAGACGATAGGGATTTCTCCCGAACCCCAGAGCCCACCCCCCGGACGCTCCGAACCGCTGCACCAATCTTTGCCTGCCGCCAGCGCACGCCACCACGATCTTGTAGTCATCACCGTCGTCTCTCCATGTCCGAAGTTGCGAGGCCGGCAAAACCTAGCGGAAGGAGCGCAAGCAAGGGAAGACGATATGGTAGCACGCGGGAGGGAACAGCCTCCACTGCCGGAAGGCGGTAGCCGACCGGGTGTAGCAGCAGGTCAAACCAGGCTCCTAGAGGCCCGACCAAGCCCAAAAGGGCCCATAAAGTCCTGCCGCCACACTGCAGCAAGGGTGCCACGCCACCACCATCCCAAGCTCAGGCCACTACCCACAGTTCACTGGAGGCAGCGCCACCCCGCCTGGGCGGCCCGCCCAAGCCTAGATCAGGCCTGATTGGGCCCAGATCTGGGCCAGAAGGGCACTGCCGGCAGCACTCCGGCGACCAGCCAGCCACCCGCCGCCAGGCACCCTGCCCCGCCGCCAAAGGGCCGCACCACCGCCGCCAGGAACACCCGCCGCATGCGGGCCGATGTACCGCCAGGAGCACCGCTGGAGTCGATGTGCGCGCGCCGCCAGAGGACTCTGCGCGGGGAAAGGCTGGCCGCCGCCATCGGCACAGCACCGCCCGAGCAGCGCCCGATGGCCCGACCCGACGGCGGCGGATAGAGGGAGAGGAGGCGGAGGCGGAGGTGGGAGGCGGCGACGCTGGGGGGCCCTGTTCGCCCGCGCGGGGGCGAGACAGGGGAAAGGTCGCGAAGCGTTCCCCTTCTGGACCTCCGTCCTCGGCTTGGGTGAATCTCCATTACATTACTCCCTCCGTTCAGGTTTATTGGGCTAACACGCAGTCTAAGAAATATGTTTGACTATAAATTTGATCAACAAAATATGAATCATATGTCACAAAAATTGTATCATTAGAAAGAACTTTTAAACATCAATCCAATGATATATTTTTTGTGATATTTCTGGAATCTGTCCCTATCAGGTCCTAGGACCAGCGTCTATTTTCGGAAATTTTCTAATTAGGACAAGGGGGCTCTGCGTAGCGCTAAACAGTAACCGCGCACTGTGTATCCACGTCCGCCTAAAATTCTCCGGAACAGCCACCGGTCATCGCTAAAGACAGTTGGATGAAATTTCTGGTTGAATCCATGCCTGGCATCACCGAAGTATGTATTGTAAGGGCACGAGATAAGGACTCGTATGGCCAGAAACTCCCGAAACTCTTGAGGAACGTTGGCAGCGGCGTAGAGACGGTCCCGACGAACAAGAGCACTTGGGGCTAGCCAAAACTCACACTCAAATTGCTTGAGTGCCATGATGTCATCGGGGGATAATTACCCGCGTCTCGGCACAAACAAGAAGGATATATCGAGGGGTTATTACCTATGACCCCGGCACAAACAAGAGGTTGCATCGGTGGTTATTACCTGCGACCCCGATGCAAAGAAAGAGGTCTTTATCGGGGGTTCTCGCCTACAACCCCGACACAAAAAAAGGTCTTTATCGAGGGGGTTATTACATGCAACCCTGATACAATCCTGGCACAAACAAAGAGGTCTTTTATTGGGGGTTCTCGCCTACAACCCTGGCACAAAAAAGAGGTCTTTATCGGGGGTTCCTGTGCTCCTCCCTCCTCTACTCCTTTCTCTCAAACAGTCTTCTTCCACCTCTCTCCCGAAGCCTCCTCTCCCCAGTTTTGAGAGTCGGCTTTGACCGGCTGGATCCGGCCCCTCTCACCGCCGGCAGCCTTGCTGGCTGGTGTAGAGATGGATCGGAGGCCCGGCTACCTCCCTGTAGTAGTAGTTTTAGGATTAGATGCAGTCTTTGGGTCAATCCCGTGTTTCCCCTTGTGGAGTCTGAGGGTAGGCCGGTGGCCATCGTCGGCCGGAGCCACCGCGTCTCGAGTCAACCTCCTCCCTCTTCCTTCCGCTGGTGGCAGGTGGTGAGGCAGATGGAGTTGGCGGACTCCTGCATCCCTCTCAATAAGGCCGAGTCTACAAGTTACTCTTTGGCGCATCCGAGCTGTGCCAAGAGGTTGCGGTTCTTCTTCTTCTTCCTAGTTGTGCTCTGGTGGGCAGAGCCTGTGCCGGGGAGGAGGAGATGCTGTAGCTTGCCAAATAAGCTCGGGTTTTGTCTGGTACGTCTCTATCGCCATCTTCTACGCTCGTCGCCCCAGGTCCGTGGCAGGTTCTTGGGTGTTGATGAGCCGCTTTATCTGGCGCGGTGGTGGCGTGCCCTTGCTACTCTGGCTATTCTTCTTGCCCTGCTTCCTCTCTTCCTCTCGGTCTCCATGGTGGGGATGGGGGAAAGTGGTAGCAGTGTCAAGGACTCGCCGGAGTGGCTCAGGAGCTCAAGAGCCTCTTCTTCCTGGAGCATCTCTTCGCAGTCCATGTGGGCACGAATCTTCATTACGCCGGTGAGCTCCGGCATATTCTCAACCTCCATTGGGAGGCCTTTCTCGAGGTCGGGCTCTGAGGGCTTTGCTGGGCCGGCGACAAGTGGTCTCGTCCCCGTCGTCGTTCCCGGCTGCAGCGCTCGCCTCTCTCTGCTCCACGGTGGGGAAGAGATAGGATCAGTTTGTAATTGCAATCTTTCAGCAAGGTCCTATCTACAAATGCCAAGGACCCATGTTTTATTTTTCTGTCCTTATGGGGTCCTTTGTAATATCACTGTACACCCACTGTTTTATAATTAATATCAGGCTCTAGCCCCTTTGGGGGCGCTCCGCTGTTCAAAAAAAAATCGGGGGTTCTCGCCTACAACCCTAGCACAAAAAAGAGGTCTTTGTTGGGGGTATTGCCCATAACCCCGACATTAGAAGGAGATCTTTATTAGGGGATTTTACCCACAACTCCGACACTAGGAGGAGTGTTTTCCATGCTGGTCCTTCTAAAAACTCGGGAAGAATTATCAAGCATGAATTACTCACTTATCTACTGATAAAATTGTTCAATAAGCATGTAGGAAAATATGAACTTCTATGTTGTGCACACCCCTGACAGCGCCTCATACATAATTCTAGAAATATCTTTGGTGGAAAGATGCGAAATTGAATTACTTATAGGTCTACAGAAGTTTCATTAGGTTAACAGTTGGATCTCTCTAGCCGACCTGAACACTAGTGCCCTATCGGAGCCCCGCAGAATTTTGCAAAATTTATCATCGTAATCATATTGACTTTCTTTATCACGTTGATGGACGGTCCAACACTTGAGTATGTTCCAGGCGTGATGCAACACCCTTATTGAGTGGAGTCATTTCTTAAAGTCGAGCTCTCTCGAATCGGGCTCGCGCCCCGCTTTATAAATAAAGCACAATCCAAGTACATATCCGGACATACAACCCACGGGCCGAAGCCAAAGCGAAAAGGAAAAAGGTCGAATCAACGCTGGGGCCACAACACATCAACGCCCAAGGAGAAAAAGCAAAAAAGGGGGGAAGCCAAGAGAGTTGGCGACCATCATGGCGAAGGGGGCGGGGAGGGGAGGGGGGGTGCGTGGGACGCAGACAACGGCGCCGCGAAGGGGAGCGCCGCCGCACGCAGTGCCTGGAGCGACGACTCGAATACGGACCGGTCACGCGGACGCACCAGGGGGGACCACTGCTGAAGAAAGGCAAGCAAAGTAAAAAATGAGTCAGACGCCCGGGTGGGGAAAATCCGTTCGATCACCATCTTGTTGCGCACATTCCACAGAGTCCAAGATAAAGCAGCGAAGAAGAGCCAGAAAAGGCGGCGCCCTCATCCGGTACGGTTTGCCTGAGCCTGCAGGAACTCTCCCAGTTCCTGCGCCTGCCAAGCCGGACCCAGTGCCTCGCGAACAAAATTCTATAAGAACCGTGCCGCCGAGCAAGAGAACATAATATGGGCGCACGACTCCGATGTCCCACATAGGGGGCAGCGGCCGTCGCCGGGACCGTTACGCTTGGAGACTTCCACCCCCGAGGGCAAGTGGTCCCGGAGAAGTTGCCAAACGAAGATACGGATGCTAAGGGGCAAGGGAGATTTCCAAAGGGGGCCCGTCCACGTCCTTTCCGGGCCCTGAAAGAGGGCCTTATAGGCCGATCTCACCGAGAACTCCCCAGCGGGAAGGAGCAGCCAGGAGGCCGCATCCTTCTCCTCGGAGAGGGAGGCGGGCAAGGACCCCATCAGGCTCTGGAACTCAACAGTGTCCGCCTCGTTGAAGACACGGCGGAAAAGGAGGTTCCAGTTACCATCCCGAAAATTCTCCACGACAAGCGAAGAAGGAGAAGCCGTGATGGCAAAGAGGGCGGGGAAACGGATCCCCAGCGGCACCGGGAGCAGCCATGGGTCGAGCCAAAAGCGGATCCCCTGGCCATCCCTAGCCACGAATGAGATCCCTCGGCCAATGTAGTGCTTAATGTCCTGGATAGATCTCTAGAACTGTGACCCCTCCCGCCACTCGCAGGCCAAGAGAGGCCGGCCGCGGGGGTATTTGGCCTTGATAAGTTGTAGCCACAGCCCCCCGTCGTCCCTCAAGATGCGCCACACCCACCTCAACATCAAGGCCACATTGAAGCGTCGGGGGTCCAGGATACCTATGCCCCCAAAACATTTGGGGGCGCAAACGTCCGCCCACTTCACCATATGGTATCTTTGGTGACCGTTCCTAGCTGCCCAAAAGAATCTCGACAACTCCTTGGCAAAGTCGGCATGGACTCCCTCGGGCAGCAGGTATAATTCCATCTGATACATGGGAAGACTCGAGAGACAGGAATTGATTAGGACCGTTTTGCTCCCCTTTGACGTGAGGCGCGCTCGCCAAGGCTCCGCTCTAGAGCGCACACGTGTAACCAGGGGAGCAAGGTCCTTGATCAACACCCTGGACTCTTGCATGGGGAACCCCAGGTAGGTAATGGGGAACTCCGCCAAGTTGCAGTTGAGGTTGTCGGCAATCCACTGTCGGTCGACGTCGTCGAATCCTAGGACCATGACTTCGCTCTTGTCGAATTTGATCGTGAGCCCTAACATGGCCTCGAAACAAAGCAGCAGGAATTTCAAATTCCTAATGTCGAGGTCCGAGCCCTGAACCATGATCATGGTATCATCCGCGTACTGCAGATGAGAAATACCCTCTCCCGGGATCAGATGCCCTACCACACCCGTGATGTGGCCAGCGAGTTTGGCTCTATCCAAAATCTCTACAAGGGCATCCACCGCGGCGTTAAAGAGGAGGGGGAGATCGGGTCCCCTTGCCTCACCCCACGGGATGGGGTAAAGTAGGGGCCAATCTCCCCATTGATGTTGATCGCCGTCCTACCACTCATCACAAACTGCATAATCCAGCAAATCATGTGGTCATCAAACCCCCTCCTTTCCAGGACAAGTCGCAGAAACGCCCAGTCCAACCGGTCATAGGCTTTCTGGAAGTCCAACTTGAGGAACACCGCTCTCTGATGACGTGACTTGACCTCATGAATAATCTCATGAAGGGCAAGGATGTCATCATGAATGAGGCGTCCCTTCAAGAAGGCGAACTGGAGGGGGTGGGTGAGTCTCTCTAGCATAGGGGCTAGCCGGAGAGCGCGGACCTTCGCAAAGAGACGCTGGATTACATTGATCACTGTGATGGGGCTGAATTGGCAGATATCTGTGGCCCCAACTACCTTGGGGATTAGAGTAATCACACCAAAGTTCAGACGCGACATCACCAGGGTCCCTGTGTAGAACTCCTGGAACATCCGCATGATCACCGGCTGGGCCTGGTCCCAGAACGCCTGCAGAAAACTCACCAGCAAGCCATCGGGGCCTGGCGCCGACCCCGTCTTCATAGACTTTAGGGCCGCCGACACCTCCTCAGCGAGAAACGGACGTGTCAGGTCCGCGTTCTCAGCCGGGGTGACCAGCGCCCCTTCTGTCCAGAAGTCAGGCGCAAGCGAGATGCCCGAGGGGTCGGCCGCCGAGAAGAGGGCTTTGTAGAAGCAATAAATATGGGAGGAGGGCGCCTGAGGGGAGCCCAACAGACGCCCCCCCAGAGGTAGGGGATCGAGCACTTCCTCCTCCGTCCATTAGCAATGGCATGGAAGTAAGCCGTGTTCGATTCCCCCCGGACCGTCCAGTTCTGGCGACTCCGCTGACGCCAGAACGCCACCTCGCCCATGTAGATCTCCATAATGGAGGTTTCCAGGGAATATCTATGGGACCAGGCCTCAGCCGATAGGCCAAGAAGGTCAGCCTCCCGGTCTAAGGCCTGAATCTCCCGCAGAATGGACTCCTTCTGGGACCTGAGCTCCGCCCCCAGGTTGGCGCCGCACCCACGCATGAACTGGCGGGATACCTTAGTGCAATGATGCCAGATATCAACCGCGGAGTGCGCCCGGGGGAAAGGCGGCCGCCACCAGCCACCTGGCCCGAACTGCCTCCACGAATCCCTGCTTCTGGAGCCAGAATGACTCAAAGTGGAAGCGGTTCAGTGTAGGAGGGCTTCCCCCTCCCGAGGAGAGGAGGAGGGGGGGTATGATCGGAGCCAATCCTCGTGACAGCCCTCAGCGAGCAAAGCGGGAACATCACCTCCCAGTCCACAGAAACAAAGGCACGGTCGAGGACGCTGCGAATCGGGGCAAGCTGTTTATTGGTCCACGTGTACCTAGCTCCCACCCGCGCAATCTCATGAAGAGCAAGATCCGCGATGCAGTCATTAAACATACACATCCTAGGAAGATCCACATTCGCCGAGCTCTTGTCCTCCGCCGCACGAATGAGGTTGAAATCCCTGGCCACGACCACCGGGATCTCAGCCCGCTCCACTTTCAGCTTAAGCTCGAGCGGGAACTCAGCGAATCTCCTATGGTCCGCGGGGCCATAGACAATGATCATTTCCCATTTGAAACGAGATTGTCTATGGGTGAGGGACATGCTCACAAAGAAGTCCACGCGGTCCATATCATCCACCTCAAAGGTATCCTCCTTGACCCCAAGGAGGATGCCTCCCGAGTGGCCACTAGCCGGAAGCCAGGTCCAGCAGAACTTGTGATGAGATAGTCCCTCAAGCTCAGCAATAGATAAGTCCTGGCGGATCGTCTCCTGAAGGCCGACAATATCCGGCGCTTCCAAGCGGATATACTCCTTGATCTGCCGGCGGCGACCCTCGTGCCCGAACCCCCGGATGTTCCAGATGAACGCCCGGAAAGCCCGGATGAGGTCCATAGGGGACCTCAGGCCTCGGGGGTCCCCTTGGCGGGGACCGAAAGGGCACGACCGGTCCGGGTACGGGAAGCGGCAGCCTTGCAAGGTCTAACTCGAGGCCTACCCCTAGGGGTAAGCTCCAGGGTCACCTCCCTCTCATCAGGGGCGGGAGGAGGATCCCTGCTGGGGCCAGGTCCAGAGGACCCAGCCTCGGCCAGGATCTGGGCGCGTTCACGCTCCCGAGCATCACGAGCTCGGGCAGCAGCGGTCGCACCCGCGTACCCCTCCCGAGCCTTAATGGCGGCCAGCTGCTCAACCCGGGGCCCCTTCTCACCACAAAACACGATACCACGATCATCAGCCACCTCCCCCAGGTGGGAAAGCGACACCTCAGACAGGACACAGAACGAAGAGCCAGGAACACCAGAAGGGCCAGGATCAGAGGGACGGACAGGGGGGCAGAGGGAGTACCTGAGATCTCATCACGAGCCGCGACACGAAGGCCGGCCCGCTCAGCCACCGTCGGCTCCGGGCCAGAGAGGCCCGCCCGCGCACCTGCGAGGCGGACACTGTGGCGGGACGGCGACGGAGGGGGGGGGTGGGAGTCTTGGCCTGCCGGAGCTTCGGGACCACCTCCTGGGAGAGCGGGCCCACCTCTCCAGCGGCCACCACCGCGGGGTCCGGAGTATTCGAGGTGAGGGAGTAGCAGACCACCCTCGGGGAACGAGGAGACTGGGGAGAGCAGACCACCAGCCCCACACTCCCCGAAGTATCCTCATCAGAAGACAGCGGCGCGCAGAGGGGACGACAGGGATCAGGCCCATGTCCGAGCCAAGGTTGGATCCATACTGGGTGATAGGGAGGCCGATGGAGAACGACGGATCGGAGCGGAAGCAGCGTGGAACATCGACCGGGGCCAGCTTGGCCGGGACGCTCAGCGACAGGGGGGGCCCGGGACGAAGGATCTAGCACCCAAGGGAGAGGCAGCACGGAAGAGGGCCACGGGCCCCCCGGCGTCGCCCTTATGCGGCAGGGGGCGCAGGCGGCGAGGCGTCGGTGGTCAGGGGAGACTCAAGGTCGGACCCAGAGTCGCTGCCATCAGAGCCCCCACCCACCCCCGAGCCTAGCGTCGTCGTTAGCGGGGGCCGAAGACGGAGGGGGGGAGAGAGCTCCCCCAGGGACCGCCACCTCCTCGTCTAGCTCCACCAGGAGGTCCCGGCCCACCCGGTCGAAGAAAACGCGGGGAAGGGAGATCGGGAACACGGAGATCGTCGGGCAGAGCAGACGGAGGCGAATCGACCCGAGGCTCGGTAAGGAGCTCATGTCCAACTCCGTGAGCTTGCCCACAACCTGGGACACCAGGGCCACTACCTCAGGGCGCCGGGCCTTGTGAGGAAGCCCCGACAGCCACACCTAGACCCCCGAGAGAGTAGCCACGGTCTCCTGCGTGGCCGAGGAGGGCTGGATGGACACCCGCAGCTGGTGGAGCGGCAGAGTGAAAGACAAGCCACAGGCGCACATGCACAGGATTTCCACCGAAGGGAAGTGGACCGCGAACTCAGACGCCGAGACCCGGTGGACCAGCCACGCTTGGCCAGGCAGGACCGCGCGGAGCTCCTCCTGGATCAGATCCTCCGTGACTACCAGCTCCAGGGGGAGGGCCTGATCAGGGAGGATCGACACCATGGCCAGGGTCTCCGGCACAGTCATCTGCACGCCGCCCATGTCAATGACATAGAACCCGCCATCCACCCCATGGCCATAGTACTCTAGGGCCTCTCTGCGCAGTGGGATAGCCGCCGCGGGCAGCATGTCGGGGCGCCCCGCAGGCGGAACCCCAGGGTGAGCCCCCAGAACCCCAGGCGCAGAGGCCGCCACCGTAGAAGGACCAGCCGTCGGAGCCGAAACCACCCTCTTCTTCTTCTTCTTCTTCTTCTTCTTCTTGGATTTTCGCTTCTTCTTCTTGGGAGCCGATGATTCGGCTTTCTCCCCGTCCCGACGTCCCGCCGAACCCTCGGGAGGCTGGCCAGGAGCCCGGTCATCCCGCCACGACGGCGCGTCGGCCCGACTCCCGCCCGGCCTCGGCATGAGAGCCGCGTCCCGGGATTGGAGCGCCGTGGCATGCAGGTGCTCCTCCCGTGCCAAGTCTGGCAGCGGAGGAGGCGAGTGGCGGGGCTCCTCCAACCTCCGGCGAGCCCAAGGAGGGGAGCGAGAGGGTTGGCGGGGCTGCTGGCCGCGTGGCGGCGGGGAGGCCCTCCACCCGTGGTGGCGGTAGGTGCCGGCTTGGCCGCGTGCCGGCGGTCCCGCGACGGAGAGGGAGCCCCACGGGCAGGGGGAGCGGCGCGGGGAGAGGCGTCGACGCGCAGGCGGAGAGGACCGACGCGGGGGAGGCGACCGACGCGGAGGCGAGGATGCGCGACGGGGCGGCGGTGGCGGAGCCCCCCACGGCGGAGGCGGGCTGCGGGGGCGGGAGGCCATGGCGGCAGACAAGTACGAGCGGGGAGGGGAGGAGGGAGCGCCTGCCGAACGGGGGAGAGGCGACGGAGGTGAGGGGCCAGAGGCGGCGGCGGGAGGGGGGGAGGGGGAGAACAGGGGGAGGCGGCAGCTAGGGTAGGCCATGCGCCCATAAGCCCCCGCGGCCTAGTGGGCTGGAAAGGCCGTGGGCCCAGAACACCGCCTAGGCGGTAGCTAGGAGCGCCTGTTGGGCCAGCCAGGGGCTAGTTGGCCAGGTTGCCGGCGGGCCTCGGCCCACGAGCGGCCCGACCAACCAGCCCACCATCCCCCGCAGCCCCCGTGGACCCGCGTCCCAAACCACCCCACCCCTGGTAGGGCGCCGCCGCCGGCGGCCGAGCCAGGCTTCCTCCCTGCCGGCGAGGGCGGCCAGGGACCACCCGCGCGAGAGGCAGGAAGCCAGCGAGCGACGGGCGGCTGAGGCGGGAAGGGCAACGCGCCGTCAGAACCCCCATCTCCTCGCCGGCAGAACCACTATCCTCGACGAGCGACCACGCCCCGGACGGCGGCGTCGGCACCGGCGGGGGCACCTCGCCAGCCGGCTCCTCCTCCACGTCTCCCCAGGCGAGCCCATGGAGGTCCGCCAGGGCTGCCACGCACTCCAGCGACAACGGCCGAGGGGGCCTCGATGCGGGCTGCGAGGGAGCGGGGGGGAGGGAGAGGCACCGACGCCGGCTGGCACCACGCCCCGACCTTGACGACATGGGCAGGGAAGACCAAGGTCGCCACTTGACGGATGAACTCCCCGCGTCGCCGGTCGCGCGCGTCGATGACGACCCCTGCCGCAGAGAGGAGGACGAGTCGGCCGTCCTCCGGCCGGAGCACGACGTAGGAGGGATACCAGCCCTGCCGACAGCCGGCGAACCGCGTAGAAGCCGAGGCGAGCCAGCGGAGGGGGGAGGGGGGAGGCGCCCGCAGGGAGGAGCATGGCGGCCGGCGGCGCGCCGCCGCGGCGAGGCAGAGGATTCAAAATTCAAATCCGCCGCCCGCGCTCACGTGCCATCGACCCGCGCTCAACTCTATCCAGTATCTTCCGCTCCACCTTGTCGTACAAATGTCTACTTATAGCACCCTCGGTGACCCAAACTTTCTCTTAAAGTCGAGCTCCATATAGCTCGCGCTGGATTTCTTAGAGCCAAGCTCCCTATAGCTCGCATTGGATTTATTATAGCCGAACTCTCTTATAGATTACATCAGATTTATTAAAGTCGAGCTCTCTTGTACTAGCTCGCATCAGATTTCTTGAAGTTGAGCTTCCTAGAGGCCGCGTGGGATTTATTAAAGTCGAGCTCTCTTGTAGCTCGCATCTGATTTATTAAAGCTGGTCTCTCTTGTAGCTCGCATCTGATTTATTAAAGTCGAGCTCCCTATAGCTCGCATTGGATTTCTTAAAGCCGAGCTCGTGTAGCCCATGTAGTCTGATGATCGACTTGCAAAGTCACATTCTAAAAAAAATGTTCAGGAGTTACCAAAAAATGGCCATGCCTGTCATAATGTTTGTCCATTCTAGGCTTACAAAATATTTCGATAATAAAAAAATTCTAAAGTATAATTATCGTTTGTACATTTGAAAAATCTAATATTATAAAAAATGCCATAATAAAAAATAATGCTAACTTAAATAGATTGAAACTTAAGAACATCTCAGTGCACGTCACCTTTAGTAATTCGCTTTCATATGCATTTGTTATACATGAAATACAATTGGTAAGGTCGGTTGTTTGCTGCACTGTGATATACAGAGAGTTGTTGTCTTTTGGAGAAATGTGATTCTGACATGCATGATATATCACGTGTACAGTTTTGGTCAGTTTCATTGTGTATATACTGAACATAAATTTTCATAACATGATAAAACTTGGCAGCACAAATCGTAAAATAGTAAACTAACGGCGTAAATAGGCACTATGTACACTAGAATCGCCGCCTTCTTTTTCTTTTGCCTTATTACACAAACAGTGCCCCATCTCCAAGGCGAAAAAAATAATAATGTCTCGTCCAACATGAAGATTTTTGCTATAGTACTTAATTAGCAACTGAGTGAGCGGACATCCCGATGATGATCACCGTGCAGAGGGCGGCCCCCAATATCAAAGCACAGGAAGCGTCGACCTGGTCAAAGAATTTCTTCTCGGCTGCAGCTGCAGGTGAATCGAGGAAGCTCCGATTCTCCTGCTGGTACTGAACCGCGATACCCAAGGCCGCCGCTGCTCCCGTTGCCATTATCACAGAACATACCTTGAGCAAAGTCGACAGAAAATTTAGTGCAAGTGATGGTCCGATGGATGCAATCTGCTAGATAGACAGCTGATGATCGATTGATCGAGGATGCGCATGCAATACACTTACAGCGTCAGCACAGATGAGGAAGACAGCCTCGCCGCCTCGGAACATCCTCCGGCGGGAGACGTTGACCGCCGCGAACACGAGGGACAGCATCGTGTACGCGCAGCCGATGACGCCAGCGGACAGCAGATACTCGAACGCATAGATGTCCTGGAAGGTGTAGTTCGGTGGGGCGGCCAAAGATCTATCTGAAGGATCGTAGATCTTGGCTGTGGCTATGAGGGCAATCGAAGCTGCAAGGAGGCCTATTGCGAGGACACGGAAGACGAGGGTCGCCATGGCCAGACCATCGGAGCGTGCCATTTATCAGTTCTATGCACACAGCCGAATACCCGATCGAGCTTGATCAGCGGCGGTTCCTCTCCGATGGGTCTATATGTGGAGCTGCAGCCTGCAGATTTGCAGCTGGCCGTCGTTTGGATCGATGTGGGGGTTTGGGGCTTCCCTTTGTTAATGACGGTGTGGCATTGCGACATGCATGGCCGGTTTGTTCGACAGCTTCTGCCTATCGTTTCCCGCGATGCCGTCTTGTTTGCTTCACAGTTCACGCACAGCTAGCTGCACCTACGTGCTGCAAGTCTATTGCCCTTTAAGATGCTCCAAATCAGTATGAGCCATCATTTTGTGTAATCCAACGTCTATCTAGTATAATATATACAATTGCAAAGGTACCCAGTTCGAAATAATTGAAATTCTAGGTATCTCCTAAGTTTAACTACTTTAAGTTTGACCAAGTTTAGACAAAAATTAATCAGTTTTTAAAATACGCACTTCGTTTAATGCATTCATCATACAATATATTATCATACTATATGGATTTGATATTGAAAATATTTACACATTTTCCATAACTACGATCAAAACTTAAAGAAGTTTAACTTAAGACAAAACTATGAAGGGAGTAAGACTGGTGTGCTCCACTCGCTCCGTGTGGCACGAGCGGGCCACATCGGGGCCCTCAAAGCCAGCTGCCTAGGGCCTCCCCACCGACGGCGTAGACATGGCCAACAGGTGGTGTGGAGACACTAAATCTAGTACGACCGCGAGCTCCCTATAACGAGGCAAGTGCAATGACAATGTGGGCTTGTTGTAGCGAGCGGTCAGGGATAGTGTGGGCCTCCTGCAACGAATGAGCGTACACGGGGGAAGGGTGCCATTGCGGAGGCTTGCCGAGCACAAAGGTGACTCCTCAATGCTAGGTGTCGACGCCAAAGATCTCGTATCTAGCATGTTCTCACTCTAGATGAGAAAGGTTTTAGTACTCCGGGTGAAAACCCAAACTTTGGTTAGCAAGGAGCGGGTGACAACGCCATTCAATTACATCGTTTCCCTCTTATGGCCAACGTCTTGGAGGGTCAATTTGTGGCGATTGTGCGGATTCCTCTTGCATTGGGATAGGTGGATGCTTGGGAAGCGACCCTAGGTGGATGGAAGTTAGGGCATCGACACTCTGTGTTTGGCAATTTCGAGAGCATTGACCTAATATCATGTAGGCGACAAGGTCTCCTCGACATTGGTCGGTGACATGTTAGGATGGTGAGGTTATACTAAATGGGTATACTCACGACGTAAACATATTCTGTCAAGTCAGGGTGGCCCATCGGTGGTGGATCCTATGGCTCACTAGGCTAACCAACTGCTAAATACGAATATGGAGGCCCGACGGGGTTATGGAAGGTTAGCCGGAATCCGTCTTGGATAAGGAGCACAACACCTTGGATTACAAGACATGGTAAGTTTACTGAATTAGTCTTGGATTCTGTAACCTTACCATCTTAAGATTTCCAATGTAAACCTAGGACATGCTTCCTATATAAGTCGACTTTGGGGAGCCCTTAGGGCACAATACAACAATCTCTATAACATGTACACTTGTTATCCTTATAGTAATTTATAACAGGAGTAGAATGTAACATCCCAGCATTTAGGAACCAACGAAGGGTAGATTTAGGAATTTGAAATGTTGCATGCATTCATCTATAAAAATGTGGGTAAATTTTTCGCCAAATAAAAATCTAAAGTGATCAAGGTTTTTTTCATACTTTGAGGTTAGGTTTAGTCTTAAAGGATGATTGCTATAGACTTTGATATGATCTTTGAGGAATCATGTGTTTTAGGAAATGAATTTGAATTTTTAAAACTTGAGTGTTTGAATTATAAGTTAAATGATTTTTGAATAATGTTTGAATATTGATTAAATTAAGAGTTAATCAATTTAACTCAAAACTTTATTTAAAAGAAAACAATTAAGAATATGAATATCTATTTCATATTTTAATTCAATAAATAAGTTACAAAAATGTAACTTATTGAAATTATCCACAATCTTCACCATAGCAAATAAATAAAGAATAAGAATATTTCTTTATTGATAATAATATAATCTTTATTACAAAATAATAAAATGAAGATTACAAAAGAATGAAACTAAAATTGTAAAAGAATAAGAAGATTACAAATGACTATTCTATAAAGAAAACCTAAACTAAATCTCCATCTTCAAACCTGTACCTGCAAAACAAACACTAATAAAAAAATAAAGAAGGTTAAAGTTAAAATTGTTTTACTCTCAGACTTGTCGGTGAAGTGCACTGATCAAGATTCATCAGAGTAATTTATAAAAGGGGAAAGTTTCACCAATATGAAAGAATCTATTTCATAATTTTAAGCCAAAAAGTCAAATGACAGCAAGGAGGGGCAAGTTTCACCAGCCAGGTAAAAGTAAACAGATCAAAGTAACTCTCAAAGTCCAGAGCATATACATAAGTGCACAGCAAGCACACAGGCAGGACACACACCTAAATGCATGGTGTGTGCTGTCAGCCTCACAGCACAGCTCAAACACACAAAACCATCAGCACAGCCGTGGAGAGGTACTAGTGCATCTCTCCACTGCTCACACACACAAGAACATCTAGCTTAGCCAGCAGCTACATCAAGCTCAGCAACCAAACCAAATCACCAAAGATCAACCAAACATCACCAGATGGTGACATAAGGAGGGGGAAGGATCAGGTGGACAGCAAGGCCAAGTCCAGGAGCTTGGAGGAGCAGGCTAGCTCAAGGTCAAGCACAGGAGCTCAGCAAAACAAGAACAACATCAGAGGTGAAGGACAGGATCTAATCAGCAAGATCAACATCACCACCCAACTCCATAATCATCAGTTTTTGTGGTGAGTATCATAAAACCATCACATGATATAATCATATTATCTAGATATAAGCATGTGTTGTTTTATGAAACAATATCTCAATAATCACCCAAGTGAGGTGAATCTATCCTAGAGATTTCAAGTATAAAGATCAGAAATCAAACTAAGCCAAAAGCACCAATCTCTCAGACCAGCCTCACAGAGTTTGGTGTTAGCATATGCAACTTAAATAATTCTTCATTTGTTCTTATTAGACCAGGGCACATCTCCCAGAGGGAGTAGCACCTCTAATCTTGCAAGTTACAAACAAACTATTTGCTCAACTAACTAGGACTTAAAATCCTAGAGCCTCAGACCAACATCATAGACATGAGAGTTAAAAGAAGCTTTCATTTTATCTTGCCAGTATTAATCACCAGCTTGTCTTAAGCTTAAACCAACCCAAACAATGGATTAGAATCAATCTTGTGTGCCATACCAAGATGGTGTCACAATAACAATTCTACATGAATCAGAATAAGCATTTCATCTTCACAGATTCAATCAATCAATCTACCAATCATTTTCATGTCATTACAGGAATCATAATTAGAACATTTATAAGTATATCTTCACTGTTGAAATCATTATGATCTCAGACCACACATGAATTCTCAAGCCAACAGCACTAAGATAGTGATTTCATCACACCATACACATTATCATTACTTAGATAATGACAGTGGTAAATTATCAAACCCACTGACTTTACCAAGCATTGATTTCAGAACAACTATATCATATGAATCATATGAAATCTAAACATAAAATCATCTGATAAGCCACCAGAACCATTATAGTTCATCTTAAGCAGCAATCCTCAAGCTACTAATCATTCATCATGTATAGAGACCATCAACACATGATCTAATACATCCAGTATATGATCAACAGAGGGACATGAACCCTAATCAGAACAAGAACCCTAATTAGGAGATGAACCCTAATCAGAACGTAGTCACTAGGCAAGGGTAGCCACTAGATACACACAGAGAGATTCATGTGGTGATCCCAAGATCTAGCCGAGGTAGAAGGCCACGAGGTTTACCACTAGACGCGCAGTTGCGGATTACTGATGTAGCGCGTCAGTTGATGCAGTGCAGTCCTTTGTGATCCGATCATCCTGGTGCTGATCGTACAACACCTCTGATGGTATCCACATGTGCAAGGAGGAGCACCGGCGGCGAACTGCTAGGTTCGTATCGACAGTAGGACTGCTGTGGATCTAGGGTTTCCAACACATGGAATGACCTAACCGAACAACGATTAACCTTTCTGGGTTACGATGCTCCACTATATATAGGTAGTGAACGTGGGCTCTGCTCGCGCGGCCCATTCACTAAAGCCCATATAATATTAGTTCCTGTGAGTCCGACTCACTGACTTAGTCCAAATCAGGCTCAGGTCCAACCGAACCAGATTTCCAGTTCAAATCCAATCCGAACTTGCTCCCGCTCTTAAGTGTGTGACCCCGCGGGCTCATGGCTACTTGGACACGATTAGAGTCCGACTCTCAATCGATCAGTCGGTAGCGGCTCCTAGCAGAACGTGTCGACTCCCAAGTACCAAAGAGTGATGACGACTTGCCTTTCCAATGCGACTTACGTCCGAGTCCCTTCTGCCTCACGATATACCTTGTCAGACTATAGGCGAATAATTGTCATCCCTTAAATAGTCCGACTCTCTTCTCGATCTGATATAAGTGATTCACCCGACTAACTCTTAGTCGACCGCCTCGGTTAACACTTAACCGAGTCGTGCATGGCCATGCTTTTCGAATCATATCTTCCGAGAGGGCCCAGAGAATATCTCTCCGAGTGGAGGGGCAAAATCCCATCTTGGTTATTCACATTACGCAGCTTGATTCTCAGTCGATCTGAACTCTGCCTTTATAACTGCCCAGTTATGGATCAGCGTTTGACAGAACCTAAGTCGGTGATCTTCAACTCGAACTATGCAATAACCTCAGGTCTAAGGATTACATTGATTGAGATATACAAATGATAACTTGTTTGTTGTACCTCAATATGGGTCAATCCGAATCGCTAAACTCTTTAGCCGAATCTGTATAAGTTGGAATAGCATCTCCATGCCCATGATAAGTGGAACCGAGTCATCAAGCCAACTTTCACATTGGTCTAAGTTGTGTGTCCAGCACAACCTCAATGACCAATGATATTTAGTACAAACAACATGAATGTATAGTTCCACAATCGAATCACATATTCAATGATACGCATCCGATGTTTATACAAGGACAACTTAATATCTTTATTAATACAATGGGAAATCTCATCATACATGATTGACTCTAGGGCATATTCCCAACATCATGGTGATAGGATGAACCAAGATCCACAGAAGCAACTTACCCGGGGTCCTTGCTGACGAATTGAAGAGGAAGCAGATCGGCCGACAAGCCCGCAGCGGCACAAGGAGCACCCCAGAAGGCGCTGCAACCTGCACCAGCCACGGCGGCAGCCACAGCAGCACACGAACACAGCACACCACCACAGGAGGGACCGCGGCGGGCGGCACTTTCTCCAAACCCTAGGGTTCGAGAACGCGGTGAACCTGGTCATAGGGGAGCTCCAGAGTCAAATCGAATTGGACCAGATGAACGAGCGTAGTCGCCAACCTCGCCCTGCACCACGGCAGCGGCCAGGGAGGGCCACAGAGGCGGCCATCGCCAGCGGCGATGCCAGAACCCCACGGGTCGAGGGAGAGGAGAGGTGAGAACGAAGGAGAGACAGAGTGAGAGAGTGGGCTGGGTGGGCCGAAACCCCTCGGGGTAATAATTTTGACCCTGCCCTATTGGGCCACATGGGCCCAATAAGCCCAAATGGCTAGCCCAAGTCATTTAAAATCTGTTTTAATAAATAGGAAAAGACCAAAATACCCCAAAACTTAATTAAATTCTAGAAAATAAAATAAAATTCCAAAAATTATAAATAAAATAATTTTGGATTCACAATAATCCACACTATCCAAATAAATTAAGAAATAAAAATTTAGACACATAAATTTTATTAAGAATTTTGTAAGTTATATAATCCTTATGGAATTTTACAAAATTATTGGAAGGCGATAAAATTAATTAAAATTCACTTTCATCATACATTAATATTGTAGTATTTTAAAAAAATACTAAATAAATATTTAATAACAATGTTTGATATTTAAATGATAATTCTTAAAAGAATTATTAAATTAATAAAAATCTGATAAAAGAGAAATAAAATAAAAGAATACCATATTCTATTATAAATATTAAAAAAGTAATATTTATAAATCCTTTATTATTAAAAAAGAATTTTTATAATAATGGGGAGAATGCATATCAAGTTAAATGATGCATTACATTACTTTGCATAATCATTTTGCTTCTTTAAATATTGTCCTTACCAGACAATAATGATGTTTTTGTAGACATAGAAGCTCAATGTCCAGTGCAAGCATCAGACTTCACTACCTTGCCATCACAAGGCAAGTTTATCACTTGCTCATATCTTTTGAAGAGTCGTTACCAAAGTATTTGCAAATTGTGTGTTATCATATATACTCTAAAGAAAGAAAATATTATTTTCACAAATAAAGAAATCTTAGATATCATCCTAAGTGATGATATATTGGAGCAATAGAACTTAGGGTTCTATTTGCAACAATGATGATCAATTAGGGACTTAATAACCCCTGACATCAGTGATTCTAGCGCCGTATATTACGCGTTAGCCATGATATTTGTAATGGGACAGATAAGTCAGCTGTATCTTCTTTCTCTCGCATGAAGCCGGATGTGCAGGTCGTGGCTGTTATCCTCCTAGCGTGCATATTAATTGGTAATTCATAGAGGATATGCAGCATATGGGTGGAAACCCTCATCGTCCCACAATAGTTCTGGCATCTAACGATTTGTACAAACCATTGCCGTAATTCATTATGTGGGCATGGTGTACACCAAGGAGGCATGCGAGGTCGCGAAGGGGGTAGTGATTGGCTTATACCAACTACTGGTCCCCACATCATGGAATTGTGGACGGGAAAGTACGCCCGGTTGTGCAACAAGGAGTTGATCTCTCATGGGTAAAGTAACGCACATCTGCAGAGTGTAAGAATTGTAACTTGTTACTCCCTGTTCCGGGAAGGAGCTACGAACGCGGCAGGAAAGGAACTCCATGAAAGTTTTGGTCAACCTGTGAAGGCTGATTGTCATAGATTTTCATAATAAAATCAATCTTTGAAGAAAGATTTACAAAAATTGCATAGTGCCAAGGATTTATAATCCGAGGTGGTAGTTAGAGCATCAAACTTACCACCTTGCATATAATAAACTTGTTGGGTAACGCTGTTACTCATCCTTTCCTTTGATCCCTTGCTTAGACTCTGAGGATCCCGAAGACGTGCCAATGTATGCAGCTGAATGTCAAGAAGATATGTTCTACGAGGAACCGGATCTATTCGGAGGTGTTGAAGGAGTGGATTATGAAATCCGCTATGGTGTTGACGATAACGAGTCCAACTAAGTATCCTAGTTAGTAGTAGTCAACGGAGCCGAGCAGCATGAACTCTATAGAATAAGCTGCTGAGCTCAACTCCTAGTCGGAGTTGCTACTTTTAAATTCCGCTGAAACACTTTATATTTTGGTTTGTAAGTTGAACCTTTTGAAGTCTTGAACTTCTGGTATTATAATAATAATAATGTGTGAATGTTTGTAATATGGACCCGCAATATTTCTGTTGTACCACTCTGAGGGATGTGATATTTACAGAACGGTGTTCTATGAGTGTCATATCAACGACTATAGTGTACTACACATGCAGTGGTATGCTGGGTCACCGCATAGAATTCTGACACCATCATTGAACTTGAATCTGGGTAACTTGTGTGCATCGCGTCCTCAGATATCCACCCGCCTTACACCTCCTACTTCACCATACCGCTAGGTACCCATCATGGCTTACTCTTCGCTCTGTTCTAAATAGCCGGCTATAAGCTATAGTCGTGGCCTCTGAAGATAGCTATAGCGGGGCTATAGCATGCTATAATCACCCTTTAGCGGGCTAATGCACTTAGCGGCATGCTGAGGAAAGGCTATAACCGGCTATTTAAAATCATGACTCTTCGATAATACCATCCTAATTTGTACCCACCATAGGGACGATGGATTTTGGAGCACATGTTCGACTGAAATCTTCCTTTGTAGGCATCATCGACACCGTCGCCGTCAAACACGTCTTGTATGCCCGCAATGTCCCCTTCATCCCTAACAACAAGACCTAGATGCCGGATAATGACTACGTCACTAGCTACATCATCGTTCCGTTTGATGGTATTTACATCTTCATCGCTTCACCGACTTAGGATCCAACTCCCTTAATATTGGCTACGTGCCTTGTAGTTGGCACTAGGTTATCTGGAGTACATGATTTTTTACTTCTACAACGGCATCCCATGTCTACTCACTCCCACAGGAGTTGCTATTTTATCTTCCCAACGGTGGTAGGGACACTGGCTAGTTTGACAAATCGAATCACGTTCAGTTTGTCGACGGGATTTTGTGGTGTTCGCCACATTGTCGACGAGAGGGGGTGATGCCCTATTGTTTCTAGTTTCTTAGTGGCCTTGGCCTTGTGATGTCTGTGCTTTGTGGGCTTTTTGTTATGGTTTTCTCCTCGTTATTTGCCGGAATTACGATGGCAGTGGTGTCTTACTGTACATTCTGCATATAAGATGTTGGTCGACACTAGGGATCGAAGTGAGACCTGGTTGGAGGGTACATGTTGTTGGAATTTGCTGAGTTTTGGGCTGCTGGCCCATTAACAAATTCTGAAATTCTCTTTGGCCCACTTGTATATGGCATCATATGGTTGTGCTAGTGGTGCTAAAGTTTAGTCCCACATTGCTAGTTGAAGAGGAGTTGGACCACCTAATATAATAGAGTGTTGCACCACTCACTAAAGTGTGACAAGAAGAGTAGCCCTCGCGCACTCCTCCGACGCTGCCCGCCTCATCATGCCTCGTCTCGCCTTGCCTCATCACGACGCGCGCTCGCCGCGGGTTGCGGGAATCACGCCGAGCCGAGCTTTATTTTGCTGGTTGGGAAAACTGATTATGAGTCATTAACGAACGCGTTAATTACAGCCGTTTCCAGTTTTTATGGACGTGGCTGTTACCGACTCGAACGTGGGCTGATCGCACGATCTCCCTAACCTGCACTATATAAGCGTCTGCGCTAAACCTAATCGGTGTATCAATCGACACACGCGCCTACCTACAGAACCTTGCGCCGCCGCTTTCGTCTTTCCCATACCGGCTTGCAGCATGCACCAGATCAGGACAATAGGCCTCCGGAACCCGTCTCTCGTGAACCTGTACGGGTGAGGGGAGATCAGGTTTTTGGGGAGCGCTCATGCGCGATTACTGGCAACCACGTCGTCGTTCGACGGCGAGTTCCCGAACGACGACTTCTTTCCGGACGTGAGCGACCTCTTCGACAACCTCAACATGGGCGACGCTGTTGCAACCGCTGCGACTGCTATTCAGCCTACATCGTATGTGATCTCGATTTCTCGCTTTCAGATTATGCTAGAGTTCTTTGTTCTAGCGTTTGGTGTAGATATGATAGATTTATCTCTTATATATGTAATCTATTCATCTACTTTGCTGATCTGCATAATTGGTTTTAGTACTGTTTGTATGATCATGATTTATCAGTTTATTATTAGGATTAAATCATATGAATTATTGCTTATATTTCCCACAATCCAAAAACCTGATTATAGGCAACTGAATTCCACTGAATTCCACTGGTGTAGCCGCGGCTACTAGGACGCCTTCTTTTGATGGTATGCACTATAAGAGATGGCGCAAGAGAGCAGTTCTCTGGTTTGAAAACCTAAACTGCTATAGCGCCACACTTGGCAAGCCCGAAGGAGATCTTTCTGCTGAGCAAGAAGCAAACTTTAAGAAAGCCGATACCATGTTTATGGCGGCTTTGTTCAGTGTTCTTGGGGACAACATTGTTGACCCTTATATGTCATTTGATAATGGCAAGGACGCGTGGGAAGCGCCGATGCCAAGTTTGGGTCTCGGACGCTGGCACTGAGCTGTATGTCATGGAGCAATTCTATAACTACAGGATGGTTGATGAGCGCTCCGTTATTGAGCAAGCTCATGAGATACAATCACTTGCCAAAGAACTTGAGCAGTTCAAGTGTTCCTTACCGGACAAATTTGTGGCTGGTGGCATTATTGCCAAGCTTCCTCCTTCGTGGAGGAACTTTGATACTCTCTAAAACATAAGAGACAAGAGTTTTCCGTTACGGATCTCATTGGGTCTATTCATGTGGAAGAGAAGGCGAGAGCAAAGGACAAAACTGCTCGAGGACTTGAGGGAAGTTCTACTACCAATTTAGTGCAGAGGAAAAACTTCCAATCCCAGAAGTTCAAGAATAAGAACAAAACTGAAGGAAAAGGGAAGTTTGATGGCAAGAACAAGGCCACGCACTGAACCAACTTCAAGAAGAAAAATAATAAGAGGAAAGGTTCTTGCCACGTCTATGGTGATCCTGGTCATTGGGCTCCTATCTGCCCTAATCATTTTGACAAGCGTCAACATGGGAATAGCGGCAATGCCGCTAATGTTGTTATTAGCGATAATGAGATGAAGGATGCTGGGTACGGTATTTTACCTACTATCCTTTCAGTATGCCATTCTCCTGATTGGTGGATAGACACAGGTGCTAATACACATGTATGTTCTCATATTTCCATGTTTTCCTCTTATCAGGTCTCAAGGACCTCTTCCGTGCTGATGGGAAACGGCTCACGTGCTTCTGTTCATGGTGTTGGTATGGTAAATCTGAAGTTTACTTCAGGGAAGACCGTACAGCTGAAGAATGTGCAGCACGTTCCCTCCATCAATAAGAATCTCGTCAGCAGATCGCTTTTATGTCGACATGGCTTTAAGTTGGTTTTTGAGTCCAATAAAGTTGTAATTTCTAAATATGTACAATTTATTGGAAAGGGTTATGAGTGCGGAGGTCTGTTCCGTTTGTCTTTGTCAGACTCATGTACTAAAGTTATTAATCATGTTTGCAATGATAATGAGTCCAATGTTTCGCATTCACGACTCTATCATATTAACTTTGGTTGCATGATGTGGCTAGCCAATATGAGTTTAATTCCGAAAATTACCACTGCCAAAGGTTCTAAGTGTCAAGTTTGTGTGCAAGCAAAGCAACCCCGCAAGTCTCATACGGCTGCGGAACCGAGAATCTTAGCACCGCTAGAACTTATACATTCAGATCTTTGTGAGATGAATGGTGTGTTGACAAAAGGTGGAAAAAGATACTTTATGACGTTGATTGATGACTCCACTAGATACTGCTATGTTTATCTTCTGAAATCTAAAGATGAAGCTTTGAACTACTTCAAAATCTATAAAGCTGAGGCAGAAAACCAACTTGATCTTAAAATCAAGCGGCTAAGGTCGGATCATGGTGGAGAGTACTTTTCAAAGGAATTTGATTTATTCTGTATGGAACACGGTATTATACATGAGAGGACGCCTCCCTACTCACCTCAGTCAAATGGGGTGGCCAAAAGAAAGAACCGCACTCTAACTGATTTGGTTAACGCCATGTTAGACACATCGGGTCTTTCCAAGGAATGGTGGGAGAGGCGCAAATGACTGCGTGTCATGTCCTAAACCGTGTTCCTGTAAAGGATAAAACCATGACTCCATTTGAGGAATGGGAAAAGAAAAGGCTTAAACTCTCTTACTTGCGAACTTGGAGTTGTTTGGCGAAAGTCAATATTCCAATACCCAAGAAGCGAAAGCTTGGACCAAAAACCGTTGATTGTGTTTTTCTGGGATATGCTTTTCATAGAACTGGCTATAGATTTTTTATAGTAAAATCTGAGCTATCCGACATGCATGTTGGTAAAATTATGGAGTCGAATGATGCGAATTTCTTTGAGGACATCTTTCCTATGAATGGCATGTCTAGCTCATCAAATCAGGAGATGACTAGTTCATCTAGTCAGGAATTTTCTATAATTCCTGAACCCACTATGCCGATAGAACACTCTGATGATCCTATGGAGGATGACAATGAAGCTCCCAAAAGGAGCAAGAGACAAAGGACTGCAAAGTCATTTGGTGATGATTTCATTGTGTACCTTGTGGATGATACTCCCACTTCTATTTCAGAAGCATATGCATATCAAGATGCTGACTACTAGAAGGAAGCTGTCCGAAGCGAGATGGACTCCATCTAAGCTAATGGTACTTGGGAAATCACTGATCGTCCTTATGGGTGCAAACCTGTAGGATGTAAGTGGGTGTTCAAGAAAAAGCTTAGACCTAATGGTACTATTGAAAAGTACAAGGCACGTCTTGTGGCTAAGGGTTATACCTAAAAGGAAGGTGAAGACTTCTTTGTTACCTACTCACCTGTAGCCAGATTGACCACTATTCGAGTACTACTTTCCTTGGCTGCCTCACATGGTCTTCTCGTTCATCAAATGGACGTTAAGACAGCTTTTCTAAATGGAGAGCTAGATGAGGAAATTTATATGGAGCAGCCTGACGAATTTTTAGTAGATGTTCAAGAAGGAAAGGTGTGTAAGTTAGTGAAGTCTTTGTATGGTATCAAGCAAGCTCCTAAGCAGTGGCACGAGAAGTTTGAAAGAACTTTAACTGCTGAAGGCTTTGTTGTAAACAAAGCTGAAAAATGTGTATACTATCGCCATGGTAGGGGCGATGGAGTTATTATGTGTCTCTACATTGATGACACGTTGATATTCGGGACCAACCTCGCTGTTATCGAGGAGGTCAAAGAGTTTCTTTCTCGCTGCTTTGACATGAAAGACTTGTGGATGATGTAATTTTAAATATCAAGCTACTAAAGGATGACAATGGTGGGATTACACTGCTTCAGTCTCACTATGTGGAAAAGATATTGAGTCGCTTCGGGTATAGCGACTGCAATTCTTCTCCAACGCCTTATGATCCGAGTGTGCTACTTTGAAAGAATCGAAGGTTTGCTAAAGATCAATTGAGATATTCTCAAATTATCGGCTCGCTCATGTATTTAGCCAGCGCTACTAGACCTGACATCTCCTTTGTTGTAAGCAAACTGAGTCGATTTGTGTCAAATCCTGGAGATGATCATTGGCATGCTCTTGAAAGAGTTTTGCGTATTTGAAAGGCACTGCGAGTTATGGTATTCACTATACTGGGTATCCACGGGTACTTGAGGGTTATAGTGATTCAAACTGGATATCTGATGCTGATGAGATTAAGGCCACAAGTGGTTATTTGTTTACACTTGGTGGTGGCACTGTTTCTTGGAAGTCTTGCAAGTAGACCATCTTAACGAGGTCAACAATGGAAGCAGAACTCACAGCATTAGACACAGCCACTGTTGAAGAAGAGTGGCTTCGTGAGCTCTTGATGGACTTACCTGTGGTTGAAAAACCAATACCCGCCATCCCGCTGAACTGTGATAATCAAATTGTGATCGTCAAAGTAAACAGTTCTAAGGATAATATGAAGTCGTCAAGGCATGTGAAGAGGAGATCGAAATTTGTCAGGAAACTGAGAAACTTCGGAGTTATTGCGTTGGATTATATCCAAACTTCTAAGAACCTGGCAGATCCCTTCACAAAGGGTTTATCACGCAATGTGATAGATAATGCATCGAGTGAGATGGGTTTGAGACCCACGCTATGAGTTGATCCCAGTGGCAACCCACTCTATGTGATCGGAGATCCCATGAATTAGAGCTGGGAGACAAGCTGTTGGTTAGTTGAGAGGAGAGTATTCCCATATTATATTTACATCTCCATAAAGATGCGATACTCTCTTAATCTGCATGGCAGGTTGATATTTATCTTAATGTGTTCTAAGTGGCTTTTATAAGCGGAGATGTTGTCCTACAGAACATCTCTTGAGGAACACACCTATATGAGTCTGACTGTCAAACGTCGCAGTCCGTAAGAGTTAGGTGCTCTCTAATAAACTCATGAAAGGCCCTGGAGTATGACGCATAAGCTCCAAACCGCGGGGAAGCCGACGGTAGCCCTGTACCGGTCTAGATTTTGTGTGAAACTAGCGCGCAGAAAACTTGTAGTTGAAGGCATAGTCCACTATTCAAGTTGCTAGCTAGTGTAGCATGAAGTTTAACGTGGAAGTTCAATTTAACAGTCTCCACTACACAGCGGTATATAAAATAATATTCTGGAATAAAAGTGATGTGATGTGCCAATGAGACTTGGTGGAAGATTGTTGGAATTTGCTGAGTTTTGAGCTCCTGACCATTAGACAAATTCTGAAATTCTCTTTGGCCCACTTGTATATGGCAGCATATGGCTGTGCTAGTGGTGCTAAAGTTTAGTCCTACATTGCTAGTTGAAGAGGAGTTGGACCACCTTATATAGTAGAGTGTTGCACCACTCACTAAGGTGTGACAAGAAAAGTAGCCCTCGCGCACTTCTCCTCCGACGCCGCCCGCCTCGCCTCGCCTCGTCACGACGCGCGCACCGCGGGTTGAGAAAACTGATTATGAGTCATTAACGGACGCGTTAATTACAGCCGTTTCCAGTTTTTATGGACGTGGCTGTTACCGACTCGGACGTGGGCTGAGCCCACGATCTCTCTAACCTGCACTGTATAAGCGTTTGCGCTAAACCTAATCGGTGTATCGACCGACACACGCGCCTACCTCCAGAACCTTGCGCTGCCGCTTTCGTCTTTCCCATCCCGGCTTGCGGCGTGCACCGCAGATCGGGACAGTAGGCCTCCGGAACCCCGCCTCTCGTGAACCTATACGGGTGAGGGGCGATCAGGTTTTTGAGGAGCGCTCAAGCGCGACTACTGACAACCACGTCGTCGTCCGACGACGAGTTCCCGAACGACGAATTCTTCCCGGACGTGAGCGACCTTTTCGACAACCTCAACATGGACGACGCTGCTGCAACCGTTGCGGCTGCTATTCAGCCTACATCGTATGTGATCTCGATTTGTCTCTTTCGGATTATGCTAGAGTTATTTGTTCTAGCGTTTGGTGTAGATGTGATAGGTTTATCTCCTATAGATGTAATCTGTTCATCTACTTTGTTGATCTGCATAATTGGTTTTAGTACTGTTTATATGATCATGATTTATCAGTTTATTATTCGGGTTAAATCATATGGATTATTGCTTATATTTCCAACACATGTTTGGGTTCTGATTTGCAGGGACGTGAGAAGCAGTGGACATTGATCTGGAAAGTTCAGGTACCATCCAAGGTCCGTATGTTCCTGTGGCGGTTAGCAAAACAGTCACTTCCTACCGCTGATGTTCGTCATCGGCGGAATATGAGTACTGATGACCACTATCATGTTTGTGGGGAGCAAGATTCATGGAGGCATTCTCTTTTAGAGTATAATATGGCCAGATGTGTGTGGGCACTCGTGGATGAAAATATAACCGAACACATTAGTAACTCATCAGAGAGCCATGCAAGGGAGTTCTTATTCACCATGATTGAGTTTCTGTCTGAGCAAGAACATGTGAAGTGCTCTGTGACTTTGTGGTCTATATGGCACGCAAAGAGGAAGTCAATTCATGAGAATATTTACCAAATCCCATTGTCCACTTATACATTTGTTTAGGGTTTCTTAGCAGACCTGGAAGGAACGGTTGAGTGGAGAAAGAAGCTAATCGTTCAGCAGCCTACTACGGAAGTTTTACCCTGATGGATTGCTCCACCAGCTGGTGTGATCAAAATAAACGTAGATGCTGTTGTCGGAAAGAACCAGAATAAGGGTGTTGTTGCTGCGGTTGCAAGGGATACAGAGGATCATTTCGTTGGTGCCTCGGCAGTCGTTTTTAAAGGGGGCAGTGATCCTGAAACTCTGGTGGTGCTAGCCTACAGAGAAGCTTTACTGCTTTCTGTTTTGAACGGAGGACATCTAACCTGGAGCCACATAATTTGGCTAGATATTCCCTGTTTAGCGACTACAGACGATGTATGGGTAATCAACCCACCAGATGGTGTGGACATCCCTGTAATTTTAGATGTTTAAATAAAAGGGGGGAGTGATTCTCAAAAAAAATATTTGACGGATTAACTGGGCACTTTCTCCTTATTAATCAACTAGTCCGGAAAAGTTTTTTCTTGGGTTTGAAAGAAAATAGCAATACGGAAGGTGATAATGATGTGATTAAACCATGGTGGTACATAAAGAAATATATCATATCATAAGCTAATTCATGCCCAACCCATGTTCAAATTTCCTGCGTGCCATATACTGATTTTTTTCGCCTAAATTAACCATGGTGCTACATAAGGAAATCTATAATATGCTAATTTTAATGTGAGAAAAACCATACCACAGTCGAAATGAAAGAAAAAATAGCTAAACTAAAAAAATGTGATAAATTTTTGCCAAAATTGACCACTTTAATTTTGGGCATGATATTATGAGAAAATAGGTAACTGGGAAGAACCATTGACCAAAAAGGACATCTCCAAAAAGTTTTTGTGCAGCTATTTGCAACTGATATGTACAGTAACTCTGAAGCTAGTCCAATGGATTCTGTTATCAAAGGTAAACAACCTGAGTTTTGTTGCGGGGGTTCCGTCTACCCCAAGCAAGGTGAAGAAAGGACTTGATATACCCTAGCTGGGTCTGGTCATCTCTGCGGCAGGGTGAAACTGTCCATCGACGGCTCTTTTTGTGCCGAAGATAGTACTCCCTCCGTTTTAAAATATGAGATGTTTTAGATTTGTGAAGAAAATAAATCTAGACTTCTTTTAGTGTGTAGATTCATCCATAAATTAAGTGAACCTATATATTAAAACAAGTCTAGATACATTTGCTTCACAACCCTAAAACATCTTATATTTTAAAACGAAGGGAGTACCACGTACTACAGGTATTGGGATGGCCTTGCCTGATGACGTTGGATTTCCGATATTTAGTGCCTGCCTGTATCTAGGAGATTGTACTATTCCTTTTAAGACTGAACTTCGAGCATCTGCTGAAGGATTGGAGTTGGCAGTTCATCTTAGCCAGCTGCCGATTATTATCGAGGAAGAGTGCTCTGAGCTCATTAAAGCCGTCAAGCCTGCGCCACACAAGACAGATCTCCCCATGTTCACCGGATATTGCCGAGAGGTCAATTCTTTAATTGGCCAAGTCCGTGAGTTTAATTTTTTATTTGGTAAATATAGGGACACTAGAGAACCGCACTGTAACATGGTTAGGTTAAGCTGTTCTTCAGATCATAGATGATCATGAGGATCATCGTGTAGCTCCACCAGCTTAATAAAGTTCATAGTTTACCCGGAAAAAGGAACACTGGGAATCTGAATCTCATGTGACTACAAAAGAGAGAGTGAAACAATGATATTAGTATGTATTATATGGAAAATGTGGAAGCACAATTTTGTGTGTAATTATAGTGGAACTTTTATGTTTTGTTCTGTTTAGTAAATAGAATGTATATATTCGTGCGCGGGAGACAGATAATCTCTTTTTACAAAAATATATACTGTCTATAGTAAGAGTGAAATCTTATACAGTATGTCGGTTCTACCTTACCGAATCGACCGACGCAACATCTATCTACGAGTATTAATAAAGTTTTTTAAAAAATGAATCAACGGTATTAGTAGCGGGGAGATGTACACGGCTAAACGAGCGGGGTGGTAAAGTGCTGATAAAGGAAACATCCAATTATAGGCTCAAGACATCCCAAAAATGGGCAGATGAACAGGCCCCCCCCGGTGACGGAGAGAGCCAGCTAAGAACCAAACCGACGAGCCAGAATCACAATCAGCCGAAAAACAGGCCGACCCTTGGCCTATAAACGCCCAGGGAGAGATCCCCGTGAAGGCCTTGGCCATTTCTTCCTCCTTGCATCATTGCGCGCGGCCGGCGAAGAAATGGCGTTGAGAGCAGCGCTGTGCCTCTCCGTCGCCGTGGTGCTCTCGGCGGTCTCCCACCGGCCCGTCGACGCCGCCGGCCTCGACGGGTCGCGGGAGGCGGACAGGATCATCGCGCTCCCCGGCCAGCCCCCGAACGTGCGGGTGCAGCAGTACTCCGGCTACGTAAACATCGATCCGGTTGAAGGGAAGTCCCTCTTCTACTACTTCGTGGAGGCCCCCGTCGATCCTGCTCGGAAGCCACTCGTTCTGTGGCTCAATGGAGGTACTACGTTCGCACGTTCAGGAGATTAATTAATCAGAAGATCCCATGATTATTACTATGTTTGACAAGCAGGATGGGATGATAATTTGCGTGGCAGGGCCTGGCTGCTCGTCCTTCGGGATTGGAGGGTTCAGGGAGATTGGCCCCTTCCGCATCGACACGGACGGCAAGACGCTCTGCCGGAACAGATACGCCTGGACCACCGGTGAGACACTTCACTGACACTCCGCTAGAGATTGCGTCGCCGAGATGAGGAATTTTGCTAACGATCGATTGGGCGGCGGCGCAGCGGCGAACCTGCTGTTCCTGGACAGCCCCGTGGGCGCGGGGTTCTCGTTCGCGGTGAACGAGGAGGTGTACAAGACCATGGGGGACAACATGACGGCCACCGACTCGTACGCCTTCCTGGTGAAGTGGTTCGAGCGCTTCCCGGAGTACAAGGGCCGCGAGTTCTTCCTGGCCGGCGAGAGCTACGCCGGCCACTACATCCCCGAGCTCGCCGTCACCATCCAGATCAACAACAAGAACCCCGGAGCCAGCATCATCAACCTCAAAGGAATCGCCGTGAGTACACATCTGGCGGATGGTGTTGTTGTTTGTCGATCGGACACATGTTTGTACATGTTGACTGACAGGCATGAACTTCGTACGGTCTGATGGGTCAGATCGGTAACGCCATCCTGGAGTACGAGGAGGAGCAGGCGGAGCTGTACGAGTACCTGTGGCAGCGCGCCTTCATCTCCGACTCGGCGCACAACACCATCCGGCAGCACTGCAAGAGCGCCGACGACGCGTCGCCGGTCTGCCAGGCCGCCAGGGACACGGCCTGGCTCAACACCGGCGACATCAGCGCCTACAACATTTACGCGCCGACTTGCCAGGACAAGAAAGTCAGGCCAACAGATTCCAGATGCATGGTACGTATGTTATTGAGATCGATCATCGAGTGTGATCTTGTTACTAAGTACTTTCCAAGCTAACGGGCATTGGTGTGCAGGATTTGGCTGATCCGTGCGGGGAATACTTCTCGGAGGCATACTTCAACAACCCCCTCGTGCAGAAGGCGGTTCATGCCAACACGGCGCTCAACTACCAGTGGGTCGGATGCAGGTATTATATGAATCATCTGTGGCGGACGGACGGGACGGACTAGAAATGCCTGATCATTCTTCCCCTTCCGTCTTGATGATTTCCAGAACCAGGACATACAACCTCCGCCGCTTCGGGGACTCGCCGCCGTCGATGCTGCCGCACATCAAGGCGCTGACCACCACCGGCCTCCGCATCTGGCTGTACAGCGGCGACCTGGACGCGATGGTCCCGGTGACGGCGTCCAAGCACTCGATAGCGAAGCTCCAGCTGGCGGTGGCCAAGGACTGGCGGCCGTGGTCGACGGCGCCCGGCAAGGACGTGGCCGGGTACGTCATCGAGTACAAGGGGCTGGTGTACGCCACGGTGCGCGGCTCGGGCCACGTAGTCCCCATGGACCAGCCGGAGCGAGGGCGAGCGCTCTTCATGTCCTTCCTCAAAGGCCACGCGCCGCCGTCCTCCGCGGCGCAGGCTGACTGAAAGGCTGACGGCGAGCACGGCGAGCGATTTGCTGTTGCTGCTGTTGCGCATCATGTGTATGATAACTGCCCGTGGGGAAAATCGTGTATGTAGTAGACATTTGGCGCCGATACTCGAAACTGATTGACTTGTCTCTCGACACTTTGTCCCTAGATCGGTTCCCACGCGTACATAAGGCGCGCGGATTTCTAAGTTGATCGCGTCGGCGCAATGCCCAACAAAGGGCGATTAGCTCCGTTGCTCCCCGCATACTTCCTCTATCCCAGTTTATAAGACTTACGCGTATACCTAGGTCGTCCGCATGAGCTATATAATATAAATTATATAATATAAAAATTATATCATTAGAAAATATAACATTTGAAGTTTCTAATAATATAGTTTTTATCTTTATATACCTCATGCTAAGTTGGTTAATTTGTCAACCTAGAAATACGCGTAAGTCTTATAAACCGAGACGGAGGGAGTACATTGAAATGGTAAAGAATTTCACGTGAAAGACGGCCATTAAGGCGATTGAGGTACTGACTACCACAAACTTATCTGAGCTCATGCTTACGAATTGAAAGCGGCAACTACTGAAAATGTCAATCGTAAATGAAAACCTTTGATTTACCTTATCACTGCCATAACTTTCTTATCTATTTGTGTATGCGATTAGAATGATACAACCAACACGCGAAACCGCTCAAATGTGTTTTTAGTAAAAAAGATAAAAGATGATAACATCTGGTTTTAAATTAATAAAGCCAATACCGCTAAGAGTCACAAGATGTTGAATGATCAATTTATATATAAAACAAAACGCAAGAACTAGGTAAGACACACGGCTTGAACATCGGGATCCTCGTCCACCAGAGGAGAGAAAACACCGTGAAGGCACCAAGGATTGGCACTTAAGGAGAACCTAGCCAACGAAGAAAATATGATATCGTCTGCTCCGGTCTAGATGAATCGACCTCTGTCTTCGCCACTAAAGAGGGTCTTTGACCTCTCGCCTTGGCAGAGCGTCACATAGTCTATTGACAGAGTTACTCACCTTGAGTTCACACAAAGGGAACAACACAATAGCCAAAAATCAACATCGGGAATTAATAGGCTCCTTACGAGGACAAGATTACCAGAAGAGTAACTATAAATGACTTCTAATGAGAGCCAACATAGGAGTATGAAACATAAGCACGGGGACAGTTTTGAAGGTAATTTCCCAGCAGTGGTATGCGCCTATTTTTGATGAGCAATAGGAACATCTAAATCATCATGCCGAGAGGCAAGTTTAACATCATTTGTAGGTGATGGTGGTGAAGTTTGGGATGCATCTGAAATGATTTCCCTCCACCTGCAACCCGTTCCTATCTCGTTTAGTGTGCGCTTGGAATATACTTAAAGTTGTCGGTCCTCATTCGGTTTAGGCCATTGTAATGCTTCATTTGGTATGTCTTAAAAAACCCAGTGTACCTCCTCATTGCCTAGTTTGTATGTACTGCTAACTCCATCACCATGTGTATCACATGTTAGCATTATTCCAACAATCATATTATTTGTGATAGCATCAATGTCTTGCTCTATCCTTGTCGCGCAATCTGTTTCTGAGGTATCACCAGCAAACATATCAGGAAACACATTAGTTAAATCAATTGGTTCACCATAAAATGCCTCATACCCCCTCAATACGACATCTGTGCTTACGAACATCCTTTTTTTTAGCATGACACCAACATTTATACCTTTTTGTTTCCTATAAAATCCAACAAATATAATTTCACAGCTCTAGGATCTAACTTCCCAACCGATGGCATGTAATCTTTAACAAAGCACACACATCCAAACACTTTTGGAGGAGCCACATATGATGTTTTACCTATTAAACACTCTAGAGGTGTCTTATGATCAAGCAATCTAGATGGCATTCAGTCGATTAAGTAGGCTATAATCATCAATGCCTCACTACACAAATATTTAGGAACATTCATAGTTATCACCAAACACCTAGTAACCTCCAAGAGATGCCTTCTAGAGTTAAACCAAAATAAAAGGGATTATTAGAAAAATCTCCAAATGCAATGATAATAGTGATATTAACTCATGATATGATGCAAATATGATGAAATATACCATAACAAACTAAAAATATCATGTATGCATTTTACATGCAGCAACAAACAACAGAAAAAATATTAAGATCATTTATATTATTTCGCATTAAGTTAAGTTCTTTATATGATTCAATTCAATATGCAAAAAAATCAGCGTTATAAGGTTTGAGATTTATAAGATGTGGCTTTGGATGTTTGATTTGGCAATACAAAGGGGAACACATTTAGTTGTCTCGTAGAATTGGGAGAAACCGTAGGTGTTATTGTGGGTCAATCAATTGGGAAGCCCGGGACTCAACTAACATTAATAACTTTTCATACTGGCGGAGTATTCACAGGGGGTACTGCCGACCTTCTACGATCCCCTTCGAATGGAAAAATCCAATTCACTGAAAATTTGGTTCACCCCACACGTACCCGCCATGGACAGCCTTTTTTTCTATGTTATATAGACTTGGATATTCTATATAGCGTGAGTATTCCCTCTAAAAGCTTGATTCTAGTGCAAAATAATCAATATGCAAAATCCGAACAAGTAATTGCGGAGATTCGTGCCGGAACGTCCACTTTACTATGATAGTGCATCTATGGTGTTATTGAATACCAATGATCATTATAAGCTCGTTGAAAAAAATAAAATGATAAAAATAGTTATAGGTTACGATGTATGACATGGAAGGGTTGTTTTCAAACTGAGACTCGTCTACAATGCACGAGTTTATATAATTGATATAGGAGTACTATTGGATAGAGAATTACGATATCTTTTATTGACAAATATATTCAACTAAGAATGATGTCTGAATATCAACATTAGGCTATGGATGAATGAATTTCTACCCTATCTCTAGCTACCTGGAGAAACTGATTCTAAAACTTTATAAGACTAAACTAATTTAAAAGCCTTATAAATTTAGAACCAGCTCTCTGAAAAACCAAGGGAGGGAGAAGCTGCCGAAAAAACTGGGCCTTAAAGGCTGCCGTTGTTCATGTACAGAATAACCAGGAAGGCTTGGCCTCGTCAGACAGGTTAACTGATAGCCAATAAGAAATAGAAAATGCGTACTAAGTAGAGAAGAAGAGATGTTTCAGGAGATTCGGCCCATGAAAAAATGAAGAGACGGAAAAAAGGAGACAAGGCCACGGGGCTGCACCCTAGCTGGGCCGGGATAGGCCTGTTCGGCCAGGTCAGTTTATTTTTATTGTTTTTTCTGTTACAGTATCATTTTTCTTTATTTTTTTCTTACATTTGTTTTAAGTATCCAAATTTATCTAAAATAATTTGTAACAATTTATAAAAATCAAAATAAGATTTCTTAATAACTATTTCTTGTCCCAAGTAAATACACAAAATATTCTTATGCATTTTGGCCTTTGTGGCTACTTGTGCTATTAAAAAACAGTTTAGGGCTTTATAAATGCCCAATATTTAAATAAAAATTTCATAAAATCACCAAAGAATTATTTAAAATTATAAAACACATAAGAGACATTTTAATATCCAAATTAAAATGAAGAAGTCTTGTTATCTTCTCTTTGTTCGAACGAATTGTGAAAAATATTTGTAAAAGCCTCTAATTCAAAAAGAGTCTTTAAAAGTCAAATGAAGCATATTACAATAATTCTCCACAATAATTGGGAAAGTCATTTTATTCTCACGCATTAAAGTTCAAGCATGGTTGAATAAATATTTAAAATATCGATTTAAGTGAAATACAAAAAAGTTCGATAGTCATGTTTATCCACTCATATAAATGTTTTAAACCAAGGTTGAGAAGTTTCAAACAAGTTATCAAAAGTTCTTTTTGGGTGAGAATTTTCAAAAAAAAAGTCAAACAAATCAACAAAATTATGTTCTCAAAAGTTCTTTCACCACTCTCATTATGTTATAATTTTAGCATTCCAAAAATTAAAGCTTTTGGGATGTGACGGACTATCACCCTTAAAATTTATCTTACCCGAGATCAGGAAGTGTAGAAATAAAAAGGAGTCCTAGATACACTGGCTAGATTGCATCTTGAGGGTTCACTTGGCGTCGGATTGATTCTTACCTAAACATTTATTGGCATGAATGTCCCTTGCACAATCAGAAGTCCATGATTGGAAGATTCTAGTCAAACACTATGTGAACTAGCAAAACACTCACGGTGGGAAACATTGGAGTGTTTATTCACGATACCATAAAAATGACTAAGGTTCATTCCTTGTCGTATCACATACGTTTAGCAATAAATGCTTTTGTTCTAAATGTCTAATATCAGTTTATTCTAATGATTTGGCTTGATGTCGACTCTCTGCTAAGATTAAAAGACACTCAAGATCCACTAACCATCATTACAAGAGCAAATAATATGAGTAGTAAGAAGAGCGACCAATCCATTCTGCACTCAAAGCATTGCTATCCATAATGATAGGTGAATCACATACCCTAACACTTGGGCATACTCACTTGCCTTGCATAACTTTTCATGGTTGACTCCCATATGTTTAGTCTACAAGGATAACACAAAGCCAAAACTACTGATACTTCAAGCCTTTCGGGTAACACCTAAGTGACATCCTTAGAAACACTTCATTCATCCAAATCCTTCTGTTGAATTATATGGACTATTTATCTTCATCGAGGCATCATGTTTCAAAACTTTTCATTCATGAATTCAACTAACAAAACTCATATGTTAAATAACTTGCATTCCAAAGCCAAGTTCTCTATTCTTCGTATGCTACTCTCCCTAAAGAAGGTATGTATGGTTTAGCAGAATTCTTGTGGTATCTCCAAATACCATTCACTTTGTCGTTCTCCCCGTCTTCAGCGCATCTTTTTAGTTTGAAGGGTTTAATATAGGAAATAATGGACTATAGGGAGAGAGAACTATAGATACCCACAAAAACAACTTTATATTATTAAGTTAGTTTTATTGTAGCTGTCGTGAAAAACAAGGAAATAATGACAACACGCCAGAAGTTTCTAACTAAATGGGAGGATCGTTGGTTTCTAATGGGTTTTATCGCTAAACCTTCAAGGTCTTTGGAGACTTCTACTAAACTAACATATAATTTTATAGAGGCTTCGGAAACATTACTCCAATTCTAATGTAATCACAACAAAATCACTCAATCATCATCAAAACACCAATAATACAAATAAAATCGCGAAAATGCAAAAGCTTTGCGTATCGATTCATTGGTAGAAAATGAAGTCATGTTTACAAGCCTAAGAAAAGGCTCAAACATCCATCACTCAAAACATATTACGACTACACGTAGAAAGACACGGGTTACAACGGACGCCTCCAACCTAAACACGGCCTAGAATCCCATCTCACAAGCATCGGGTCGCCATAACCCACTAGAGCCCCCGAGGGGGATGGGAACACGAATTCTGCTAAGAAGGGCATAATCGGGTCACCCCTGCATTGGAGAGTCGAAGACGCTGTGGACTAAAGGTTTCGCTTCAATCTGCCAACCGCCAATGGCGCCCCGAAATGCCAGACCATCCTAAACTGCTACAACCCAGTCCTTCGCCACAAGTGGATACTACTATGAGCCGACTCCGTCGAGTTCTTCCATGTGTCCAAGATACCGCAGAACAGGATCCTCCACCGACCGCTACCCATGGCATCCAAAGTAACCATCCTCACACGACACATGTGCACACCGGCTCTGATTGAGGGTCATGGCGCGTGTCGTCGGCTCGCATTCTAGCTCAGAGTCCAATCTCCAAAAATAGTGCCTCCAAGAAGGTAGCGACATCACCATGTCGTCGTTGTACGATCCGGCTCACGAAGCCCAATCTAGGTTTTCAGCGGGAGGATTACACCACATGATATGGAGTGTATCGGGGCTCCTCGACAACGCAAACAAGGAGGGAAATGATGCCCAAGAGGCGTCGCCGTCCCCGGCACCTACAAGGTCGGGCAGGGCCTTAGCCCGGAGCGCCACGACCACAAGCGTGCTACACAACCTCGCACAGACACCACCACAAAGACCTAGTGCCCGAGAATCACGTTAGCCTCGAAACTCGTTTAGCATACGAACAAAGGCCACTGATACGTGGTAAATGTATCTATAATTTTTTATGTTCCATGCTTGTTTAGTATCAATTTTGCTATGCTTTTTCTACACTTTGAGGTATTTTTATACGTTTT
Organism: Avena sativa; assembly: GCA_916181665.1. NCBI lineage: Eukaryota > Viridiplantae > Streptophyta > Magnoliopsida > Poales > Poaceae > Avena > Avena sativa. Next base: position 46,426,224 of record OV702300.1, on the reverse strand, counting down.
CTGGGACTAACCTATCAACAAGATGTCGTAGTGCCAGACTGCTAGTTGCCTGTTTTCTGCTATTTTTGGTTTCAGAAAAACTAGTAAGGAAATATTCTCGGAATTGGACGGGACAAAAGCCAAAGTCAATATTTCACCGAAGAGAAAACGGAGTCCAGAGGAGAGACGGATAGGCGCCACAGGGCGGCCGCACCCCCTCAGGCGCGGGCCCACCCTAGGCCGCGCCAGGGCAGGGTGTGGCCCCCTGGCTGCCCTCCTCCCTCGCCTCTTCGCCTATAAAAGCCCCCCGATACAGAAACCCTAAACACCCGATCAGATCTCCACGAAACAGTCTGTAGCCGCCGCCACCATCGTCCCTAGATCGAGGGGATCTGAATCTCTTCCCGGCATCCTGCCGGAGGAGAGAGATCATCCCAGAGGCCTTCTTCATCACCATGTCAGCCTCCGGTATGATGCGTGAGTAGTTCACCCTTGGACTATGGATCCATACAGTAGCTAGATAGTTGTTTCTCCTACTTTGTGCTATCATGTTTAGATCTTGTGAGCTCCATTCATGATCAAGATCATCTATTTGTAATCATGCATGTCGTATTTTGGGGAATTCGATGGATATTGAGATACTATGTCAGATTGATTATTGATTCTATCATATCTTATTGATTATTGATTCTATCATGTCTATGTTGTTTGTGATCTTGCATGCTCTCTGTTGCTAGTAGCTATCTTGGCCAAGTAGATGCTAGTGACTCCAAGAGGCGGTATTTATGCTCGATAGTAGGTTCATGCCTCCAGTAATCTAGGGAAGTGACATGAATCTCTAAGGTTGTAGATGTGTTGTTGCTACTAGGGAGAAAACAACAATCTTTTGTTCATAAAACAATTGTATTGTTTACTTTACAGGTATTGCTTAATGCAATTATCCGTTGCTTGCAACTTAATACTGGAGGGGATTCGGATGATAACCCGAAGGTGGATTATTAGTCATAGATGCAGTTGGATGCCTGTCTATATATATTATCGTAATGCCCAATCAAATCTCATAGGAATCATGATGTCTAGTATTTGTATTGTTATGTCTTGCTCATTCCTGTCAATTGCCCCGCTATAATTTGTTCATCCAGCATGTTTTGTTATCTTTCTCAAGGAGAATACTTCTAGTGAACTATGGACTCCGGTCTAATCTTTACCATTGTTACATCATCTACTATTACTGTTTACTTTCTACAAGCAATCATTACCTTCCACACTATACGTTTAATACTTTGTTTTCAGCAAAACAGTGAGATTGACAACCTCACTGTAAGTTGGCAAAGTCTTGAGTTTGTGTTGTGCAGGATTCCAAATTGCTAGCAATACCTTGGAGTTGTTTTCTTCCTCCTATTGGTTCGATAAACTTGGTTTCATAACTGAGATAAAACTTACTGTTGTGCTCATCACACCTTCCTCTTTGGGTATCCCAACAAAGCTCTATAGTGATCTGAGCTCATCAGCCACCACATGGGATACCAACGCCCGCCTCTCAACGGATTCCGACCACCCTGGTGCGATTGACCAAGTTGGCCATCGTACATTAAGCACACCCTGAAGAACCAACGACCTCTGGTATTTTTGGCCGCCGCAACACCCACGCAGCCATCGATCCAAGGAGGGAGGAGGAGGAGGTGGTGGCTGAAACACCCGGCTCAGGGAGAATAGACCGGCCAGGTCCCGCCAGACCCGACCAGGGCCCACCTGACCCAAGACCAAAAAGGCACAAATCTGGGCTTGCAGGTCCGCACCGCCAGGACGCCCTCACCCGCGCCACTCCTGCCGTCCAGCAGTGTCGTGAGTCGTCGGCGGCACCACACCCAGGCGCCACGAGGACCTCACCTGCACCACCAACTCCTGCCATTACCGTCGTCGTTGCCAGCACCGTAGCACCCAGGCGTCGTTGCATCCCAACACCTCCCATCGTCATTGCTGTCGCCGTCACCTGCGACGTCACAGCGACATCCTCGCCGGTCTACACCTGCGGTGGCCAAAATCAAAGGCCCGCTCAGCTGGGCCACGAGCGTGCCCTGGGCTCTCTGCCGCCGTCGCCACAAGGACGCCTCCATCGCGGGAGAGCAGCACCTCCATGAACGTCGTGGGGTCACGCCTCGTCGGACTCGTGCAGCTCCTCGCCACCGAACGCTGCCAGACCACTCACCACCGCTGCGCGAGGAAGAAGGCTCCACCACCGTCATCGCCGCCCGGGCTTTGCCCGGAAGGACCTCTGGCGGCGGCAAAGGGGATGCGGGGAGGGGGAGCTCTGCCGGCGGCGTGGCTTGCCCCCATGTCGCCTGGGTTGGGCGACACGGGTCGGGAGCCTTTCCCGCAGCGGCTTTAAATCACAATAACATCAAAAATCAAGATCCGGACGAAATCTCACACAACAAAATTCAATACAACCAATCAATCAACTAGTACCACGTAAGTTGGTAAGATCAATAAGCTAACAAGATAAGGAAGAAGTAAGTAGCAATTCTCGCATCTTGGCATATCTAGACATCGGTATACAAAATGTGCGAAGCTACTGCAGCAGATCAGGTCCTGATCAATTTCCCCTTCACCCAACGTGGCGGATGCGATCGTCTAAAAAGAACATGGTGGATGCGATATAAAAGGTGCGGATCAATCGCAGGAGGAGCACACGAATAGATTCTACAGACAAGGCCATGACGACAGCATAAAAAATGCAGAATACACAATAATGGGCACGACCGATCCATGAACGCTTATATAGCACATTACTAGCTCTCAGTCCGTATCAGCATACTACCAAGTCTGCCCGTTCCACACGATCACATAGGATCCAAAATTAAGTGCTAGTACTACGCGCGTGCAATCACCTGACAGCAAGAAATGGATCCACCCAACTACCTAAGAATTCTAGCTAAGCCAGCTTCTCCTAATTAAGCTCTGAATACTGTCTCGACACGCAGTCCATTACAGGCACGTAGAGATCGATGCTAAGTACTACTGCTACTAGAGCAAGATGTTTTGGTTCCTGCTAATTAATCTGGATAGCTAGGCGACGCACCGGCCGGCCTACTTCTGTTGCTGCGGCTGCCTCTTCCTGCCCGGGATGCACCTTCCCCTCATCATCCCCTCCTCCGCTCCCATCCGCTCGTCCGCCGCTCCGTCGCCGATCGCTCCACCGCCGAGCCTCGAGCTCCTGATCCCAAATTAAACCAGACGCAGCATTAGCAGCGATACAGACTAGCTACAGCAGTAAGTATGTGCAATGTGAAAGGCACTTGGGCTCGACGAAGAGAGAACGAAGACGGAACGGGAGGTGAAAGGCACTGCAGCAGCACGACGCCTCCGCTCCACATGACATGCCTAAACGTGGGTACAGCAAAACCGCCAACGAGAATCCTTGGAAACAGTACACATTCGCTACTACTCCGGCAATAATGGTTGCGCCGTATGGCACACGAACCACTGGATCATGCAGTGCGTTTTGGCTTTGTTGGCGAGCGACGACATGCATGCATGCATGCAACTGTGCAAGGTTTTCCTCTCAGTTTTTCCAGGACGGGAAGGACGTGCATATGTCTGCCTTTTGACCTCTGGGTGTGACTCCTGTACTGTGGCTGGCGATGGTGGTGGCTAAAGACCAAACTTCGTGCGGGCTAGCGTAGCATGCATGTCTACATGACATGACCTAATGGCAATCGGTGTCACGTGTTTCTGGACACGACAAAACACATCGCTGTGACTGCAGAAGCAACCATGCATGCTAAAACTCGCTAGTAGTAGTAGTACCTCGAACTGAAGATCCGAACGAAGGAGGAGCACAATTTTGGTGGCACTAGAAAAAATAATACTAATGGAAGAAGAATGGCTGTTGTTTTACCTCTCCGGCTCGTTGTAGGAGTTGGAGCGTTTGAGCGACGAGGCCGGCAGCGGGGTGCCCCTGCCTCCGCGCTCCACGATGCTGCCGCTGAAGTACTCCTTCTCGTCCACCCGCATGTGGCCCAGCCGCCGGCTCAGCTCGCCGCCGTCCTCCTCCTCGTCGTCCTCCTCCGCGCCGGCGCGCGACGAGAGGCGGCTCACCAGCCCGCAGCTCCGCCTCGGCTCGGCCCGCCCTCCGCACTTGGCCGCAGAGCCGGCCGTGGCCGACCCGCACGCGATGAGCTGCAGGAGCATCGACCCGGTCCTGTTGTTCGGCTCAGTCTCATCACAGCGGCTCGCCGGCCGAGCAACCGGAGGCTTGTCCGAGGACGTCGAGGACGGCGGCGAGGTCTCCTCGACCGGCAGCTCCACGGGGTGGCCGCGGCTGGTGGTGCGGACAGACAAAGGCTTGTCCCCCTGCCGGGCGAGCCGGGCTGTTCCTGCCCGCCGGTGGTACGGGTACCCCAGCTGGTGCTCGTCGTCCTCGGGATCCTCGCCGCCGTCGTCCCCGTACCCGTCCACGTACTGCTTGTGGCTGTGGGCGGCGGGCAACGCCAGCGGCGGCTTCGTCGGAGACCTGTCCGTCACGCGGAGGTGCTGGAACCGGTCCGCTGCAGCTGCTTTCATCAAAAAGAAAAATTAAATTGCTTCGTCAGTTGAACGGGTAGGCGCAGACTGCCGCACATAAATTGCATGATAGACTTTCTGGCGCCACGGTACATGCATTAACCTCAGGGAGAGAAAGAGAAAAACGAAAGGCCGTTGGGTAATAAAGTCTTCGCGACTTACGATGCGACCGGGTGCAGAAAGGGAACGTGAGAGGTGTAAGAAGGTGGTGTACTTCGTCTCACTTGGACCCATTCATTTGAACACGAGTTGACAATGAGAAGAGGGAGAAACAATGAAAAGCAGGTCGTGTTCGATTGACAAGATGTCTTGTTTTTTCCAGAAAAAAATAATAAATAAATAAAATAAAATACTAATATTTTCTCCCTACTTTCTAGTTTTACACAAATCATGCAAGCCATGCTCGTTTCTCGGCAGAACACAGCCAAGAGTAATGCTGAGTAGGAGTAATGGTCATTTACCGGTAGAAGAACAGCCGGGGAAGATCTCGGAGCCCTTGAGGACGTACTCCACGCCGTCCGAAGGGTAGATCACATCGTTCTCCGACAGGTCGTTCCACACGTAACCGTTCTTGTAGTTCCTTCATTTGCAAAACCACCATGTGTAAGTTGCAGGAGCACTGTGCTACTAAAAAATACACCGACGAAGAAGATGGGTTGTGAAACGGCCAGGAAATCGGTGTATACCTCTTGCAAGACCATGAGAAGAGAGCGGGCATGCCTTTCCCCCTCAGCAGCGTCAGCTTATCCATCACATCTTCGCTCCAAGAAGAAGAAGAGTCAGTGACCAACTTAGAGCGCTTCTGACTGACGAAGCTAGAACTTACTACGCAATGCAGGAGCGCAAGTACCTTTGAGGCGAAGCGGCTGGTGTGGATGCTGCGCGAGCTCCATGAAGTGCGGGTGCTCGAGCTGGCCGTTCCTGCAGAGGTAGTAGATGATCTGCACCCGCCGCATCGGCCGCGCCGGCGCCGACCTCGCCGACGCGTACGCCGGCCGGCCCCGCTCCGGGCTCGCCGCCACCCTGCCGCTCACGTGATGCGGCAGCTGCTTCCTCCCTTCCCCCATCGCCGCCTCCATTCCTCTCGCACCTCTCACTCTCCACTGCTCTGGCCGGCTGCAAATGTAACCGCTGCCCGCTACAAGTCAGCAGCTTTATATTACTGCCGATGGCCCGGTGGTAGGCGTCGGCTAGCCCCCACAGGTTTTACTAGAGGAGAGGGGAGGAGACCGGGAGAGAGGCGAGGATGGGATTTGAGGTCGTCATCATGCCACCATGATCGATGCGTGTGGAGTGGGAATGGGAACATCCTAGTACCGAGCGCCCATGCTCCATTGCTCTGTCTCCGCTTTCTGCGTGTGCACAGCGCGGCACTGCTATGTATGTCACGTCGCGCGCTTCGCGGTGCTAAAAATAAAAATAGAGCCCAGCAACCACCACCACCCCACCCGTCCGTGTATCTCGCCAGCTTTATTTACTGGGCTATTTACTGCCTGCCTCGTCCGCATGGTTAATTTATTTACTAGTCGAACTGTGCACAATGGATCAACATAGAAAGGAGAAAATGCAAAATAAACCTCGCAAAAGCTAAATGAACCCCTCATGATCCCTAAATTGGCACTCAAATCTGCACCTGGCAAAAGCTGACATTGCCGGGATTATTGTCGGTTGTGGGCCAGGGAATCGATTCACTTAACCGCGCCATGGGTTGCAACAACTATACGCGGGAGAAAAAGAGGATTGGTGAAGGGATATTAGGGTTCATTCCATCCTGACCCCGGATTTGACAGCAGGGTGAAGACAGCGGATCCAAGAATGTAGTGGTCTTCTGGTGCTTCTTCCGCTCCTCGCTTCCGCGGAGCTGCCACAAGGAGGGGGCATAGGAAATGTCGTCGGTGTTGTATCCGGAGAACCCGGTGGCCTACGAAACGAAGAAGCTCTACCACTGCAAAGCAGGAGGAACTACTCCTAGGTCGATGCCATGGTGAGCTTGATTTCTTCTTACTTTTTCCTACTTATTTCTCCCCATCAACCCTCTCTCTTCGTTTAAGCAAGGAAAATTGCACAAAATAGAGCCTAGGAAATATGATTGGCTATTTGTGAGATGCAGTGTGGAGGTTGTTGTTGAAGTTGTGCCTCCTCTGTCTGAAGAACATGCAGGAATTGAAGCAACTGCTTGGGATCAGCAAGGAGAAGAATGCAGAGATAAATACTATCAAGGGAAAATATGAAAATCTAGTGGTTGCTTTACTGTACTTGTGTTAGATTTAGTTGTAGGGAAACTATACATCCGGTCGTGTTAGATTTGTGGTAGTGTAATCAAGATATGGAATGTACTACTGACAAGTTAATTCCAAGTTATTCAATGTGTGTATCTTGTTCTGTCGAATTTTTGTCAATTTGAAATTGTTGTCTATTTGAACCGGGACAAAGTACAATGAAATGAGCAAAACAAATGCAATAGTGTTGTTGGTTCCATCTGAACTAGCACATGGGCTAAAACAAAGTAAAAAAACTGTGAACCAGATGATGATCATTTGTTAGAGAAATATTTGAAACAACATTAACTGAAACTAGATTGGCCATTTCGGAGGAACATAAACAACATGGATCACTAATCAACAAGTCTCACAGGACCATCGACAAAAGAAGGTGCAACATAAAATTCATGTTTGCAACATTACAAACTGATCCCTAATCATGATAACCACATAGTTTAGTACATGATCAACAAAATGATAGAACGGCAACATAATTTAGTAATTGCCACTTATAGTGAAGTATGAATATGTGGGAATTGAAGATGCAGCATTCTTCCTCTTTTTTGCACCACTAGCACTTCCACTCCTAGCAGTAGTTGATGCTCCAACCTCTGCATTGACACTTTTCTTCCTTGGAGGTTTAAACCCTGAGACTAGTGCAAGTCTTGGTTGTTTTGCACTTTCTCTGTTGGCCCTTGACTTCATTGCAAATTTGAGGAACTTATAGTTGAGAAACTCGTAGTTGTGAAACGAGCACTTCATCTCTCTCATTGCCAACTATCCTATTTCTTGCACTAGGTGCCATATGGGACCAACAAATCATCAAGAATTTGAACTTCATCTTCAACTTTCCGAACTCTCAATTGGCTCTAGAGTAATGACAATGTCAAGTTCAACATCACACTTAGCTCCATAATCTCATCCTGAAAGTCATTACCGCTATTGTTGTACTGACTGTCCTCCTCCCCATGGATTCTACATATACATATGCTACTCCACCAACAGAAACATAGTCTGACATCTCGACGTAACCGTTGTCATCGTGCAAAAAGACCAAACCATCTTCAAGCTCTTTCCTAGGAACAAGAAAATAGAACATTGATTCCTTCAACTAGACATGATATTTGAAATGCCCTTTCACTTCCTGCAAGTATAGCTTGTCCCTCTCGATCTCTGGCATCTCTTCATCGCCCCCCCACATAGTCCAAATCTCGACCAGTGGGATGAACTGACCTCCAATCTCTCCAATCTAGAATTGCAGGGGAAGGAATGCCAGGGGACGCCTCGAATGAAGATGATGGGCTTGGTTGGCCGCACGACGACAATATCCGAAAGAACTAGGTGGGCTGCATTGGACCTGCCCAACTTCTTTCAGGCCAAGCGCGCGTCCAAGCGCCATTTTCCCTTACCTGCGGAATGCCTGGTTCCACTTACCACGTCAGCGAATCCATGTTTGGAAAAGATCCTAGCACTACCGAAAATCAAGATTTTGTTGGGTATTTTTTACTTTGGCGAGTGTTTAAATCCCGGACACTCGGCAAACAGCTCTTTGCCGTGTACCGCACAAATGACACCCGGCAAACAGGTCACTCACAGCAAAGTTACATCTTTACCGTGTATGCATCGGGAAAACACTCGGTAAACAAACACATACACGGTAATAAACCTCCAAAACACTCGGCAAAAGAAGGATACACGGCAAATCGTCCTGCCACGCGTCCTCCCCCGCCCGCGGTTGACGGCGCAGCTTACGGCGTTATGGTTTACCGAGTGTCCTCAAAAGTACACACAGTAATAGTTCGCGTCAAATTTCTTCTCCCGCGCGCGCCAAAATACCGAGTGTTTGAAACGTTTGCCGGGTGTATTTCGGCATTTGCTGTGTATTTTAAATACCCAGTAAAAAATCGATTTCCTGTAGTAGCGTAGGGTTCAAATCAGATGGGTAGATTTTCGAGGGTGCCAATTTCGGGATCATGCGTTGAAGTTTCCATTTAGCTTTTGACTACGGGTTCAAAGTTTAATTCGAGCGTTTTCCGCATAGGAATTGACCTCGTGGAGCGAGAGGAAAATACCTTTCGTTCGGCCGCGCCGGTGCAGGGCGTCATCAGGCAAGCATGCGCCGCTACTGTCGCGCATTAAGTGCCCCCCTGCGACGGCGAGCAGTGGCTAGTAGCCACCTCTGGCCGGCTGCCCGCTGGGCGCGCGCGCGCCGGGCCCGGCCGTCCTGGCCTGGCCTCTCTTCTCTTCTGCCGCTGGAGCCAGTGTCGCGGCGCAGGCGCAGCGTGGTGGAGAAAAAGCTTCGAGCAGGGCCCGCGTGTTAGGCCCTGGTTGGGTTTGGTCGTGGTGGGTCACTCACGCGCTAATCGACCGCCCAAAGTTTGAAATTTGTTTGACATTACGGCTTGATGATGGCGTCCGTGTTGGCTGGCAGTGGCAGGTGTCAGGTGATGAGATGGACTGCAGCTCTTGGAAGCTAGCCGGCGGTGGCTCGCTGGATCCGATTTGGAAACGGCCGGGGAGGCTTTGGCCGGCTGTTGTTTCCCTCTCACGGATAGACCAGCTTTAGCTTTGGTGGATCCAATGCGTGCACGAGATCGGGAAAAATTAGACAGGTCGCTCCTGCTCGTGCTCGTGCATAGTAGTAGGAATGATCTCTCTGGCCTGCAAGTTCGGTGGGCGGAGGGAATATAATCCAAACGCCTCCGTCCATAGTAGCTCTGATCGATCTTGGGTTTGCATTATTTGACCTTTTGACGCCTTCGAGTTTTGTTCGCTTCTTATTGTACCGGTTACAATTGCATCAGGTTTACTAGGTCTGGAATCACAAGCTATTTCCGCTCCTACTAGCATAGGAAGTCCATCAAAGACTAATGGCTCAAATATGAATCAAAGGAGAATTTGCCGCCCTGCCTGCATTCGTGCAGACATTCGCCAATGAGAGTGCCATTATCAGTACAGTGTGTGCTGTCAAGACTGAATAGCGGATGGCTTGCATGCATGCGACCCTGCGAGCAGCCGAGCAGGACAACAAAGTGAAGTACTCTACTACTAGCCATAATTAAAAAGCTTCATCATATCGTTGCAAATTGAAGTCTACTCCCAATTTATTTCTCATCTCTAGTAGTAGTACTGCTCCAATTTATCTCATGAGTAGTACGTAGGCATTCTGATGCCTTTTTGATCGTCGCAGCACATTCATATCGTTGCCCTACAACGACGCCGACGCGACGCTGGCGTAAGTAGAGCAGGGTCGACATCAATGGATGTTACTACGTACTCATGTTAAGCCAGGTGTGCTTTTGAATAAGCAAGCATGACCCTGCTATAGCTATAGTGCTATGTGATGCGCACGCGCGCTACATGTAACCTATCTTTAGCTACTCGTACACACACTGCTAGTAGTAATAGACCTATTCAGCGTGATTAATTGTAGTACTGTATACTACGCCCCATGATCAGCAGGTCTGTCGAGACAGGGCAAGCTGGCATGCTCAACATGCTCAATATGGTGGCATTCTGACAATGATCCTGCGTTCCTTCCTGCTGTTCACGAAATAAATACAGAGAATGAAGAATGGCATCACATACTCTGCCTTTTCATGTCTGTTTGGAGGACATATAAATTCGATGAAGGTGATCTAGCTAGCAGCTTTCCACGGATTATGCCACATTCTGGAAACAAAAGGTCAACAGTGGCACGCTGCAGAGGCAAAAGGCTGATCGATGATGAAGCAAGCAACCATGCATGCATGCATATATAGCAGACCATAGGCAGGGGCTGAATCGCTGAACATGGACATGGACGAAGGTCACGAGCAGGAGAAGGAAGTGAATGCTGGGCGGAGTACGTGCCCTGCACCGATGCCCAATAATGCGAGCTACGTGCACGCCCACAGACTACAGTGCACGGGGAGGAGGAGGAAGAAGCATGAGCAGATTGCCATTGTCTATGGCTCTATGCAGAGGTCCAAGCAGCGACGCGTCGCCTGCTGCTAGTCTACCGAAGAATAAAAACGGAGTAGGGGAAACAGTGTGCGTGTGCGTGTGTGTGTCCACACTACTAACTGCGTTTGCCATTCTCTGGCCCTGTTGGTGCTTCGCTTGAGGTGCTGCCCGATGGTGCCCACAATTGTGTCCCTCTGACCCTGGTGGTGCTTCGCCTAGCATCCTGTTTGCTGTGCCGCTGCTGGTCTAGGGTGTTCCCACCGATCATAGTGGGATCAATTATCCCATTCATAGCTGTGTAGATAAACAAAACCACGAAGCTGGAGATGCCATTGGTTTTGGCGCTGCTAACACAGTTGCTCGCTGGAAATTAATTAACCACGAAACGATAATGCATCTGAAGACGGGTTGAGGAAAACCCATCGCGCTCAGCGCCGCCACCCACTCCCTCGGCCAGACCACCCCCTCCCTTCTTCTCTCCCCATCGCCGCCGTCGGCAAGGGCCGCCGGGCTTTGCTCTAGAGGCACCGGCGGCGGCGGCAAGCCTCTCCCCGCGCGTTCGGAGGCAGATTCGGGGCTCTCCCATCCCGACGGCGGTGCTCATAGGGCGGCAGCGGTTCAGCTCCGGCTGGGTGGCGACGGCACGATAACGAGTTCGTGGTGCTGCGGAACGGCGGGCTGCTGCAGGGCGGCGCTGGCCGGGCCATACGGCCCAGATCTGGGCCCTTCGGGTCCTGGCGGTTTCGTGACCGTATTGGCGCATGTTGGTGGGCGGTGTGCTTGGTGGTGTCAAGGCGTCGACCTTGCAGGATTTCTGTGCAAAGGATCGTCCGAGGGTTGTGGATATGGTTTTTTGGGAGAAATCCTTGTCGGCTGGCCCGACACCGGCGCAGTGCCGCCCTTGGGTGGCGCCATTCCTTGCTGGAGGGCGTCGGGGCTACCATATGTCCACTTTCCTCAGTGTGTCGGGGGAAACCCTAGAACCAGTGCTTTGATCCGGGAAGCAGCGTACTCCCTCTCCTTCTTGAAGTTGCTGCTTGATACTTGACTATTCGGTGCCAGGAGCGTGGTGGAAATTCTCCGGAGGGCGCAACGGTTTCGGGTCTCCGTCATTTAGTCGATCCACCTTTTTCTCCGTTTTGTTTCTTCTTTTTCTTTTGTGCGTGTGTTTGCGGCTGCCCCAGCATTTTCGTTCGTATCAGGACTCGTTGGTTGTATCTCGTGATTGCTATATTAATATAGCTATAGCGGGACGCAAGCCTATTTCAAGATAATGCATCCGAAAGAAGCATGGTCTGCTGGTTTTTTCAGTGTTTGGTTTTCTGCCATGGCTTCAACTCGGAAGCGTCACTTGGAATGAAGCTTTTTGAACTCTGCCGCCGCATTACATATCAGAAGGAAGGAAGAGGGCTAGAAACACATAAACCTGACAGCCCGTGCAAAAGAAAAACATAAACCTGACAGCAGAAAATGGGTCGTGTGTCTACTTTAATTTAGTCTGCGCAGGCGCAGCAGTGGTGAGCACAGAAACGTCTTATCTACTGCGGCCATCTCGTGCTGCTGGCCTGCCGCTGCACTTACATATAGACTGTTGCAACGGTGCAGCGGGGAGGCTGGCTGGCGCGGTGCCGCAGGGCCCAGAAGAAGAAACCGAGCCAGAATGCGTGGGGCGTGGCTGGAGCAGTAGTATAGAAGAAGAGGCACGAGAAGCCCAGGCCACCCCGCCCCCCGCCCCCCGCCCCCCCGATTTAATACTACTAGAAAAGAACTGCAGTGTATCAATAACTGCATGTCTGCGACTCTGGAGGAGTAGCTCGTGTCAGGCCAGGCAAAAGACAAGGGGAAGCCTTCACTTATGCCACTTCTCTTTCTCTCTCTCTCTCCCGCCGTGACCTTGGCGATGGCAAGGTGTCGCCGTCCACGGCCATGGACGACCCAGCCTAGGAAGGCTGAGGTCTCTGAGACGGGAGGTCCTACACGCGACTCCTTCCTCGATCGATCGATCGGCCATATCTGTCTTTGGATCTCGTGCTGCTGCGCGCCTGTAAATCTATAATAATAATACTGTGCGACGCAGCAAATGTTGGGGCTCACGGGTGGGTGACGGGGTAAGCAGAAGCAGCTGCAAAATGGCTGGCTGGCTTGCTGCTGGATGAACGTGGAACAGCGTCGTCGTCGTCGGGTGGTCAACGGTGCGGCGCGCAAAACGTAGCCGAGCGTACTGTGGGGGAAGGGGCATGTAAGCATGTTCGATTCTTCCTCCAGGGCATCCATGGCGATGGACCTGGTCCTTGCACACTAGTACTACCAGCCAGACGATATGTCGAGCCGTCGCTTGCTGAGCTCTACTTGGCTGGCATCAGGATTCAGGCATGAGCGCGTACGGTTCCAGGCCATCCCCGAGAGAGATGTCCAAGGGAATACAAGAACGGTCGACAAAAACAAAATCAAGCTACGGAACAAACCATTGTCAACTACTCCCTCCCTCCGTTTAGAAATATAATATGTTTTAGATTTATAAAGCTAATGTATGTAGACATATTTTAGTGCGTAGGTGTCTATGTGTATCTAGACATCTTTTAGTGTGCAATTATCTAAATATATCTGTGTCACAAACCTAAAACATCTTATATTTCCAAACTGAGGGAGTAGTACATTGAACTGTGCAAATACATTAAGGTAATGAATGATTTCATGTATCTTATCAAATAAAAGGTGCTTCAATGCCGGTCATACAATCCACAATTTTCATACTCCCTCGGTCCTAAAATAGTAGATTTATCAAAAATTGAATGAACCATTATATTAAATAGTGTCTAGATTCATCTAAATTTTGAGAAATCTGAGACATCTATTTTCGGACTGAGGGAGTAGTAAAATTTTCGTTTCACAGGAAGACATCTCCCAGGTTCAATTTCTGAGAATCGACACCGATTTCCTGGGATGGAGATATACCAATGTGTTCCCAGCAATACAGAACATCAAGGGAAAAAATAGTTATAGCCGTAATCATCGTACAAAGAGTCAAAGACCAACATGCTTGAAACAAAAAAAGATGCTTCATATAGGACCAAAGTCGGCTTTGTATGTCCAATTATTAGCAAGACAAATTTCGTCAACACCAAGAAATACACGACAAGTGTGCTTGGGAGTGGACTCCTCATAATAGTATCATCCAGGTCTAAGAGCCTTATTCATTCATGCCTTCAAGGCATGATGATAATATCAACCGCAGGCCTTACCAGACCTCAGGACGCAGCTCACCGGTTGCAGGAGGCATCCATTTCCCAGAGTTATACACGCTCTCACCAACTTTCCATCCAGGGACATTTTTCATGATCCTCGCTTCCTCTTCGAGGTACTTCTTCCATTCTTTCACAAATCTGCAGGGAGTATCAATTCAAAGGACTTAATGTATCATGCAGATGATATAGAGGGTAAAAACCAATTGCCTACGGTACCGGGTTTTACCTTTCATCCTCTTCAGCTTGGAGCATTGGCAGTATAGCACTACGTGCAGCGATTTTCTCTTCCTTCAGTGCACTGCAAATACAGAATTCCACCACCATTAAACTAAAATATATGCATAACATGCATGGCATTCAAGACCTGTGAAGCTAAAGGATAGATATATAGTATAACATGGACGTGACAATATAAAATAAGAACTGCAAAGCTACAAAGCAGGAACAGAACACAAGGACCCTGCTGATTCCAGTATAAAATGAAGTAAAAGCAGCAAAACTTGGTATTGTGCTGACAAAATGATCCACAGGTAAATAAAATCACATATACACAACGAAGATGATGAAGAGAGTTTGCTGGGTGCTCTCTTTTGATGATGAAAATGTACAAAGGGTGGTGTGAAGTCGTCAGAAGTTCTTTTGGCAAATTGAAGAAAGTGCTGCTAGATTTTTAGCTTTCTCGTTTTATGTTGATAGCCTGGTTGTGATGCCAGTGTGCTTTTGCTCTGCGGGCACATATCGTTTCTGCTTCATAGTTTCCTTTCCCTGGTTAGGCAGCAGTTTGTGCCTATGCTGATACAACTTATGGCTTTTTTTTACATTCCTGTTTGAACTTGTAGAAAACATGTTGGTTTCTAGTAATAGAAATAAGAGAAAACTCTCTTTTAAAAAAAAAACAAAATTATATACATACAGAACGAAGGTACATAGCAGGAAGACATGTTATATAGTACCGCTAGTGTCTGTCAAAGTTAGTCCATCATGAAAATCTGAATGTTTAAATAGACTGGAAGACTTTCATGAAATCACTGTAATGACGGCTAATCTATTTTCTCAATTGTTCGTAGTACGAGAAGTAATTGAACTATTGCCCAGACTCGAGTCACCGTATCATCAACCTAGAGCTACGAGCGCCTAAGTGCAAACTTAACTGTCAATACCAGCACTTGACTCTCCACCCCATGCCACACCCACGACCCATTGGGTAGGTGAGTAAGCAAAAAAAAAAGGACTTAGGAGGAGGCTTATGGTGAGTTTGGGCCTGGGCAGAAATGCCCTGTGATGTGTTCACACCGTGAGTTTGCATGGTGCAGCTTTACATCTCCATAAAAGGGATCTCAGTGAGAGGGTTCCCTAAGTGGACTGATGGTCGGCAGTATTTGATTATGTTCAGAGGAGGATTTTGAAAAAAAATGCCAATTGCTGCTCATCAGATCATGAAGATGAAAGGTGAGAGTGAGATCCATCTGACCCACTGCAAAGGCATGTGAAAACCTTGACAGAATGGGGCAGATGAGGTAAAGTGACTGTTTTGGGAGCTGAAGGCTTTATTTTAGGGACTTTTGGAATTTTAGGTTAGAATTGGACTCACTCTAGTGGAAATGAATGGAACACAGCTACAAAAGAAAAGTTACAGTTACCACTAAAGCCATCTCTGCTAAAATATCAAATTCCTACAGCTTACCTACAACACATGTGAGTTCAAATATCTTAAATTTTAGAAAAATTTCGGATTTCATGCCTGTGATTGCACTGGGCAGAGCATCGGCACGGTGAGACGCATGGTCAGCCAATGGGCAGGGCTGGATGGCAGTTCAACAAGGAGGAGATGGCAGCAACTTTAGTGTTTATCTTGGAGACAGAAGTGGATGGTCTCGGTGAGAGGGGGAGAAGGGTGGTTAGGTTAATGATGTATAACGGAAGTGGAAGAGTATTCTGGATTGTTAGATTATATCTAGAGGCCCAGCACGTCAACTACCTTTCAGAGAGAGAGAAAGAGGATAACCTTTACTAATGAAGGAACCATAATTATAACTACGATGGTGACAAGTGTCCACTAAAGTTAGTGTTACTCGGCACAGTGTGTAAGAATAGTGCTGGTTTCTGACCTGAAGTATGCTACAAGATTGACCATTATTCTACTCATAATATACTTATAATAAATATGCACAGGATGTGCAGCAAGAAGTGCTGCTTTCAGTTATGCACAAAAATTCTGCGCAAACTGATGTGCATTTTCACTAGAGCACATCCATCATATTTTTGACATAGGAACCAACAATCATACTCAGGTTGGTTCCTGAGCTATAGAGTTGGTGATAGATAGGTACGAATTCTCAAAATGATGTTCAGATAATTAGATGTTACAGTAGGTTGAGTGGCAAGTTGCAAAAGAATGCAGTCACGCATTAATTGGAATGTGACACATCCACTTGCATATAAACCTAAAAAATGAAAGTTCTGTGCTTTAAGACAAGAACAGCAATCAACTGAAGCCAACTTAGTTTCTTTAGCGTACGGAATACATCTAAATGGCGCCATCGGCCAACAACTGAACGACTCAACACCAAAAACCGACATACATGGACATTGCTTAATTGAAAATTTAGTCTGTGTTCCATTGAGAAAATATTGAATTGTTAAAATGCCATCGAAGATTGTAAATCATCAACATTCCATTGGTTTGGCCAAAATTTACACATGATGTTCCATTATGATCGGCAATTCAACATAACACTCCTGGGGATTGAGACCAGAAAAAAAATCATTTGCAGACCTGGGGATTGAGACCAGAAAAATCAATTGAAGGCAACTTAGTTTCTTCAGCGTAATACTTTGAAATGACGTCATTAGCCTACGACTGAACGACTCAATACCAAAAACCACTATACATGCACATTGTTTTACGGAAAGTTTAGTCTGTATTCCGTCGAGAAAATATCAAATTGTTAAAATGCCATTGAAGATTGTAAATCATCAACATTCCATTGGTTTGGCCAAATTTTACAGAAGATGATATTCCATTACGATCGGACACTCCGTCAGTTTGATACCAGAACAAAAATCATTTGAAGACCACCTAGTTCTTTTTGGCATATGGAATGTCTCTCCTACCAATGCAAGTGCTTGCTAGATGCTACCACTGCCATCACTATATCAGTATTTCTTCGTTCACATACAACATCAAATTATCAAACTAAATAATTTTCTGAGATCAATCCAGATGCATCAATTATCTGAACTAAAGCAAGAACGTAACCAATGCATAGCGACTACAGTAGGCAAGGGGAGAAGCCATGGATGATAGATATGTGACCAGCGGCCATTTGGATGGAATCGGTGATTGGTGGGATTTATACGTACAAATCTGTGGGCAGGGCACTAACTTACCGGCGGACCTTGTTCCCCTTTCCGACCTGGTACATGCCCCAGGAGAAGGCGCCGAAGGTGGTGAGGAAGATGGCCCAGGCGCTGGGCCCCGTGGTGGGGATGCGGCGCGCGTAGCGCACGGGCGCGAACCCGCCCGGCGGCGGCCCGTCCTGCAGCAGCGGCATGTCCTTGACGCTGGCCATCCCGGGCTTGTTCCGCACCAACGCCTCCGTCATCTTGGCTCCGATCCGTGAACCTCACCACCAGCGGCGAATTAGGCACCTGCAGATCTGGAGCTCCGGCGGGAGGCCGAGCGATGGGGATCGCGGCTGTCGCTAGGGTTAGCGTGGGGTAGGAGACGACGATGCGAATTGGTGGGAGGAATCGCCTCGTCCCTGTGACTGTGAGGGTGTGAGAGAGTGGTAGTGAGTAAATTCGTTGCTCTTCAGGGTCTCTTTGGCAAGAATTTGCATGGGCCCTACGTGGGAGGCCGCCCAGATGCCTTTATGGGCTCGGGTAGCAGCTTACTGGACCTTTACGGAAACCATTTTTTGAAATACAGTTTACTCCACCCAGAAACGAAAATGCTATATGCGGCCTGGGGGGCTGGCGCCGCACAGGGGCTTTCCTTATTGGACCAGCCCAGTTTGATTAAGTGTTTTTTCGTTTTGTTTTTTTTCTATTTTCCTGTTTTTCTTTTCAGTTTTCTTTTTCTTTCATTCTAATTTATTTTCCTTTTCTAAGTTTAGACTTCAAAGGCAGTTTCTTGATGAACAATTATAAATAAGACATGGGTAAAATAATGAGCAGGTATCATGATTCTGACTTACTCCATACTTTGCTCTATAATGCTGGTTGGGCTTGGACATGTGAATGGTTGGGGCCGGCCCAGACGCCTAGTGGCAGCATCTGCTTCGGCCGTCTCGATCAGATAATTCTGATTGTTGCTTCTTTTTTTCGTGGAAATGATGACTGTACTTATTTGTAATTAATGAAGAGAACCGAAGGATAAGTCTGAAGTTAGCAAGGAATCAGAAACAAACCATTGTCCTGTTTTTGTGTATACAAATGGCTGGAATCTTCACTATCTTTAAGCTGAAGCCAGTAGCAGTGCAGCGTTAATTGCGATTAAGAAACTAAGACTGTGTGAGAACGCACTACCTGTTGCTGTCCACCGACAAACAGATGCAGCGGAGCTATCGATACTCAAGCCTTTCAGGTTACCTCTTTCACAAAACTTTTGATGTTCAGATTACTCTTTGCCTTCAGTCAAGAATTAATGCTCAGACTTTTTCCCTATGTCTTTCATCTACTCATTTTTTATTAATGAAAACCGAAGGATAAGCGTAAGTTAATTAGCAAGGAATTAGAAACAAAAGAGTGTCCTGATTTGTGAAGATAAAAGGCTAGCTGGAACCTTCTCTGCCTTTAAGCTGAAGCCAGTGGCAGTGTAGTGTCAATTGTGGTTACAAAATAAGACAGTATGAGGATGCACTACCTGTTTTGCAGTCCACCGACAAACAGATACAGAGGAGCTGTCGATACTCAGGCCTTCAAGGTCACCTCTTTCACGCAGCTTTTGGTGTTCAGATTATTTGTCTTCAGTCAAGAATGCTCAAACTTTTTTCCTACTAGTATGATTTTTATCCACTCACATGGACAGATTCATAGAGATAGCCTCATCAAACTCACAGTGTATATTTCAGATGGTCCGTGCAGTTCTTCTGTGTATTGAGCTCTGATCAGAATTCTTTGTAATCCTATTTGTTGTTTCTCCTTTGTGACGACCTGATCAGTAACATGCGCTCTGGCAGAGGAACATGCGCACAGACTTTACTTCCGACCGTCGCAAATCATATATTCCAAGATCGTAGGGGGAAAAAAGTCAAATATTCCTACAACATGCCACGAAAAATCACTAAAGCAGAGCCACATGCAGTTACTCCTGATTTTCCTGCCGCGAGAATATTCCGCAAAGCATAAACTTTGACAACAGAGGATCGGGTCGGGCCCGAAGTTGTTTGAACTTTCAAGCCTAGATCCAGATCTAGTCAAGGAAGAAACGTTTACTAACGTTGAGTTTCACGATGATGATCACATGGACAACCGGAGTGCATCTTCCGAAGAAGATATTGTTTGCAACTTGTAACAGGCACACAGAGAGAGTCCAATTGGCCGCCATTAGGCAGGCATGAGTGGAGAGGGAATGTTGCGAGTGGAGCTCTGGGATTCCATGTTTAGTTTAGATCAGAAGAAATAATCCCAAGCCTGTTTCGAGATCATCAGAAGAATAAAATCCCCACTCGTGGTAGTTTAGTGGCGAGTTGTGCCTTTATGCTCCTCGTGGAGCCTCCTGCCTCCCCGTGCTGCAGAATCAGGTTCAGTAGCTATCTGAAGAATGCGAAGATGCTGGTGGCAGGGCCCGGATGAACGAGTCGGTGGAGGAGCGAGGGCTGACGATCTAATCTATCTACGGGCCGGGCAACGTCATCGAACAGTGGAAGCAGTTCAGGGACCCTATCCTATCCTCATCTTGTATCTTAATAAAGGTCTTGGCCACCGAGGCAATTTTATATCTTATCTGTCCAGTGCACTGCCGCCCTCACGGAATTTATCAACTTGATTGATGTAATAACAACGATGGTAACCTTGTATCTGCATTATTAATCATCTCATGACATGACTGCAAGTTCCGGAGCTTGCGTCGTACTAGTACTACCCAGTTTGCTGTCCTCTTTTTGGGGGGGCTGCTTGTTATCCGAAGCTCATCCTGACGATGCAAACTGCTTGAAAGTCGTAATGCAACTTGCTCTGAATGGAATGTTTTTTCCTTTGCTAATCGAGCTGGACATGAAGATCAGACTGGTGCCGAGGCGTACCCCCACGTTATTACGGATAGTAAGAAATTCGGAATTTATTCCGATCTTCGACCAAGTCTCTCTGAACAGCGACGCACGACCTACCACAAATTCTGCGTTCGCTCGTTCGTCCCTCAGATCTGCTCACTCAGTGCCGAACCGAACCATACACAGCCGGCAGATCTGTGGGTCGGTATCAGAAAACGAAAAGGGAACAGAACCCCAATGATTGCAACTTATCCGTCAAGCCGAGGGAGCGCGCGATGAGTCGACGATGATCGCGCACGATCGACATGATGCTTCCCTCTGCTCACTCATTCTCCCGGTGTAGGTGTACTATTAATAATGTAGGGTCGCACTCGCGTCCATCTCGAAAATAAAAATACTAAAATAAATTAAGGATGCAAGTGCAGATCGCATCGGCCGGCAGATGGCTTGCCCACGACGACGGGAATTAGTACTACTCGTTAATTAACTAGTAATCAGTTCTGAAAACGGAGTGCTAATTGTCGTCGTGGCCCAGTGATCAAGGGCGGCCCTTATCCTGATGATCTGGAGAACAGATAGGCGGTGGAGACGGACCGGTCGATCGGAACCCGGCAGCCGTTCTGGCTGGCCGGTGCCGGTTTGGTCGCGGGGTGCCCTCGGCGCGACGA
The DNA here is from genome assembly GCA_916181665.1 of Avena sativa. Taxonomy (NCBI): domain Eukaryota; kingdom Viridiplantae; phylum Streptophyta; class Magnoliopsida; order Poales; family Poaceae; genus Avena; species Avena sativa. The sequence goes on along the minus strand of OV702300.1, from coordinate 46,405,345 downwards.
GGCGACGCGGTTCCTGAACTGTCAGCTGGGCCCGGCGCGTTCGACAGGATAGGGGCGACGCGTACGTAGGAGGGAGTGGTCGCATGTGGTGCCGCGGTGTGTCCCACGTGGCGCCGCTGCCGGTCTCGGCATCCGGAAAATTATCCACAACCGAAACACAGCTCGACAGGCCGCGACGACTTTTAATCAACCTCTTTTGCGGTTTTGTCCATGCCAAGAACGTATATTTCGTATTTGGTGGCTCTCCTCGCGTATACGGTCCTTGTCACGACACACGGACAAAAGCAGAAAAAACATGCGGGTGTACGCCTACATCACCCTGAAGACGTCACAAGCTGCGATCATGGCAGCCACCGCGTATCTCGCGGCTCACCCACCTCCGGAGGGGAACCCGAAAAGGGCCATGCATAGGTCCGCACTCACCGGACTAGGACTAATCGGAGCTGCGCTCCACGAAGACGCTCCTGTGGAGCCAAAGAAGAAAGCTCCGGCCAGGCGCGACCGGAGCCCCACCCCCTCATCCGAAGAGGAAGAGGAGCACGATCTCCCTCGAAGAAAGAAGAGCTCGCACCGCCATAAACGCGACTACGACGCCAGAGACAAGCTTACACAGCGCAAGATCGACAAAGCACGCGCCAAACGCGCATGCTCGTCCGAATCTGAGATGGATGAAGACGAAGGAGAACTCTGCGGAGCTCGATGCTTCAGTAGATCCGTTCGGCGAACACAGATGCCACGCAACTTCAAGCTTCCTTCGGATACTCTTTCTTACAGCTTCATCCGAAATTTCAAAGGCACCAGCAAGAGGCCCGCCTCAATCGAAGAATTGCGAGCCTGCACTCAGAGAACGGGTAAATCTATTCGCTCATACATACTACGCTGGTCTACGACCAAGAACTCCGCAGCACACATCTCCGAAGAGAGGGCCATCGACGCCTTCAGGGACGGCGTCAAGCGCCCAGACTTCAAGGAGGAACTTGGGCGTGTAAAGCCCAAGACACTTGACCACCTCATGGAAATCGCCAACAGTTGGGCAGACGGCGAAGATTGCATCCAGCGAGCGCAATCAGATGAAGAGGACGACTACGGCCGAAGACGCGAACGCCGCAGCAAGAGGAGATCGCGCGTCTACGAGGACCGCGACGGACCCGACATGGTCGCGGCCGGCTACGCCGACCGCCGTAACGACAACAGCCGCAACAGCGGAGGATACCGCAGCGGAAACTTCCGTGACAACGGACGACCAACGCAGTCGTGGCAACGCCGCGACCGCGACAACGTACCCTCGGCATTCGACAAACTTTCGGGTCCATGCACCATCCACTTCTACATCGACAAACAGGATGGCAAAAAGAAAGCCAGCCACATGCTCAAGGACTGTCGCGAGTTCCAGAAACTCAACGAGGGCATGATGCAGATGAGACAACAAGCTCCCATTCTTGCGTTCGGAAACGCACCTGCGCCAGGTAAAATAGCACACGAAGCTCCTCCACCGCCGCCTATTGGAGGTCAAAACCAACCAGTCGCGCCAGCACAAAACAACACCGGGGTCCCATATCCCCCATCAAAAGGAGCACTCAATATGATACAGAAGGGACGCCCCACAAATAGGGTGCAGAAGAAAATCACCCGACAAATCAACTTGGCCGTGGAAACTCCGCCTGCAATCCCTGAGTACCTCAGCGGATCGGAGTCCTGCATCACATTCACTCGCGCGGATCACCCTTGCCAGATCCCTCGCCCAGGTCATGCTGCCCTGGTGCTGGAGACGCAGATCGGAGGCTTCGAGATGAGTCGCGTCTTCATGGACGGCGGCAGCGGCATCAACCTAATGTTCGCAAGCACTCTAGCAGCTATGCTGTAACACCCTCAGAATCGACCCTATGCAAGTTTTAGCAAAACCCGCCAAACCCGCATAGAAACGATTCAAAGGTGCCCACCAGGCACTTTCGTGCGGGTGGAAAACGAAGTAATAACATTACTCACAGTCCTCGATGGGACCCACAGAACAGATATATAAACAACACGACTCCATGAGTCAAGAATACAGATATAATATACAAAGATCCAAATCACCTTGAAAATGATAGAGCGTCCGACTACGGACAAGATGCAAATGGGGCTAAGAGCCCTGAAGAATAACCAATGGCGTCCATAACCCTGCCCAGGCCAAGCCAGAAGGGTAACCCTGCTAACGACGTCGATCTCAAAACCCAGCAGTTGTTGGCACTTTTATTTAGCCGTTCCGTTATAGTTACAATACTTACTAGTCAGGTACAATGGTCGCAAGCGACAACCCAAACAAGCAATTGTTGGAAGTTTTATTTAGCCATTCCATTATAGTGAAGCTGATTACTAGTCATTATAAAGTCAAATTTATAGCACTACTTTAGTTATAGTTGTCTATGATCGAGATACTGTGCTCCAAGTCGTCCATAACCGCGGACACGGCTTTCAGAAAGTTTTACCCTGCAGGGGTGCAAAAATAGCAACACACACTCGATCAACCTCGGAAAAACCAAATCAAAACCCAACGAGGCCTTCACGACAAAGCAATCACAGGATTCATAAATATTTCAGGGGGCCACCCCATTGAGTAGACCCGCAACGAAGTTAGCTGACTCCGAGACGGACTCAAGGTTTGCGTCAATGGCTGTAAACGACTGGGAACCCAAAACTGGGCTTGTCGATACCGCGAAAACACTCTGCTTACCTAAACAGTACAGTGTGCTCCTCGCACCAACGTAAATAAAGCAGTAAAGCATGGCATAAGTACAGGATAGTAAATAAAACCTCAAACTAGTTTGTGGCCCCAAGAAATAAGAATGAATCAAGCTCTGGCTCAGGGGGGGCCCATAATTCCCCCGTATGTGGATAGCGCGAATATTCAAGGAACAGGTATCAAGTACTCGGGGTCCTACGGGACACAAGTGGACGGTTAACAACCAAATAACATCTATTGCCCACCTGTGCCTCTGCTTACCTACTTCAATTTTAGTTGTTAAACAATAATTAAAGTGAACGATAATTAAAGCCATGATCATCTCCAACACTAAACATGCGGCAACACTCCAACAACTGAGGTACTGGACGACACGCAACAGCACTTGAGCAAGCGACTACGACGCGCAAGTCCAACTATCTACCAAACAACAGGTAATAAGATGTGTCCAAGGCAATATAAGGCTGCAAGGGATATCACGGGTACGAAAACTAGAGCATCGCAACACAGATAGCAATAGATCAACAGGAGGGAATAAATACTATAAAAGTAAGATGGGTAGAAAGGGGGAGATGCTCGCCTGAAAACATTGCCGAAGGTCCAACCGAAGGTCGGGTCGACACTCGCATCAACTCAACGGCCTTATCCGCGAAGAAGCAAAACACTAGAAGAAACACCGGATGCACTACTTAATACTACGGCAAAAGATCGGGCATGATGCATGTATGAAGTATGCCATGGCAAAGATGCGATGCAATCAGGCAAGGTTAAGCGGAACCGGGGTCCCGACAATTAATTAAACGGTTCAGGTTATTTATCCACCTCGCAAATTAAATGTTGTATTAGCATGGCAAAATATATCACCGGTTCGCTACACAAATTTAAATGAGGCCAATATAAGACTAGATTTGCCCGCATATGGGCCCCATATTTAATTATGAGGTGAATCGGCATAAGGCCCCCAAACCACAGACAAATATGCATGCAAGTATGGCAATTTAATATGCATCAATTTGTTATTACATTTATAAAATAGGGCTCGAGAAAAGGGGTCACACATTAGGGTTCGACGATCTTGGGGTTCGCCGAGGGTTCGGGGTTCAGTCTCAGGGGCTCAGGGTTCGACGGGATCGGCAGGAGCGGATACAAGACGGAGAACTTGGTTTCCAACGGTCGATCTTATCGTCGCGAAGATCTCGTCGGGTCCGCGTTCCGGGTTGGTCTTGGCCTTCGGGGTGAAGTACTTGGCGTTTCGTGTCGGTGACCTTGGCGTCCGGGTTCTCGACGAACTTGGCGTCCGAGATGAAGGGCTCGTCGTCCGAGGATCCTCCGAGTCCGTGTTGACGTCCTTGGGGTTCCGACTTTGGTTGTTGGCTGTGAACTTGTTCCGTGAAGGTATGGTCTTCAAATCCGTGAGGCGATCTTGGCGTTCTTCCGGTTCGGGTCCTGGCGCCCGAGAGGAAGTACTTGATGGTTCCGAGAAGGAGGTCCTGGCGCTTCGGATCGGTCTTCAGATTCGGCGTCGGTTGTTACCCGAATTCGTGCGGGAGGTTGCCTAACTTGTCGAGATGGTTCTTAGAAGACAGATGCGAAGGCACTTGCTCGCCTGCCCGTAAATGCACAGATCAACAAGCAAACAGATGTTTGCGAGCCCACCGGAACACAAGCACAAAACATACACCCGTGCCAACACGGAGGGCATGAGAGGCGCCTTCGGTCATGGGCTTGAGCAGCAAAACTGCAAGAGAACTGGCGTTACAAGGAGAAGCAGAGGACGAGGTTGGCCTTGCAGGGGACGCGGCGACCTGGACAGGGGACCTCGCGACGCAGGCACGGCGGTGCTGCTGTCGGAGGACGGGGCCCGGCGGCAGGGTCGAACGGCGGGGCTCGGGTGTGGCATCCCGCAAAACCACTACTAGAAAATCGCGTTGTTTTTGTGCATTGCATCATCATGACCGCATGCTCATGTCATCATGCCACATTGCATTTGAGCATCGTCATCATCTTGCATTTGCTTGCATAAAATTATTTGCGGAAAAACCGGTTCATGTTTTCTAAACGCCCCGTCTTAATTCAAACGCAAACCCCGGGTCTCCGGATTATTTTGTTTTGCCTGTTGTCGGGTTGCCAAGGCCCTGTTTAAAATAAATAAAACTTTGAATTATTTTTAGTGGGGCAGTCGAACGGGCCGAATGACCCGAACGACCGCCCCAGAAATTAAAACGTTCCACCTAATTCCTAAACCTACCAACTAACCTACCCAGCCCCCCCCTCCACCTCACCCCAACCAATGCCCTCTCTCCACCTCACCTCTCCTCTCTTCCCCACCCAATTCCACTCTGCCACGTCACCTAACCCTCTCCACCCCTCAACCAGCCGGCCCACACCTCCCTGCCCACTCAGCTCACCGCACACATCCCACACACACGCACACACGCGCACACCACGCGTCTGAGACGCGCACACCACGCGCCTCTGGGCCCCACCGCGGGACCCACCCCGACCCAGTCTCCCCCGCGCCTCCCTCTCCCTCTCTCTTCCTTCGCACGCTCCCACCAACCCCCGCACCGCGCTCGCCGCCTCCCCGGCCATCTCCCCTCGCCGGCCAGGGCCCCTCCTCGTCAGGCTCCCTCCCGCGCTCCTCTCCTCCCCCCACCGCCTCCTCTCTGCAGCGCGCGAGCGCCGCCCCTCCCCGCCGGTACTCCCTCCGCTCCCCCCCCGCGTCCAGCGCCCTACCCCTCGCCTCCGCTCCGGCTCGCCCCTCCTGCCGGCGCCGCCCTGCAGGCCCCGCGCCTCCTCCGTCCGCCCGCGACCATCCCCTCCATCGGCCCTCTGACCCACGCCTCCCCCGACGCGAGCCCGCCGTCAGCCGCGCCCGCTCCCTCTGGCTCCGCCCGACCCCGCTCAACCGCCCTCCTCCTGCGCCTCCCGCGAGTCGCCGCCAGCCTCAGCTCGCCCTCCGGCGACCCTCCTTCCGCCGGTCCTGCTCCGCCGCGACCCCCGATCCCCTCGGCCACCTGCGCCTCCCGCGAGTCGCCGCCGGCCCGGCCTCTGCCTCCTCGCCTGCGACGAGTCCCGGCCCCGTCCTCCACGCCCCGTCCCCGAGCACGTCATGGCCACCTCCTGCCTCCGGTGCTGATCCACGTTCTCCGAGTAAAAGGTGGTGTTGGTACTGAGCGGGTGTGGTACGAGGATAAGAAGATGTTGTTGCCTGTCAAGAGACCAAGACCGGCACCGGATCCTCAAGATCTTCGTCACGGAATGCTAAGAACCCTGAGACCTCAGAACCGAAGATCGATCCCACCGAGACCCTCGGCACGCCAAGACCTCCTTCACAGATCTGAGGACCGCGATCCCGAAGCCCGATCCCGGTGATCTAAGGGCCACGCCAGGACCCGAGCCTGAAGATCGCCATGAACTCCTTCGCGGCGCCGGAACCGGAGACGAACCCTCGACACGCCAAGATCTACCCTCGGACGCCAAGACCCGAACCGGGAGGACGCAACGATCGCCACGATAACGACAAGCGCTTCACCCCGAAGCCAAGACCGACCCGACTTGAGGACCCGACAAGATCTGCGCAACGACAAGAACGGCGTCGACCCGGAAGAATCCGACGCGCCCCGACACCGACCCAAGTCCTGCTTCCCGGACGCGACAAGAACTACCCCGATATCCGTGAACGATCCCGGAGTCCGAGAACGATCCGTCGCACCCTGAACCCCGAGACCGACCCCGGAACCCCCGGATCCCCAAGATCTGCCGAACCCTAATGTGTGACTCTTATCCGAGAACCCTATTTTATAACAACTTGTTGCATATTGAATTATCATACTTGCATGCATATTTGTGTGGTTTGGGGGCCTTACGCCGATTCATCTTAATTAAATATGGGGCCCATATGCGGGCAAATCTAGCCTTATATTGGCCTCATTTAAATTTGGGTAGCGAACCGGTGATATATTCTGTCTTGTTAAACAACATTTAAATTGCGGGGTAGCTAATTCACTTGAACCGTTTAATTAATGTCGGGACCCCGGTTCCACTTAATATGACCTAATTGCATCGCATCGTTGCCATGCCATGCATCATATCATAAGCATGCCGATCTTTTGCCGTAGTACTAAATATTGCATCCGGTGTTTATTCTAGTGTTTTGCTTCTTCACGGATAAGGCCGTTGAGTTGATGCGAGTGTCGACCCGATCTTCGGTTGAACCTTCGACAATGCTTTCAGGCGAGCATCTCCCCCTCTCTACCTATCTTACTTTTATAGTATTTATTCCCTCCTGTCGATCTATTGCTATCTGTGTTGCGATGCTCTAGTTTCCGCACCTGTGATATTCCATGCAGCCCTATATTGCCATGGCCACCTCCTATTACCTGTTGTTTGGTAGCTAGTCGGACTTGCGCGTCGTAGTCGCTTGCTCAAGTGCTGTTGCGTGTCGTCAAATGCCACAGTTGTTGGAGCCTTGCCACATGTTGATGTTGGAGATGATCATAGTTTTACTTATTGTTCACTTTAATTCCTGTTTAACAATTAAAATTGAAGTAAGTAAGCAGAGGCATCGGTGGGTGATAGATAACATTTGGTTTCCGAACACCCACTTGTGTCCCGTAGGACCCTGAGTACTTGATACCTGTTCCTTGATTTATCGCGCTATCCACATACGGGGAGTATGGCCCCCCCTTAGCCAGAGCTTGATTCAGTCTTATTTCTTGGGGCCACAAACTAGTTTGAGGTTTTATTTACGATCCTGTACTTATGCCATGTTTTACTGCTTTATTTACGATTGTGCGATGGATAGCACACTGTACTGTTTAGGTAAGCGGAATGTTTTCACGGTATCGACAATCCCCGTTTGGGGTTCCCAGTCGTTTACAGCCATTGACGCAAACCTTGAGTCCGTCTCGGAGCTAGCTTACTTCGTTGCGGTTCTACTCAATGGGGTGGCCCCCTGAAATATTTCTGAATCCTGTGATTGCTTTGTCGTGAAAGCCTCGTTGGGTTTTGATTTGGTTTTTCCGAGGTCGATCGTGTGTGTGTGTTGCTATTTGTGCACCCCGGCCGGGTTAAAACTTTCTGAAAGCCGTGTCCGCGGTTATGGACGACTTGGAGCACAGTATCTCGACCATAGACAAGCATAACTAAAGTTTATTGCTATAAATTTGACTTTATAATGACTAGCAATCAGCTTCACTATAATGGAATGGCTAATTAATACTGCCCACAATTGCTTGTTTGGAGTGTCGCTTGCGACCATTGTACCTGACTAGTAAGTATGACAACTATCACGGAATGGCTAAATAAAAGTACCAACAACTGCTGGGTTTTTGGGTTATCTCATGACATCTGTATCTGATTAGTAAGTATTGTAACTATCACGGAATGGTTAACTAAAAATGCCCACTGCTTACTTTATCAGGACGATTATCTATACTTGACTAGTAATTGCTGCAACGATAACTGAATAAATAAAACTGCCAACTGTGTGAGTTCCTCGGTTGACTTCCTCGTTTGGTCTCGAGGGGGAAACACCAGGATGGGTTTGCTTGATGTTAGCTTCAGGTCGGATCCGAGTAGGTCTTTCTTACCCCTCTCTGATTGCCGCCAGTTGTATCGAGTCTCTATAGGTTGTTTAGTGCATGCTGCCGCTGCCGCTTCAGCCCACCATACCTATGTAGGCGAGGACCGCCGAATTCTAGCCTCGCCGTGTACTGGCCTCAGTACTGACGCTCCCCTTTTTCTTTTGCCCTTTGTCGGCACCCCTTTTGTTTAAGCAGGTGTTGAGATCGACGTCGTTAGCAGGGTTACCCTTCCGGCTTGGCCTGGGCAGGGTTATGGACGCCATTGGTTATTCTTCAGGGCTCTTAGCCCCATTTGCATCTTGTCCGTAGCTGGACGCTCTATCGTTTTCAAGGTGATTTGGATCTTTGTATATTATATCTGTATTCTTGACTCATTGAGTCGCTGCTGTACATATATCTGTTCTGTGGGTCCCATCGAGGACTGTTGTGTAATGTTATTACTTCGTTTTCCACCCGCACGAAAGTGCCTGGTGGGCACCTTTGAATCGTTTCTATGCGGGTTTCGCTAAAACTTGCATAGGTCCGATTCTGAGGGTGTTACAGAGTGGTATCAGAGCCCAGCAGTTACGATACCCCACAAGTCCAGCCTGTAGGATAACCTAGCTAACGGCCGAAGTAGAGTGTCAAAACTATTTTTGCAAAATCGGTTGGATAGTTCTGATTAGGTCTGATTTTACTCCTTACCCCTCTGCTGTTCTCCTCTTACCTCTACGTGTTTTGAATCCGCTCTCGTCCCTTTCTTCGAGTCCAGGAATTCTCGTGGTTGGGTTTCCGTCGTACCTTTAGGGTTTCGCTTCCTCCTTTGATAACGGTGTTCTACCATCCGGTGTTCATGCTGCCTGAGGAATCCGTCTTCTGTGGTACCATTCTTTGTTCCTTGTTTGTGCCTTCCGGTGTTTTCCGACGCGACGACATCACCTACGCCAGATCCGATGCAGAGTCTGCATCACTCCTTTGTTTCCGAACCTCGCTTGTCGAGATCTTCAGTCTGATTCCGAGAATGGTTGCACGCTTTTCTACTGATTGTGCCGAGTAATAGTTTGGGTGCGTGATGGATTGGCCCCCATGCCGACTACCCCTTCTATTCGCTTTGGTACATTGAAGTGGATGAGAATGCATCGGTTCCCCTTTCCACCGGAGTTAGAGGTGGCTTTATTTGTGGGTACCTCTACATTCGACCTTTTGTTCCGGAGTGTTCTCTCGACGATCACGGACAACAACCTTTGTTAGTGGTGTCGTGAGGATCTACACGAAGTGAGAAGACGCAGTTCGCCGACCTTCCTTCCGGTACCATGAGGCGGATCTCGAGGGCGAGATCCATTGTTAGTGGTGTTGAATTGTGGCATCCCGCAAAACCACTACTAGAAAATCGCGTTGTTTTTGTGCATTGCATCATCATGACCGCATGCTCATGTCATCATGCCACATTGCATTTGAGCATCGTCATCATCTTGCATTTGCTTGCATAAAATTATTTGCGGAAAAACCGGTTCATGTTTTCTAAACGCCCCGTCTTAATTCAAACGCAAACCCCGGGTCTCCGGATTATTTTGTTTTGCCTGTTGTCGGGTTGCCAAGGCCCTGTTTAAAATAAATAAAACTTTGAATTATTTTTAGTGGGGCAGTCGAACGGGCCGAATGACCCGAACGACCGCCCCAGAAATTAAAACGTTCCACCTAATTCCTAAACCTACCAACTAACCTACCCAGCCCCCCCCCTCCACCTCACCCCAACCAATGCCCTCTCTCCACCTCACCTCTCCTCTCTTCCCCACCCAATTCCACTCTGCCACGTCACCTAACCCTCTCCACCCCTCAACCAGCCGGCCCACACCTCCCTGCCCACTCAGCTCACCGCACACATCCCACACACACGCACACACGCGCACACCACGCGCCTCTGGGCCCCACCACGGGACCCACCCCGACCCAGTCTCCCCCGCGCCTCCCTCTCCCTCTCTCTTCCTTCGCACGCTCCCACCAACCCCCGCACCGCGCTCGCCGCCTCCCCGGCCATCTCCCCTCGCCGGCCAGGTCCCCTCCTCGTCAGGCTCCCTCCCGCGCTCCTCTCCTCCCCCCACCGCCTCCTCTCTGCAGCGCGCGAGCGCCGCCCCTCCCCGCCGGTACTCCCTCCGCTCCCCCCCGCGTCCAGCGCCCTACCCCTCGCCTCCGCTCCGGCTCGCCCCTCCTGCCGGCGCCGCCCTGCAGGCCCCGCGCCTCCTCCGTCCGCCCGCGACCATCCCCTCCATCGGCCCTCTGACCCGCGCCTCCCCCGACGCGAGCCCGCCGTCGGCCGCGCCCGCTCCCTCCGGCTCCGCCCGACCCCGCTCAACCGCCCTCCTCCTGCGCCTCCCGCGAGTCGCCGCCGGCCTCAGCTCGCCCTCCGGCGACCCTCCTTCCGCCGGTCCTGCTCCGCCGCGACCCCCGATCCCCTCGGCCACCTGCGCCTCCCGCGAGTCGCCGCCGGCCCGGCCTCTGCCTCCTCGCCTGCGACGAGTCCCGGCCCCGTCCTCCACGCCCCGTCCCCGAGCACGTCATGGCCACCTCCTGCCTCCGGTGTTGATCCACGTTCTCCGAGTAAAAGGTGGTGTTGGTACTGAGCGGGTGTGGTACGAGGATAAGAAGATGTTGTTGCCTGTCAAGAGACCAAGACCGGCACCGGATCCTCAAGATCTTCGTCACGGAATGCTAAGAACCCTGAGACCTCAGAACCGAAGATCGATCCCACCGAGACCCTCGGCACGCCAAGACCTCCTTCACAGATCTGAGGACCGCGATCCCGAAGCCTGATCCCGGTGATCTAAGGGCCACGCCAGGACCCGAGCCTGAAGGTCGCCATGAACTCCTTCGCGGCGCCGGAACCGGAGACGAACCCTCGACACGCCAAGATCTACCCTCGGACGCCAAGACCCGAACCGGGAGGACGCAACGATCGCCACGATAACGACAAGCGCTTCACCCCGAAGCCAAGACCGACCCGACTTAAGGACCCGACAAGATCTGCGCAACGACAAGAACGGCGTCGACCCGGAAGAATTCGACGCGCCCCGACACCGACCCAAGTCCTGCTTCCCGGACGCGACAAGAACTACCCCGATATCCGTGAACGATCCCGGAGTCCGAGAACGATCCGTCGCACCCTGAACCCCGAGACCGACCCCGGAACCCCCGGATCCCCAAGATCTGCCGAACCCTAATGTGTGACTCTTATCCGAGAACCCTATTTTATAACAACTTGTTGCATATGGAATTATCATACTTGCATGCATATTTGTGTGGTTTGGGGGCCTTACGCCGATTCATCTTAATTAAATATGGGGCCCATATGCGGGCAAATCTAGCCTTATATTGGCCTCATTTAAATTTGGGTAGCGAACCGGTGATATATTCTGTCTTGTTAAACAACATTTAAATTGCGGGGTAGCTAATTCACTTGAACCGTTTAATTAATGTCGGGACCCCGGTTCCACTTAATATGACCTAATTGCATCGCATCGTTGCCATGCCATGCATCATATCATAAGCATGCCGATCTTTTGCCGTAGTATTAAATATTGCATCCGGTGTTTATTCTAGTGTTTTGCTTCTTCGCGGATAAGGCCGTTGAGTTGATGCGAGTGTCGACCCAATCTTCGGTTGAACCTTCGACAATGCTTTCAGGCGAGCATCTCCCCCTCTCTACCTATCTTACTTTTATAGTATTTATTCCCTCCTGTCGATCTATTGCTATCTGTGTTGCGATGCTCTAGTTTCCGCACCTGTGATATTCCATGCAACCCTATATTGCCATGGCCACCTCCTATTACCTGTTGTTTGGTAGCTAGTCGGACTTGCGCGTCGTAGTCGCTTGCTCAAGTGCTGTTGCGTGTCGTCAAATGCCACGGTTGTTGGAGCCTTGCCGCATGTTGATGTTGGAGATGATCATAGTTTTACTTATTGTTCACTTTAATTCCTGTTTAACAATTAAAATTGAAGTAAGTAAGCAGAGGCATCGGTGGGTGATAGATAACATTTGGTTTCCGAACGCCCACTTGTGTCCCGTAGGACCCCGAGTACTTGATACCTGTTCCTTGATTTATCGCGCTATCCACATACGGGGAGTATGGGCCCCCCTTAGCCAGAGCTTGATTCAGTCTTATTTCTTGGGGCCACAAACTAGTTTGAAGTTTTATTTACGATCCTGTACTTATGCCATGTTTTACTGCTTTATTTACGATTGTGCGATGGATAGCACACTGTACTGTTTAGGTAAGCGGAATGTTTTCGCGGTATCGACAATCCCCGTTTGGGGTTCCCAGTCGTTTACAGCCATTGACGCAAACCTTGAGTCCGTCTCGGAGCTAGCTTACTTCGTTGCGGTTCTACTCAATGGGGTGGCCCCCTGAAATATTTCTGAATCCTGTGATTGCTTTGTCGTGAAAGCCTCGTTGGGTTTTGATTTGGTTTTTCCGAGGTCGATCGTGTGTGTGTTGCTATTTGTGCACCCCGGCCGGGTGAAAACTTTCTGAAAGCCGTGTCCGCGGTTATGGACGACTTGGAGCACAGTATCTCGACCATAGACAAGCATAACTAAAGTTTATTGCTATAAATTTGACTTTATAATGACTAGCAATCAGCTTCACTATAATGGAATGGCTAATTAATACTGCCCACAATTGCTTGTTTGGAGTGTCGCTTGCGACCATTGTACCTGACTAGTAAGTATGACAACTATCACGGAATGGCTAAATAAAAGTATCAACAACTGCTGGGTTTTTGGGTTATCTCATGACATCTGTATCTGATTAGTAAGTATTGTAACTATCACGGAATGTTTAACTAAAAATGCCCACTGCTTACTTTATCAGGACGATTATCTATACTTGACTAGTAATTGCTGCAACGATAACTGAATAAATAAAACTGCCAACTGTGTGAGTTCCTCGGTTGACTTCCTCGTTTGGTCTCGAGGGGAAACACCAGGATGGGTTTGCTTGATGTTAGCTTCAGGTCGGATCCGAGTAGGTCTTTCTTACCCCTCTCTGATTGCCGCCAGTTGTATCGAGTCTCTATAGGTTGTTTAGTGCATGCTGCCGCTGCCGCTTCAGCCCACCATACCTATGTAGGCGAGGACCGCCGAATTCTAGCCTCGCCGTGTACTGGCCTCAGTACTGACGCTCCCCTTTTTCTTTTGCCCTTTGTCGGCACCCCTTTTGTTTAAGCAGGTGTTGAGATCGACGTCGTTAGCAGGGTTACCCTTCCGGCTTGGCCTGGGCAGGGTTATGGACGCCATTGGTTATTCTTCAGGGCTCTTAGCCCCATTTGCATCTTGTCCGTAGCTGGACGCTCTATCGTTTTCAAGGTGATTTGGATCTTTGTATATTATATCTGTATTCTTGACTCATTGAGTCGCTGCTGTACATATATCTGTTCTGTGGGTCCCATCGAGGACTGTTGTGTAATGTTATTACTTCGTTTTCCACCCGCACGAAAGTGCCTGGTGGGCACCTTTGAATCGTTTCTATGCGGGTTTGGCGGGTTTCGCTAAAACTTGCATAGGTCCGATTCTGAGGGTGTTACATCGGGCCAGGACCAACGACGAGGGGGAAACGGCGGCGAGGCGGCCGCGGGCTCAGGTGGCGCAGGCGCGATCTCGGAGGCGGCCGGAGGAGCTCCGCGAGGAGGTCGCGCGGCGCGGATGGGCGCGGGGAGCGTCGGCCGGGGAGAGAGGCCAGGGAAGGCCGGAGGACGTCGGGGCGTGCGGAGGTCGGGGTCGGGCCGGGGCGGAGTCGCGGCCGGAGGAGCAACGCTCGGGGCCTGAGGTGGCGGTCGGAGGCGCGGCGGGGAGCTCGGCCGGAGCGCGCGGGGAGGCGCGGCGGGGCACCGGAGACGGGCGGCTGACGCGGGGTGAGGCTGCGCCGGAGAGGCGAGAGAGAAGGGCGTGCGGGGTCGGGTGGTTGGCGGAGCAGAGAGAGAAAGGGGAGGGCGGGGGCCGGCCAGGGCGGCGGGGTCGCGCGGAGGACGGGGAGGGGTGAGGGCGACGACGCTTGGGCTCGGGAGAGAGAGAGGATGGTGGGGGAGGCACGAGCGGGGAAGGGGACCTGGCGGCGCGGCTAGGGGAGGGAGAGGGAGCGAGGCAGACGCGGGGAGAGAGAGGGAGGAGAGCGGGCAGGGCGCGTCGGTGGGGGTGGGACCAGGGAGAGAGTGGGGCCTGGGGTGGGGCGTGCGGGCCGGGTCGGTGGGGTTGGCGTGGGGCGAGTGGGTGAGGCGGGGCTGTGGGGCCCGGGGGACAGTGAGAGGGAGAGAGAGGGGTAGATGGGGGGGCTGTGTGAGTGCGTGTGTGTGCTGTGGGGCCCAGGCGGGCCAGGGAGTGGGGGGAAAAGTCTGGGATTGATGAGGTGGCAAGGTGGGTGGGGATTGGGTCCAGAGGGTGAGGTGGCGAGCTGTGGTTGGTGGGTAGACTAGGATTGGGTGAACTTAGGACTAGAAATTTTAGACTAGGGTTTTTCCTTTTATTAAAAATAAATTTTGCAACTAGTTTTAGACAAATAAAAGACCGGACAGACCGATGTTTTAATTTGAAATAAAGACGGGGCTATTTAGAAAACAAACTAGGCGTTTCGAAAATAGTTTCAGACAAACAATGCATGATGATGACGATGCAATGCACAAAAACAACGCGATTTTCTAGTAGTGGTTTTGCAGGATGCCACAATTCGACACCACTAACAATGGATCTCGCCCTCGAGATCCGCCTCATGGTACCGGGAAGAAGGCGGCGATCTGAATCTTCTTGCTTCGGGTAGATCATCGCGACACCACCAACAATGATGCTTTCTTCGTCTTGAAATCGGCGACACCGACAACAAGGGTCGCTGCTCTCGTTTGCCGAGAGAACACTCCGGAGAAACAAAGGACGAAGGTAGAGGTATCCAAAATATAAGGCGACCTCTAACTTCCACGGAATGAGTATAATTGCACCGATCCACCGACTCGATGTACAAGGGCGAATGATAAGAGTAGTCGGATGGTGATCAGTCCATCGCGCACCCAAACCATTACTCTGCACATGAATAGGAAATTATGCAACCAACTCTCGGAATTAGACTGAAGATCCCGGCAAACGAGGGTCGGAACAAAGGAGGGATGGACATTCTCATCAGATCTGATGTAGATGACTTCGTCGCGTCGGAAAACACCGGAAGGCACAAACAAGGAACAAAGAATGGTACCACAGTAGACGGATTCCTCAGACAGCATGAACACCGGATGGTAGAACACCGTTACCAAAGGAGGAAGCGAAACCCTGAAGGTACGACGGAACCCAACCACGAGAAATCCTGGACTCGAAGAGAGAGAAGAGAGCGGATTTAAAACACGCAGAGGTGAGAGGAGAGCAGCAGAGGGGTAATGAGTAAAATCAGACCTAATCAGAACTATCCAACCGATTTTGCAAAAATAGTTTTGACACTCTACTTCGGCCGTTAGCTAGGTTATCCTACAGGCTGGACTTGTGGGGTATCGCAACTGCTGAGATCTGATACCACTCTGTAACACCCTCAGAATCGACCCTATGCAAGTTTTAGCGAAACCCGCCAAACCCGCATAGAAACGATTCAAAGGTGCCCACCAGGCACTTTCGTGCGGGTGGAAAACGAAGTAATAACATTACTCAGCAGTCCTCGATGGGACCCACAGAACAGATATATAAACAACACGACTCCATGAGTCAAGAATACAGATATAATATACAAAGATCCAAATCACCTTGAAAATGATAGAGCGTCCGACTACGGACAAGATGCAAATGGGGCTAAGAGCCCTGAAGAATAACCAATGGCGTCCATAACCCTGCCCAGGCCAAGCCGGAAGGGTAACCCTGCTAACGACGTCGATCTCAAAACCCAGCAGTTGTTGGCACTTTTATTTAGCCGTTCCGTTATAGTTACAATACTTACTAGTCAGGTACAATGGTCGCAAGCGACAACCCAAACAAGCAATTGTTGGCAGTTTTATTTAGCCATTCCATTATAGTGAAGCTGATTACTAGTCATTATAAAGTCAAATTTATAGCACTACTTTAGTTATAGTTGTCTATGATCGAGATACTGTGCTCCAAGTCGTCCATAACCGCGGACACGGCTTTCAGAAAGTTTTACCCTGCAGGGGTGCACAAATAGCAACACACACTCGATCAACCTCGGAAAAACCAAATCAAAACCCAACGAGGCCTTCATGACAAAGCAATCACAGGATTCATAAATATTTCAGGGGGCCACCCCATTGAGTAGACCCGCAACGAAGTTAGCTGACTCCGAGACGGACTCAAGGTTTGCGTCAATGGCTGTAAACGACTGGGAACCCAAAACTGGGCTTGTCGATACCGCGAAAACACTCCGCTTACCTAAACAGTACAGTGTGCTCCTCGCACCAACGTAAATAAAGCAGTAAAGCATGGCATAAGTACAGGATAGTAAATAAAACCTCAAACTAGTTTGTGGCCCCAAGAAATAAGAATGAATCAAGCTCTGGCTCAGGGGGGGCCATAATTCCCCCGTATGTGGATAGCGCGAATATTCAAGGAACAGGTATCAAGTACTCGGGGTCCTACGGGACACAAGTGGACGGTTAACAACCAAATAACATCTATTGCCCACCTGTGCCTCTGCTTACCTACTTCAATTTTAGTTGTTAAACAATAATTAAAGTGAACGATAATTAAAGCCATGATCATCTCCAACACTAAACATGCGGCAACACTCCAACAACTGAGGTACTGGACGACACGCAACAGCACTTGAGCAAGCGCTACGACGCGCAAGTCCAACTATCTACCAAACAACAGGTAATAGGATGTGTCCAAGGCAATATAAGGCTGCAAGGGATATCACGGGTACGAAAACTAGAGCATCGCAACACAGATAGCAATAGATCAACAGGAGGGAATAAATACTATAAAAGTAAGATGGGTAGAAAGAGGGAGATGCTCGCCTGAAAACATTGCCGAAGGTCCAACCGAAGGTCGGGTCGACACTCGCATCAACTCAACGGCCTTATCCGCGAAGAAGCAAAACACTAGAAGAAACACCGGATGCACTACTTAATACTACGGCAAAAGATCGGGCATGATGCATGTATGAAGTATGCCATGGCAAAGATGCGATGCAATCAGGCAAGGTTAAGCGGAACCGGGGTCCCGACAATTAATTAAACGGTTCAGGTTATTTATCCACCCCGCAAATTAAATGTTGTATTAGCATGGCAAAATATATCACCGGTTCGCTACACAAATTTAAATGAGGCCAATATAAGACTAGATTTGCCCGCATATGGGCCCCATATTTAATTATGAGGTGAATCGGCATAAGGCCCCCAAACCACAGACAAATATGCATGCAAGTATGGCAATTTAATATGCATCAATTTGTTATTACATTTATAAAATAGGGCTCGAGAAAAGGGGTCACACATTAGGGTTCGACGATCTTGGGGTTCGCCGAGGGTTCGGGGTTCGGTCTCAGGGGCTCAGGGTTCGACGGGATCGGCAGGAGCGGATACAAGACGGAGAACTTGGTTTCCAACGGTCGATCTTATCGTCGCGAAGATCTTGTCGGGTCCGCGTTCCGGGTTGGTCTTGGCCTTCGGGGTGAAGTACTTGGCGTTTCGTGTCGGCGACCTTGGCGTCCGGGTTCTCGACGAACTTGGCGTCCGAGATGAAGGGCTCGTCGTCCGGGGATCCTCCGAGTCCGTGTTGACGTCCTTGGGGTTCCGAATTTGGTTGTTGGCCGTGAACTTGTTCCGCGAAGGTACGGTCTTCAAATCCGTGAGGCGATCTTGGCGTTCTTCCGGTTCGGGTCCTGGCGCCCGAGAGGAAGTACTTGATGGTTCCGAGAAGGAGGTCCTGGCGCTTCGGATCGGTCTTCAGATTTGGCGTCGGTTGTTACCCGAATTCATGCGGGAGGTTGCCTAACTTGTCGAGATGGTTCTTAGAAGACAGCTGCGAAGGCACTTGCTAGCCTGCCCGTAAATGCACAGATCAATGAGCAAACAGATGTTTGCGAGCCCACCGGAACACAAGCACAAAACATACACCCGTGCCAACACGGAGGGCATGAGAGGCGCCTTCGGTCATGGGCTTGAGCAGCAAAACTGCAAGCGAACTGGCGTTACAAGGAGGAGCAGAGGACGAGGTTGGCCTTGCAGGGGACGCGGCGACCTGGACAGGGGACCTCGCGACGCAGGCACGGCGGTGCTGCTGTCGGAGGACGGGGCCCGGCGGCAGGGTCGAACGGCGGGGCTCAGGCCAGGACCGACGACGAGGGGGAAACGGCGGCGAGGCGGCCGCGGCCTCAGGTGGCGCAGGCGCGATCTCGGAGGCGGCCGGAGGAGCTCCGCGAGGAGGTCGCGCGACGTGGCCGGGCGCGGGGAGCGTCGGCCGGGGAGAGAGGCCAGGGAAGGCCGGAGGACGTCGGGGCGTGCGGAGGTCGGGGTCGGGCCGGGGCGGAGTCGCGGCCGGAGGAGCAACGCTCGGGGACGGAGGTGGCGGTCGGAGGCGCGGCGGGGAGCTCGGCCGGAGCGCGCGGGGAGGCGCGGCGGGGCACCGGAGACGGGCGGCTGACGCGGGGTGAGGCTGCGCCGGATAGGCGAGAGAGAAGGGCGTGCGGGGTCGGGTGGTTGGCGGAGCAGAGAGAGAAAGGGGAGGGCGGGGGCCGGCCAGGGCGGCGGGGTCGCGCGGAGGACGGGGAGGGGTGAGTGCGACGGCGCTTGGGCTCGGGAGAGAGAGAGGATGGTGGGGGAGGCACGAGCGGGGAAGGGGACCTGGCGGCGCGGCCAGGGGAGGGAGAGGGAGCGAGGCAGACGCGGGGAGAGAGAGGGAGGAGAGCGGGTAGGGCGCGTCGGTGGGGGTGGGACCAGGGAGAGAGTGGGGCCTGGGGTGGGGCGTGCGGGCCGGGTCGGTGGGGTTGGCGTGGGGCGAGTGGGTGAGGCGGGGCTGTGGGGCCCGGGGGACAGTGAGAGGGAGAGAGAGGGGTAGATGGGGGGCTGTGTGAGTGCGTGTGTGTGCTGTGGGGCCCAGGCGGGCCAGGGAGTGGGGGGAAAAGTCTGGGATTGATGAGGTGGCAAGGTGGGTGGGGATTGGGTCCAGAGGGTGAGGTGGCGAGCTGTGGTTGGTGGGTAGACTAGGATTGGGTGAACTTAGGACTAGAAATTTTAGACTAGGGTTTTTCCTTTTATTAAAAATAAATTTTGCAACTAGTTTTAGACAAATAAAAGACCGGACAGACCGATGTTTTAATTTGAAATAAAGACGGGGCTATTTAGAAAACAAACTAGGCGTTTCGAAAATAGTTTCAGACAAACAATGCATGATGATGACGATGTAATGCACAAAAACAACGCGATTTTCTAGTAGTGGTTTTGCGGGATCCCACATATGCGGATCCTGCAATGCAGCCTGGAACAATCAGACACAACGTTCCACGGCATTGTCCCAGGGAAGGGCATCTTCCCCCTGGGCAAAATAGGACTTGACGTCATCTTCGGGAAGCCGGACAACTTTCGGCAGGAGCGCCTAGAATTCGAAGTGGTGGACTGGCCGTCGCAATACCACGCCATCCTGGGACGCGTAGCATTCGCAAGATTCCTGGCCGTCCCACACTACGCATACCTACTACTCAAGATGCCAGGACCAAGGGGCGTCATCACAGTCCACGGGAGCTTCACCCGATCGGACCAATGCGACAGGGATTTCAACAAAACCTCCCAGTCCTTCGGCATGCAAGACGAGCTCGTAAGGCTTCGCGAGGAGACGGACAATGGGCTAACCCCAGTCACAAGGCAGAACGCACCCGACATGTCCTTCGACTCCACCGTCAACACCAAGAAAGTGCAGGTCCACCCGACAGACGCCTCCAAGACGGCGCTGATCGCTAACGACCTCAGCACCGCATAGGAAGGCGCGCTCGTCGAATTCCTCCGTGAGCGCTGGGAAATATTCGCCTGGTGTCCTGCGGACATGCCAGGAGTTCCCAGAGAATTCGCCGATCACGCACTCAATGTCTTCCCAGGCACCAAGCCAGTCAAGCAGTCTATCCGAAGACTGTCGGAGCCACGAGCCGAAGCTATCGGCAAGGAGATCAACAGATTACTCGCGGCAGACTTCATCCGAGAAATCAAGGAAAGCGAGTGGCTGGCAAACACGGTGATGGTCCCAAAGAAGGACACGGACATCCTGCGGATGTGCGTAGACTTCACGTCACTAAATAAACACTGCCCAAAGGACCACTTCCCTCTACCTCGGATCGACCAGATCATCGATTCGACTGCAGGTTGTGAGAAGCTCTCCTTCCTCGACGCCTACTCAGGCTATAACCAGATTCGACTCAAGGTCGACGATCAAGAGAAAACGGCATTCATCACACCGTTCGAAGTATTCTGCTACAACACAATGCCCTTCGGGCTAAAGAACGCGGGTGCCACATACCAGCGATGCATGCATGCCTGCCTCAAGGACCAGATCGGTCGCAACGTCCAAGTCTATGTCGACGACATAGTCATAAAAACCAAGGAGGCAAGAACACTTATCGACGATCTCCGCGAGACGTTCGACAACCTTGATCGCTACAGGATCAAGCTCAACCCAGAAAAGTGCGCCTTCGGCGTCCCCTCGGGTCAGCTGCTCGGGTACTTCATCTCTCAACGAGGGATCGAAGCGAACCCGAAGAAAATCAAAGCTATCATGATAATGGAGAAGCCAAAAAACCTCAAGGGCGTCCAGCAGCTCGCAGGGCGAGTAGCGGCACTAAGCAGGTTCATCAGCTGCATGGGCGAAAAGGCCCTACCATTTTACCAGCTGCTTCGCAAGGCATACAAGTTCGAGTGGACACCAGAAGCCAACGACGCATTCGAAAACCTCAAGCGGCTCCTCTCCACCTCGCCCGTTTTGGTCATGCCAAAGGAGCGCGAGCCCCTGCTGCTGTACATAGCAGCCACACACCAGGTGGTCAGCACCGTACTCGTGGTCGAACGACCCGAAGAAGGCAAGACCCATGGGGTCCAGCGCCCAATTTACTACCTCAGCGAGGTACTCACTCCGACAAAACAGCGGTACCCGCACTACCAGAAGCTGGCCTACGGCGTGTTCATGACGGCTCGACGACTGAGCCACTACTTCCAGGAGCATCAGGTGATGGTCGTCAATGAGGCACCCCTGAACAGCATCCTGAATAACCCAGAAGCCACAGGACACGTGGCCCTGTGGGGCATCGAACTCTCACCCTTGGACATCGTCTACGAGAAGCGACACGCAATCAAATCTCAAGTCCTTCCGGACTTCCTGGTACACTGGATGGAGCTGCAGCTGCCTGACACCCCAGACATGTCGCAGTCCTGGACAATGCATTTCGACGGCTCCAAACACGAAGCCGGAGCAGGGGCAGGAGTCATACTGACCTCCCCGCAAGGTGACAAGATGAAGTACGTCCTTCGGATGAAATTCAGAGCCTCCAACAACGAGGCCGAATACGAAGCCCTCATCCATGGCATGAAGAAGGCAAAAATATGCGGCGCAACGCGCCTGGTCATCTACGGTGACTCCAACCTTGTCGTACAGCAGACGATGAATGAGTGCGACGCACACGCCGAAAACATGATCGCGTACCGCGCGCTATACAACGCACTCGAAGGAGAATTCGACGGCTGCGAACTTCGGCACGTTGGAAGAGAGAGCAACGAGGAGGCCGATAGACTCGCCAACATCGGCTCCACTTGTGCAAAGGTACCACCAGGTGTGTTCCTCGAACAGATCTGCGTGCCATCCATCAAGCGGAAATTCCCCAAGGGATCACCCGAAGAAGCGGAACACTCGGGGGCTACGCTACCCGAAGGTCATGAAGGACCCGAAAAGTTGGATACCGAAGTTTCCATGGTCAACCTGATGCAGGTCATGGCAGTCGAAGAAACTTGGACACGTCCATACCTCCAGTTCCTGATAAACGGTGAATTGCCAGACAGCCCGACAGATGCCCGGCGCGTATCTCGCCGGTCAAAAGCCTTCACCATCGTCAACGGCGAGCTGTACAAATGCAGCATTACGGGTGTATTACAATGGTGCGTCACCATCAACGACGGCAAGGCCATACTCCAAGATATCCATGAAGGCATCTGCGGCCACCACGCAGGCAGCCGCTCCCTTGTCGCCAAGGCTCTGCGAGCAGGATTCTACTGGCCAACGGCCATGAGCGACGCGAAGGACATCGTCCGAAGATGCAACGGGTGCCAGCGGTTCGCCGACAAACCGCACGCACCTGGGTCCGAACTTCGACCCATACCCATAGCCTGGCCTTTTGCCCAATGGGGCCTTGACATGATCGGCAAACTGCCAAAATCCTCGAAGGGAGGACACGTCTTCCTCCTGGTCGCGGTCGACAAATTTACCAAGTGGATCGAGGCCATGCCAGTCACCAACCAGAAGGGCAAAACCGCCGTCAAGTTCTTCGAATCCATTGTCTACAGGTTTGGCGTACCGCACAGCATCATCACCGACAACGGACCAAACTTCATCTCCGAAGAATTCCAGGACTTCTGCGAAGGCCTCGGGATCAATATCACATATGCCTCAGTGGCACACCCGCAAACAAACGGGCAAGTGGAAAAGGCCAACGGCCTAATCGGCGCTGGCATCAAGAAGCGCCTCATGAGCTCACTCGAGCACAAAGCTGGAAACTGGACGAAAGAGCTACCGTCTGTCCTGTGGAGCTTACGGACCACGCCAAACAGCTCCACCGGCTACACACCATTCTTCATGGTGCACGAAGCCGAGGCAGTGCTACCAGCCGAAGTACGCCACCAGGCTCCACGAGTCGTCGCTTACAGCGAAGCCGAATCCACGGCTGCACTCGAAGATGCCATCGACACCCTCGACGAAGCACGGGATATAGCAGCAGCTAGATCAGCGGTGTACCAGCAAAGCCTCCGCAACTATCACAGCCGTCGGCTGCGCCCAAGGTCCTTCGTCGAAGGAGACCTCGTCTTGCGACTCAAGCAAAAGCGACCGAACAAACTCGATTCCCCATGGGAAGGACCCTACGCCATCACCGAGGTCATCCCAGGTGGCGCCTATCGCCTCAAGCACGTGGAGTCTGGAGTCGCATACTCCAACCCGTGGAACGTCTCGCACCTGCGACGATTCTACCCGTAGCAACCTACCCCCCTTTTACTTTCAATAAGGCTTTCAGCCAAGGCTACTCAGCCGAACCATGTACCTCCTCCATTACGATATCAATAAAGCTAAGTGTCTCACCCCCAACCTTCGGTTGACTATTTTTCGTAGTATGGAAAACAAAAAATTTCTATCGCATACAAACAAACAAGCCAAGATCTATCTACTAGATTGTAGCAACGAGTCGATGGAATAACTTACCCTCGAAGATTCCAAAGCGGTTAACGAGAGCAGATTCTCGTGGGTGATGTAGTCGTACTCTTTCCGATCTCAAGATCGTGTAGACGATCCTTCCGGCGCCACGTTCCGGCAGCGCTCCCGCAGTCGGTCACACGTTCGGTACTCGACGAAGACCTTCCTCTCCCTTGTTCCAGCAGGCAGCGGAGGTTGTAGCACTCTCCTCGCGATTCCGGCAGCACAACGGCGTGGTACCGGAAGTAGAGGGGAGATCTCGCAGGGCTTCGCCTTAAGCCGGAGCGAGTATGGTGGAGTATGAGAGAGGCTTTAGTGGTCTAGGGATTAGACACACCAATTAGAAGGCTCTAAACCGAAGGCTAGGGCAATTAGAAGCTCTAAACCAAAACGGCTCTAAACCGGAGGCTGTGGCTAGGGTTTAGATTTAGAGGATAGGAACTTG
Organism: Avena sativa; assembly: GCA_916181665.1. Lineage (NCBI taxonomy): Eukaryota > Viridiplantae > Streptophyta > Magnoliopsida > Poales > Poaceae > Avena > Avena sativa. The sequence continues at coordinate 46,381,202 of OV702300.1, read as the reverse complement.
TGTGTCTAGGAGGGGAGCCCTGCCCCTCCTTTTATAGGTGGAGGGAGGCGCGCCTGGGGAGGGGAGTCCCTCCCCAACTCGGCCTCAAGGAGGGCCGGCGGTGGGAGGAGGAACTCCTCCCCCAAGTCGGCTTCAAACTTCCTTCTCCTCTTTCCCACTCTTTCCTGTTTTAGCCGTTTGACTTTTCAAACTTGCTATTTGACTTTTCAATTAAGGATTCAATTTAATCCTTTATTTGGAACAGCGAGAACACTAAGTACATGATGCAATCATTCCAATATGTAATGACACATTCATGTACCCCTTCCCCTCCGGAGTGCCGGACATTCCGAAACCTTCTAGAATGTTCCCGATGAAAACACCGGAATCATTCCCCAACTCCGAAACGGGACTTTCCTTATATGAATCTTATTCTCCGGACTATTCCGGATCTCCTCGTGATATCCCGGATCCCATCCGAGACTCCGAACAACATTCGGTCTTTTTCTCAGAATACCATAACTACTCAAACAACGTCGAATCCTTAAGTGTGTCTCCCTACGGTTCGCGAATTTTGCGGACATGATCGAGACACTTCTCCGAACAATAACCAATAGAGGAATCTGGAAATTCATATGGCTCCCACATATTTCTACGATTACTTTTGCGATCGAATGAACCACTTACATACGATACCAATTTCCCTTTGTCTCACGATAGTTTACTTATCCGAGGTTATGATCGTCAGTATCTCTGCATACCTAGTTCAACCTCGTTACTGATAAGTACTCTTCTGTCGTTCCCGTGATATGTGATCCCTTGTGATCCATTCACATGCTTGCAAGCTAATTGGATGACATTTCACCGAGAGGGCCCAGAGTATATCTATCCGTCATATGGATGGACAAATCCCACTCTTGATCCATGTGTTTCAACCAATACTTTCTGAACACTCAATGCCACCTTTATAGCCACCCTGTTACGGTGTGGTGTTTGATGACATCAAAGCATCCATCCGGAAAAAGGTGATATGCATGATCTCATGGTCGAAGGAATTAGGTTACTATGTATCAGAAAGCATATAGCAATTGAACTATTGAAATGACTTGATCTTTGTGCTACGCTTATCTATAGGAGTATGTCCATCACATCATTCTCCTAATGATATGATCTTGTTGTTAATAACATCTCTATGTTCATGATCAGGAAACCATGATCATATATTAACCAACAAGCTAGTTTAACAAGAGGCTTTACTAGGGACTCTTATTTTAGTTTACAAATCACACAAGTGTTAATGTTTCCGGTTAATACAATTATAGCATGGTATGTAAACATTTATCATAAGTGTGAAGATATGATAACAACCACTTTATTATTGCCTCTTGGGCATATCTCCAACACAAGGATGGTACTACAAAAGATATTTACAACAAAAGAAGACTACAAACTACCCTACGTCTACTATGCCTCAGGTGCAGGACACTGAGTCGCCTCAGAACCAGACTGCCTAGCTTTGGCCTCGCCCTGCTGCCGCAGTGCGTACTCAGACAGCAAGTCAATGAGCTTGGGCCCATATCATCTGCAGCGAGCGGAGTAGGCGTCAAAAGCTACCTCGGATCCATCCGCAGCCGTAGGCATCCGAGAAGTAATCTGGGGCAGGTCCAGCTCCGCCCCAGACGCCATGGCCATCGCCAGCCCGACGGCCGCGCTGATGCCCTTCTGCTTGCGCTTGTACGCTGCAGGCGCTTCGGCTGACAGAGCCTCTGCCAGGGCATCCACATCTTCAAGGGGTGCGCCCTTCGGGAAGAGCTCCTGGTAGAAGCGACCAAGGACCTCTTTCGCCTTGGCAAGGGAGTTGACGATGGTGCTGCAACGGTCTTCGACCGCCACAGTGGCATCATCTAGAGCACTCCCGTGCTCCAGAGCACCGCGGTCGAACTCGATGCCTGCGGCATCTGAGACAAAAAGAAGAAGACATGAAGGAAGGCAGCATTGAAGAAGATCCGTAGAAAAAGAAACAAGTCCAAAAGCTTGTACTCACCCGAAATAGCCTTGGCAGCAGCCATGAGCTTATCCGCCACCCCTTTTTCACGAGCAGCCGCGATGGTGGCCAGCTGCTCCTCACGATCTATGGCCTCCTGCAGCAGACGCTCCTTCGCTTCGGCTGCCTTCGTCAGCTCCAGCTCAAGGCGCTCTTTTGCACCAGCGGCAGCTTCGGCCTTCTGCTCCGATTGGCCAAGGCTCTTCTTTAGAGCGTCGACCTCACGGAGAGAGTCGTTATGCTCCTCTGCATTTACAACAAGCAAATGTCAAAGAACAGGACCAGGATAAGCAAGAGAAGCACTACGAGGCATACGAATACCTTGGAGCTGCCGCAGTTTCGCCTCCAGCGTTAGGCGCTCCTCCACCAGCCGCTTGGCCTCTTGGACAAAAGGCTGCAGAAAAACGCAATAGCAGTAAGAACAGGACTTGGGGGCTACGCCCAACATAAAGAAGCAAAAACAACATCAGCACTCGAAGACACTCGGGGGCTCCCCCCGTAAGATCAAGCAGAAAAACTTACGTGCTCCGAAGGCGAACCCGCAGGCCCGCCTGCGAAATTCTGGGGCGCAACCACCAGCCTCTCCTGCACAGGAGGAACTGGCGCAACGTCACCAGAAGTAGCCACAGTCTGAGGAGGAGGCGACGCAATGCTCTACTCCCCCATCATCTCCTGCCCACCATCACTAGAGCCGTCGGAGGATTGCCTGCATACGAAGCCAATCAACACAGGTGCAAACACCATCAAGGAAAAAGGACAACAATGGCAACAAGAAAACTTACGAGCCCAACGCGCTCAGGTCGAAGATAGGAGAAGCCCTTCGGGCCCGCTTCTCTTCCTTCTTTTCTTCCTTCTTCTCCTCCTCCTTTTCTTCCTTCTTCCGCTTTGCTGGCGGGTGCGGAGCAACAGCTCGCACAGGAATGGCAGGAAGAGGAGAGGAAGAACCCCCAGGAACATCATCATGACGCTCAAGGCCCAGAGGATTTCTGGGAGTCGGAGGAGTCGAGGCATCCGAAGACTCGCTGGAGCTCCGTGATCGCTTGCGCGAATGGTCCTCACTCGACTTGTCGACATCCTCCGCCGGTGATCGCGCCGACGGTAGCTCGGACACGGAGTCCACCACTTCATTATCCGGGGCATTCGGATACCTTTCGGGCAACGGTGGTGCCATGCCCGGCACTTTGAAGCTCTACAAGATGAGAAGGAACTTTGTCAGCAAACAAAGGAAACACATACACAGTCGACAAAAACAAAAGGAGAGCACTACGTGCGCAAATCTACACCTTCGGTACGACCAATGTCGAAGAAAAGGGCGGAGTCTGCGACTTCCCCGGGATTTCTTCGTCGGCCTTGAACTTCAACAACGCCCGAAGAGCCTTGTCAAGTTCCACCTCGGAGATTTTCTCACTCGAAACCCTCGTCGGATCACGGCGCCCAGAGTAAAGAAACATCGGATGAGCCCTCGCTTGGAGAGGCTGAACCCGACGCTCAAGAAACGTCCGGATGACGTCGACACCGTTCACCTCCTTCTCAGGAATCAGTTGGAGATCCTCCACCCGACGGTACAGGGCCTCTATCTCCGCCACCTCACCGTCTAAGATTTGGTTTTTCCAGGATCTTTTCTTCTCAATCAATTGGGAGGGGTCAAAAGGAACGAGACCAAAATCTTGCCCAGGCAGTACGGAGTCACGGATGTAAAACCATTTCCTACGCCAGTACTGGACAGATTCGGACATGGAAAAGGAAAAGAATTGCACATTGGGACTGAGGGAGATGATGAAACCCCCAATGGGATACACACCATCCGAACCAGACTGCCTCTTCACGGAATAAATCTTCCGGAAGAAGCCAAAGTGCGGCTCAATGCCAAGCCAACACTCGCAAAGCGTGATAAAGCACACAATGTGGAGAAGGGAGTTGGGAGACAAATGATGGAGTTGAACCCCATAGAAAAAGAGCAGTCCACGAAGGAAGTCATGGACTAGATACGAAAAACCACGCAAGATGAAGGCAACAAACATAACCCGATACCCAGATGGGGGACGGGGGATTACCTCATTGCCGGGGAGTCTCACGGCCGTCGTGTCTTGCGGGATCAGGCTCCGCTCGCGCAGTTTGCGGAGATCGCTCTCCCGCGTCTCTGACCGCCGCCAGCCACCATCGGTGACGCGAGCAGCGGCGGTGCTCTTCTTGCCTCCGGCGGCGCTGGTCCCAACCGCAGATGAGGACTTCTTTGTTTTCCCCATGGCGCTGCAGCGGTGGTGGCAATAACAACTCAGAAAGAACAAAGGAAATGCGGAAGGAAAGCTAAGCGCGCAGCAAGAATCGCTCAAGAACAAGGAGGAAGTGAACAGATGAACTGGTGCGGTGAAAAACAAACCACGATTTCACCCAGGATTATAACAGCGAAGACGACGCACGCGGGCCGTCCATCGAGAAGACCTAACGCCAACGGTAGATCTGGCCGTACACGTGTCAACACCACAACGAACCGTCGTTATCACGCCGTCCACTACGCGCGGAAATCGAGGAGGCGCCGTAATCATCTCCACGCCCCCGCGTGACCGGTCAATTCAAAGTCAGCAAGTGGGACCCACGCTTCGTCCCGTCAAGTCATCTCTGGCGTAGCAGACGCTTGAGGTCATCGATCGTAAGCACTGACGTCATCAAAAGCTATACTAGCACACTTTGGCTCCACAGCTAAAAGTACTCACTCGAATCTACGATTCGACTAAATACTTGGGGGCTACTCCTATCAGGAGCGCTGGCCGCGCACCCGACAGACAAATGAGGACAAAATTATTTCTCTGAGTCCTACGTCGAGTCTACGACTCCACTACGGACTCGGGGGCTACTCCCATAGGGAGGAAGGATTTAAGCATCCGAAAATTTTCAAGTCCTGCGGACCTAATGATTGAAACAATGCTTGAACTGAAAGTCTCCGTTCGAGTCTACGACTCGAACAGACACTTGGGGGCTACTCCCATAGGGAGCGCTGGTCGCGCACCCTATGACATCTTCGACTGCGATCTTTCGGATCAGCACGCTAAAACCTTTTTGGCAACTTTGCCCCAACAAAACGCTGAGCGACAATTTCCTTGGCCACCTGAAACACCTCCGAGGTGATAAATGTTCGGATGCTGCGTTTACGACGCAAAGATAAGACCTACAGATATCGTCTGATGGCCTAGCAACGCACCTGACTGCGCTCTGCTAGTATGAATCCGTACCAGCAGGTGCGATGAAAAATCCCGACGGACGCGTTGGGTACACCAATTAAAATCACTGGAATTCCACTCCTGTAAGTCCTCCGCGGCCTGAGTTGAATTACGCCAGCATATGTTCCAGGCACGGGTTAAGGGACCCGAACCTGAAGAAGATCGTGTTGTTTCGTCCTAAGACAGTTAACTGACCCTGATCTGTCGGGTGAGTCAGGCACGCGTATCAACAATCCCTACACATTCTCTTGAAAGACAGAGTTGCACCCGAAGGATTGAAGAGTCCTCATCCGAATCTACGATTCGACTGATCACTCGGGGGCTACTGACATGGTTATACCCTACGGGTACGTAACTTCAGCATACCTAGTCCAGCCCAAGGAAGGCCCACAGCAAACATACGCTGGTCCATGAAGATTTTCGGGTGACCAAGGCCCAGGACGTCTTTGGATCCTTGGAGAACAAGACTAGTTTAGATAGGAAACTCAAAAGGGCAACGCCCTAGAACTTGTAACCGACTAGGACTATGCCCGGGACCTGCCTAAGTCTATATAAAGGCCAGGAGGGCACGTCCTAGAAGACTCGACTCATACTTTCGCACACGCATCCATGCCAGATCGAATCTGCGCACCCTGTAACCTTCGGTTCCGCCGTAATCAAGAGAAGACAAGCCGGAGTAGGGTTTTCCCTCCGGGGGCCTGAACCTGGGTAAATCTCGTGTCCCCTGGTTGCTTGTCTGTTAACCGTGCCACGATCTCCAGCATCCCCATCTTCTCCAAAACCCAAGTCCATAACAATGGGCATTGACGAGATTAAACCTCGTCAGTCGCCGCTATGGCTTATGGATGCAGGCAGATGTCCGCTTCAACATCCAAGCCTGTCCGCCAGTCCTTCAAATTCAGACCTAGATCAATTACTAGGTAACAAAATCCGTTCCTAATTTGCCATGCACTAATCCTAGCGAACAATCCGCCTAGTCCGCTAGTCCTTCAAATTCGGACCTAAATCAACTACTACGTAACAAAATCCGTTCCTAATTTGCCATGCACTAATCCTAGCGAACAATACGCCTAGTCCGCTGGACTGACCGGCTGCATGGCTACTATGGCATCCATCCTCTTCCGCCTGCGCTACAAGGACCTCGAGGGCCCTCGCCGCCACCAAGGTCGAAGCCTGCGGCATCGACGACAGAAATGCACGAGACAATACTATCTATAACTAAACATTGACATGCCAAAAGTTATGCCCTTTCATGAAGTACATATAGACCGGAATTTTGCATAGTATATAATGTGCCAATATTAATACCCACTCCAAAGAGACATTCCCTACTATCTATAATTAAATTCCAACATGGCAAATAGTTATGGCCTTGCACTAAGTTCATACACAGCAGACTATTGCACAACCTAGCCAATGCAAATATTTCCATCTTCTGACTTCTATCTCTAACGAAGGTTCTTTACAAAAAAAAAGAAATATCACACTAGTACCACGAGTTCAACAAAATAACTACTAGAACCATCTATTTGATGATAAACAAGTAAACACTTGCGGTTTCAACATAACTAAAGGATTTCTTAATGGTTAGTCAGCTATGAGTTTCTTAAGACTTGTTTTTGTTTTTTTGTAAAGGTCTCAAATTTGTATTTTTATCGCGCATTTCAAAAGAACATTATCTTTGAATAGTTCTTTTTGACCAATCGAATAGATCCTACACCTTCACATGCCGACCCAAATTTAAAATAGAATCAGTAGATTAAGCCTTAGCTGCTGCTCACCTACCGTGCCAACATTTTGACACCACAGGCTATTTCCCAGTAGTCGTGGGAACCCAACCAGCATGACAAAACCATTGAGCAGCAAAGCCGCGGTTTTTTAGCCGGTTGCACGCACCCTTGCAACAGCACGATCGCACGATCGCACCCGACCCGCCAAATACAAACTTCCGGGAGGTCCTCTGTCCTAAAGCGACAACGGCGAGAGCGACGGGGAAAACTAAGCGAGAAAACACGCGGAAAACCCCACCGTACCAAAGGCAGAGCCAAGGAGGAGCCTCCTCCCTCCTCCCCTAGAAAACGACGCCGTCCGGCCGCCGAGCACCGCACCCCCTGCCCGCGCCCCCGCTTCCTCCCCGGGAGACACACCACCTTAAAACCTCTGACGAAAGCTGCCTTCCCTCCCCATTATCCTCTCTCCCCTCCCGAATCCCCCCGCCCGCCTCCCACTGCCACTTCCCGACCGCCGGTCCACAGCGAGCGAGCGGCTGATCCCCAAATCCGGACTTTTCTCCCCTCTCTTGATTCCAGAGTCCCAGTCCGTCGCCACGTCGCGTGGAGCCATGGCCGAGGTCCCTGCCGCCACCGGCGTCCTCGGCTCCCGCCCCTGCGAGGTCGTCGACGCCCCGGCGCGCGCGCCTGCTCCCCGTGAGTTCTGCCCCGCCGCCGGTAAGGCATCCTCTCTGTGCGGGCGCGGCGGATCGATGGTATCCTCTGTTTTGTTCTTCGATTTGATTTTTTACTTTGTTTATTTATGTAGAGGGCGAGAAGGAGCTGCCTGGAGGTTCCGAGGACGCCGGCACCGTCGCGGTGGAGGCTCCGGAGGGACGGGCTGGGAGCCGCGAGGCGTCAGAAGGCCTAGGCGTCCACGAACAGAAGTTGGGTTCTGGGAGTTCGGGTTCCGACCAAGCTGCTGGCGCAATCAGCGATATCTCTTCACTGGTCAAGTCGTCCCCATCAGGCGCCAGTTCGAATCCGGACACCACTTCTTCCCCTGCGGAGGGGTCCATGGCGGATGCGAGTGATTCTCCAGACCAAGCACGAGAGGCACGCAAAGAGCCAACCGGATTCTCTGACGAGCACGCGCATCGTGACCTCGGGAAAGGTGATTTGGATGGTCGAAATGGCCTTATCCAAGGGGAATTGGAACCGGAGTTGCGTGCTAGTGGCGGTGGCCCCGTCGATGACGACGCCGAGATAACTGGCGTTTCGTGTGACGGAGGGGCAGAGACAACAACAGAGGTTGAGGCCTCGGATGGCTCCACCGCGCGGGTTCAGGAAGGAGTGGACAGGATGGAGACGAGCTTGGATGACTCTGAAGCCTCGGACTGCTCAACCACGCAGGAAGACTCTGACACCGACGTGGAGACGGAGTCCAGCAGCTCTAGTATAGAGGAACAGGACACGGGATATGGAGTCCACGTCCCACCCATGGTATGTCTTCCGTGCAAACTTCTCCGACCTAGCTAGGAGTATCTTTTTTGTTGTCCGTCGCTATGCTTATAGCGTCGGTGAATGAATTGATGTTGTGTACTGCAATCTCTGAAACATTAGGCAGTTATTTTGGGGTTGTGACAGCAATGCTTCTTCTTTCGGTTGTGAATCTGCTTTCATTCGGTACCCTGCTCCTGTGTTTATATTTAGTACCAGCTTCTACTTACTTTTCCAACCAGGCTTGCCCCCTTTCCATTAATTGCTTCATATGGTTAGGCAGTACTAAAGAATATTCTGTGTTCAACTAACTGAAGAAATCATGTGCTATGTGAATTAGTCAGGATGCATCCCTGTTTTTACAAATTATAAGGGTACATGGTGATTTCCTGACAAACTTCTCCAAGCTAGGCAGGAGTATTTTTTGCTGTGCGTGGCTATGCTTAGCGTCGGTGAATCATCGATGTTGTGTACTGCAATCTTTGAAACATTACGCAGTTATAGTAGGCTTAAGGCAGCAATGCTCCTCTTTTTGGTTGTGTATCTGCCTTCTTTTGGTACCCTGCTCTTGTGTTTATATTTAGTACCAGCTTCTAGTTACTTTTCCAACCAGGCTTGCCCCCTTTCCATTAATTGCATAGCGGAAATATGCTGTTTTAATATGAAAGGGACCAATCTTGTACTAAAGGATACTCTGTTCAACTAACTGAAGAAATTATGTGCTATGTGAATTGTTTGGGATGCTGCACCCCTGTTTTTACAAATTAACCGCGCTTGGTGAGTCCCTGACTAATTAGCATTAACTTTATAAAAAACCTGCACCTTTCTTTATAAACCAAGCTTGCGCTCTTATACAGTATGAATATATATATTTGCTATAGCACAGATTTCTTCAAGTTAGCGGTGGATATTTACTTCTGCCTTTTCCCTTTGTAGGAAGAAGTTACATGTGAGGTGGACAGAGAAAACAATACTTCAGAGGTGAAGAGCTCTGATAGGTATGGTTCTGCTTTATTATAGCTTTAAGCACCTTACATTTATGTTGCCTGCTTATAGCTTGATCTGCTTGCACACATGCGTAAATAGGGTTATTCTCGTAAGGTTTGGGTTGTACTGTATTCCCTGTTAAAGTTGGATGTGCATCATTGTTTTCTAATTTTCCTTTGTACTCTGTTTTGGCATGCTTAATTCATATGCAGGATGGCTTCAGTAGCTGTATCAAAACTTGTGTTGGCTTCAGGTGCAGCCATGTTACCTCATCCTTCAAAGGTAATGGTTGTTCATTTCAGTCACATCAACCTAAACTTCCTCTATCCCAAATTCCCAATAACCCAGTTAGATCTCTCTCAGTGATTCTGCTCTCAACGAACTAGACAAAGTCCTGGAATGCTTGCAGTTTAATTTAAAGAACAAAAACGCCCCAGTTACAGAGCGCCCCAGTTACAGAGCGCCCCAGTTACAGAGCTCCTTTTCTTAATGGCTGGGTGCATCAATTGATGCCGAAGCCAGGGTTTTCCTCCTTTTTGAAAGAGCTCCTTTCTTACCCAAATTTAAGCTTCAAGTGAGTAGAACATTACTCAATTAACGGATTTCGTGCTAGCTGCAGTTCTTTGTGAAGTTTCTGACAGTTCATATGATTGCTTTTCTCGCTGAGTTCATGTTATTGCTTGTTGTGCTGATATTTAGTTCAGTGCCTTTTTTTTCCAAAGGTTAAAAAGACAATGTACATGTTTTTTTCTCATGTCTGACGTAATTTTTTGCTCCTCACTCCAGCTTATTAGATGTCATTCTATAGTTCCTAGAAATAAAAATGCCTACAAAATGATCAAAACAACAACTCTAGGCGTCTGTCAAACATATACACAGTTGTAGCTGCATCAACGGGTTCCATTTATGTGTGTATGTGGGATACTACACAGGGAGGAAAGTTTACCCTCTATCTGTGCTTGATCTTTTCCTGCAGTAAATTGCATCGAGTTAACCACAGATTTCTCTAGAATCTCTCTGACAGTGACATCTGTTGAAAATACAGGTGCTGACAGGTGGTGAGGATGCCTATTTTATAGCTCGCGACGGTTGGTTTGGTGTAGCAGATGGAGTTGGTCAGTGGTCATTTGAAGGTAAATTATATTTCTCAGCAGGACTTTTGTTCTGTAATCTTGTGAACGCTTTGAACTCGTGGGTGTACGAATTGTGCTCCTATACCATGTTTCCTTCAGTTGTGTTGACTACTTGAAAGTGCTTAAAATGTGCAGAGCTAATTAATTGGCCATCTTTAGCTTCATCAATTTTCAACAAAATGCGTATTTTATTTGGCCTTGCTCTGTTATTCTCGAGAATATGATCACTTAGAACTGCAACTCTTTCCTTAGGAATCAACGCGGGGTTGTATGCGAGAGAGCTGATGGATAGTTCCAAAAAGATTGTTACGGAGAATCAAGGGGCACCAGGGATGAGAACAGAGGAGGTTCTTGCTATGGCTGCAGAAGAAGCACGGTCCCCTGGTTCTTCAACTGTTCTGGTCGCTCACTTTGATGGGCAGGTATGTTCTTTCTTCAAGATTTGACACCCCTTACTTCCATATTTCTTGGTGGTTAATTGTAAATGTAGTTTTCCTTATCAACTCATTGATGCATCAGGTCCTTCACGTATCTAATATCGGCGATTCTGGATTACTGGTGATAAGGAATGGACAAGTATATACACAAACGAAGCCGATGACTTATGGTTTCAATTTTCCTTTGCAAATTGAAAATGGTGTTGATCCTTCAAGACTTGTACAGGTGACACAGAACTTCTTGCCAACATTATTCTGTTATATCAGTTTCCTCTTTCGGGCTTCCTCAGATTTTAATATATGGAATTTATCCTCTTTATTCACAGAATTACGCTATTGATGTACAAGAAGACGATGTCATCGTGACAGCGTCAGATGGTCTGTTCGACAACGTCTACGACCAAGAGGTGGCAACCATTGTCACGAAATCTCTAGAAGCCGACCTCAAGCCTACGGTGAGAACCCAATCAACTCTTCTTTCTGGAATGAACATTAGGCTAATGAATGAACCCACCTCCAGAAAATAGTCAGCCAAGAATTACACTGACATTGTTCGTTGTGCATAACTTTCTGCAGGAGATTGCGGAGCAACTTGCAGCTAGAGCAAAGGAAGTGGGCAGGTCCGGGTCCGGAAGGAGCCCGTTCTCGGACGCGGCGCTCTACGCTGGGTACCTGGGTTACTCTGGGGGCAAGTTGGATGATGTAACAGTTGTTGTGTCCATCGTTCGGAAATCTGAACTATAGACCATTTATAAGTTGTAATTTTTCCATGGCCGCGGCAAGTTGTGAGCCATGCTGTTTTCTCTGTTCTGAATGAGCTGTTGCGACAAATCGCGCCGTGCTTCTCGGCGTCGGAGTTTTAACATACCCAATCGTTAAAGATGACGCAATCTGACGTTCATGACGAAGAATACTCATTCAAATTTCAAACGTTTATAAATAGAATGAAAACTCTCAGACAAGATACATCTCGGTACATGCAGCAAACCAAACGATAATCTTAGCCGTGTCAGGCAGGTATAGTATAGCATTAATCAGAAATGGTCGCGCGGACAGGTTTTCAGAATCGCAGCCTCGCAGATGCGCCCAGCTCACAGGAGCAGAGTCGAGGCAACAGTTGCTGCGGCTAGGAGGACGTTTGCCGAAACGGGGAAGGCGGATGCAGCAGAAGCTGATGGGGACGGAGCTCGAGCGGTGGAGTCACTTCCCGGAACGGCCGGTGATGCTACCGAAGGCGTCGACGAAGACGACGGCGATCCCCCGAAGAATGGTGCCCCGGAAGACGGCGCAGGTGCTGGAATTATGGCAACATCAGTACAAAAGGTTGCCAAGGTTCTTATAGAGAAAACGAGATAAACGACTATGTTCCGTTGCTCAAACCTGGAGATCCACCAGGAAGGGAAACTGCAACAACGCAAGAAGGAGATCGTTAGCATATAGTTCCATCAGTTTGCTGAAGTATCAAATGAACACTGCACGACAGCAATTGTTCAGAAAAATAACTACAGAGGAACAAAACATCGAGTTGCAAAGACAATTGGCCACAATTCATGTACGGAAATTCTCCACATACATGAATTTTCACTCCAAAGGTACATGGATTACAAAAGCCTAAAGTAGACAAAGCAAACGGATACTGCATGATCGATCAAAAAAATTCAGAAAGGAAGCAGAAACCCCAAACAACGAGACAAAGCTTACTGTGGCACTTGCTGAAGGGAGGCGTCTTGACCTTGCACGCGGCGGGCAGCTGCAGGGCCTTGGTCATGTTGAGGGCGACGCCGTAGTCCTGGCCGCCCTGGAACGCCTGGCAGAGGCAGGCCACCTCCTTCCGCACCACGTCCTTGAGCCCCGAGCAGCACGCCTTCTCCGGGGTCGCCACCGTGCTCCCTTCCTGCACGTAGCTCAGGCAGCCCACCAGGCTGATCAGGGCGTCGCTGCAGTCCACCGCCGGCGCCGGCGCGCCCACGCCGCCGCTGCCGCCGGTCGCGCCGTCGACGTGGGCCAGTACCGTGGCTAGCGCGGACAGAAGCAGCAGCGATGGCCATGCCGTACCCGTGGTGGACGACTTTGCTGCCATTCTTGCCACGCTTCTGTTTACTCCACACTTGATGGTAGCGCTGTGGACACTGCTGGTTTTTGAACTTGTGGTTTGGTCTGTGGATGGTGGTGTGAGAATGTCGGGAGGTCCACGGAGGGTGTTCTTATGCTGTGATCGAATGTCGCCACACTGCACTAGTGGAAAGTTTGGTTGGTGTTACACTGGCTGGCACTGACAAGAGACAGAACTGAAACTCGTTGCGGTGCAGGTGGCGAGAGGTGGCGATAGAAGCTAGTGAAAGGGCGGCTTCGGTTCGGCGATCGGCACCGATTCTTTATTCCGAAGCTGCGAAGCGCCTGAAACGATGAAGTGCGCGGGGCCGTCTGAGCGAATGTCAAGAAGACGATCATTCCGGTTGCAGCTACGAATTTCATTCGGAGAGGCCGGCTTTTGTTGCACAACGCAAACGGGTAAGATCACCTCCACTAGCATTACCTGGAGATCTTTTTTCACCCGGATTTGGAAAAAATGTCTAAGTTTTTTTTTTTTGAGAAAGACAGTATAGACGCAGACGCTCACAATGCGTACATACACTCACCCCTATAAACAGACGCATGCACACCCTATCCCTATGAGCATCTTCGAGAGACTGAGCCGACGGGTCTTGAGATTGACGAAAAGTCACCACAGGCACCTCGCTATCGACGGGAACGTCGCCTCCCACTGAAAGAATATTCCGACTTTATGAGACACCACAGCGTCAAACCTGGGGTTTAAACTCTGGTGGGCTTGAGGTACCACTGCACTCCTAACCATCCAACCACGGGTTGATTCTCAATGTCAAGTAGTTCTCAGGAGGCATTTGTAGACCGATTTTTGTCCGGCATTCTCAGACCGAATACAGAGAGTTGGAAACGAACGGAGAACATTGATGAGTGTTTTTCGGTTGGCTGGCCCACACAAGGGCTGGAATTATAACTCGACACTCGCGAGCTAAACGAGTAACTCGTGACATAACTCGACTCGTCTCGAACTCGGTGTCTAAGAGTCGAGCCAAGTTTTTGTTTTGAGCTTGTTTATTCACCCAAGCTAAATGAGCTACTCGTGAGCTACTCATTTAGCTCGTTAAACTCGTTCAAATATAGAGTTTGAAATTTTTCATAGATAAATGTCATACTATGAATGTTCCTTGAACCTGTAATGGTGTAGAGCTACTATATTTTTCGTTGATCTTCCTTCGTGTTATTATGAAAGTACTATTGTTGTTCTAGTTTTAAATTAGTAGGTTAATTACTATTTTTTCTTATATGTGCTCATATTTATAACTTATAACAATCAAAATGAGCTGCTCGCGAGCTACTCGCGAGTTTGCCGAGTCGAGCCGAGTTTCAAATATAAGCTCGTTTTGTAAACGAGCCGAGTCGAGCTAACTCGTTAGTTGAACGAGCTTTAGCGAGTCGAGTCAAGTTGGCTCGGCTCGGCTCGAATTCTAGCCCTAGCCCACACATCGGTCATAAAAAGCCAAAAAAGTGGTCCACCCATACCATTTCCTCCTCTCTCTCCCTACCAACCCCACCTCCTCTCTTTCCCGTCCACTCATGGCACGGAGTCGGCGAGCTCGGCCACCGGCCAGGCCGCTCGGCACGCTGTCGCGCACCAGCGACTCACCCCTGCTTCGCCTCCGGCCACGCGCCGCTCTGCTCGCCCGCGCCGCCGCCCGCGCGCCGCTTGCTGGCCGCCTTCCACCTAGCTCGATCGCCTGCTGGACGGCCATGCGCTCGAGCTCGTCGCGGCTCGCCATGCAAGGCCGTCGCGCCACCTAGCTCGCTATGTTGCCCCGCGCCGGCTTGGCAGAGCTCGGACTGGCCGGCGTGTCATCGCCGTCTCGTTGCCAAGTTCTCGAGGTGCCGCCATGGATCTTTCCCGCTGTTACTAGGTTAGAACACGGCTGGAAAATAGCCCATTTCCAGGCCACAAATTTCATCCATCCGGAGCTAAATTTGGGCATGGGAACTTTGAACGAGTGGAGATGCTCTTAGGCTTAGGAAGGACCGATCCATACATTTTGAAGACCATAGGGCAACACGACACCAAATACGTTTTGTTTAAAGTAGCTTAAAATTTTAGTATTCCGTAAGAAAATTATTAGTGTAATGCAAAAGAAAATTAAACAATCTATACATCCCGTGGTCTTTAAAATCTTTGTGAAAAATTTGAAACTACTATATACCATGATACTTATTCGATTACTATTTTGTACACATGTATATCCATGTGTATCTTTAAAATTAATCACAGAACAACATAATGAGAGTAACAAATCCATATGCATGTGCAAAAAATAAATAGAATAATAGACATATTAGGAACATAATTAATACCACAATGGAATAGTCTCTTAAATATGTACGATGTGACAGGTAGAATTGTTGGAGTCGGAGGAGATCCACTCGCGCAATGAAATAGTTATGTGATTTAATATTTACTCTCTAATAATAAATGCTCACAACCTTGTAAAGACACGTGGGTGCCAGTGCTACACATTTGGACAGGCTACAGAAATGCGTCGTCAAGAAAAATATTCAGAAATGATGGATTTTTTTTTGAGAAATAAGAGTTGGAGTAGAGTCGTGATAGCCTACAATTTGAGCCATATATATTTTCTAGAACTATTCTACACCGTTGAGTATCAAGAGTAGAAGACTACTATGAATACATAAACAAATCTTCGGTCCCCCCCCCCCCCCCCCCCCCGACTCGGGCGGAGCTCCCAGTTGAATTGGCATCACTTTTAATGGTGGAAACAACAATAGTCGAAAGGGCCTTCTCCATGACAAAGGTCATCAAGAACGAGTTGGTATTTACTTTAGTTTTTGAGTTTTCCCTACCTTAGATTTTTTCCGTCCTCGGCCACTGGGGCCCGGGGCGAGCCCCCCTCTGCCCTGAACTATTGGCCAGCCTTGCCTTTCATGCCATGTCACGAAAGAAGGTTAGAAGAAGAAAACACCAAACATAGGTAGGAATCCTACTGTAGGATTGCTCACTATTGCTCTGAAGAGAACAATGCATTGCTAGATTTAAACAGCGTGAGACGTTACCATTAAACGAGCTAAGCAGTGTCGAGAAAGAATATTGAATAAGCCTAATTTCTGGATGTTTTTATAAAAACCAAATACAGGGATAGGAATCTAGAAAGCCGCCAAAAAGAATCGTGGCTGTTGTGTGATGACAGAAAAAACGCAGATATCAAGCACCTAGTTCAGTTGTGGACACTATGCACTCTTCACCTCTTCCTCTGAAACCAGCCATTTTTAGGGAGCGGTGCCTCCACGCAGCGAACCCTAAAAAATGCAACTTTCTACTTAAGGATGGCGATGAAGAGGGTTTGGATGAATATACCAAATCCAAATCCATAAACCTCACTCTAGCCCGCCATGAAGATATCCATAGGCATAGATGTCATCCTAGATCCAAACCCGCAGGATATCCATGGATCCATTGGTTTACACACTATATACATAATCATAACAACATTCAGCATAACTGTGATATTATCGCAAATTTCGACAGCATTTTAGAAATTATTATAAGAATAATACATAGGATTAAGATAATAAAAGTAATTATCTAGGGTTAGTACTTAGATGAGCCTTTGGGCCTCGGGCTTGGAAGTTGGATCATTAGACATTTTAGTGAGTAATATGGCACATTAAAAACAATGTCTCACTGACATATGAGTCCCACATGTTAGCTGGGTATCCGTTGGATATCCATGAAGCGGAACCACTACCCATACCCGTCCCATGAAATCCGTGGGCGTAATTTGTCCTCCATACCCTTACCCGTCGGGTCGTACCCTGACCCGTGAATAAAATTGTCATTCTTATTTCTACTTGATTTAATATAGTAACTTTTTTCATCAATTACTTAGAACATAAGTTTTGGGCACCTCCGTCCGGATACAAATCCGAGAGTGCGGCAGTGCCAAGGGAGCTTCGATCTCCTGTCTGCAGGGGTGTGTGGAGGCCAAGTGGGGAAAGGGAGGGGGTTCCGTAGGCTAGTCCATTGATTTTGGAGGCCCAGGGTTAAGACATTACTTTGGTAATTCCTATTCCTTTTCTTTCAGAAGAGTAGAAACATACCCTTTTTTTCTTATTTCCTTCGATAAAGCATCTCCCTCTTCTATAGAAATCAAATAAGGAGGATTTATTCTGATATAGTTTTAACTAAAAGAGTTTTCCCTATCTTCCAAAATAGGGCTTGTTTCTTATTTTAAGGGAAAAAAGACACAAAAGCCGATTTGTTCAAACTAGAAGAGCTTCCCTAGGATAGGGGCAATGGCCCCCTACTCCATGAAATTTCATAAAAAAATTAATCTCTTCCAAACTCCTCCACTTGTTTTCTTAAAATATTAGTATTACGCAAGAGAAATATTAGTGTAATGCAATAGCAAATTAAACAATCTATACTTTTGATAGATCCACGATCTTTGGAATCTCTGTTAAAAATTAGAAACTACTATATGCCATGATACTTATTTGTATCAATTAATATTTGTGTAAATGTGTATATACATATGTATCTCTAGAATTAATCACAAAACAACATAATGAGAGTAACAAATCCATACGCCTATGCAAAAAGTAAATAAAAAGAGTAGACATATTAGGCATAAAGTTAATATCAAGATGAAATAATCTCTCTAATATGTATGATGTGACATGTAGAATTGTTGGAATCGGAGGAGAGCCACTTGCGGAATGACATAATTTTGTGATTGCATATTTAGCCTCCAATAATGAATGCTCACAACCTTGTATAGACATGTAAGTGTCGGCGATGGTATGCACATTTGGAGAGGCTAGAGAAATGCGGCATCTAGAAAAATATTCAAAAATGATGGACTATTTTTCTAAAAGAAATAAGAGTTGGAGTAGAGCTATGATAGCCTATAATTTGAGACATATATATTTTATAGAATTATTCTACATTGTTGGACCTTAATAGTAGAAGACTGTTATGATAACAGTTAGAAGTGTTTGATTGGGGCCCATAACTCATAAGGCCCAGGGCGAGCACCATTCCGCCCCACAATATGGGCTTACCTTGGCTTGGAAGCCATGTCACGGAAGAAGGTTATAAAAAAAAAAACAATACATAGGTCGGAATTCTACCTAGGAATGCGCATTTCTAGGTTTAAATAGCTAGAGTCGTTGATATTAAACAAGCTAAATAGTGTCGAGAAACTAAATATTGAATACATATGATATTTGGATATTTTTCTATAACCCAAATGAGGGTTTTGAATATGGAAAAAATTCTAGATCTTACTATTTACCAGGAATCTAGAAAGAATGGTGGTCATGTGATGACAGAAAAATGCCTTGTTCCATCCTGGAAATTGTGCATTCTTCACCTCTTGCTCTGAAACCAGCCATCGTCAGGGAACGGTTCCTCCATGTAGTGAATTCTAAGTAAAAAAAATCAATTTTCTATTGATTAACAAGGGTACCTGATACGTCCAAAACGTATCTACTTTCTCAAACACTTTGCTATTGTTTTTCCTCTAAACTTGTGTGATTTGGATACAAATAACACGGACTGACGCTGTTTTCAGCAGAATTACCTTGGTGTCTTGTTTTTGTGCAGAAAATGAACTATCAGAAAAAATCCCGAAAAATATGAAAAAAATTATATTTCACAGAAGATCCATGGAGCCAGAAGGGGAGACAGAGGGGAGGCCTAGGGGGCCCAGACCCACCCCAGGCGCGGGCCCACTGACCCCGCGCCTGGGGGAGGTTTGGCCACCCCAGGCAGCTTCTCGGCCTTCCTCCGCGTCTATAAGGTGCCTTCTGACCTAAAAACAGAGGGGGTTCGATAGTTTTCCAGAAAGAGTTCCGCCGCCGCGACGATAAACCAAGATTCGGATCTAGAAACTCCGTTCTGGCACCCTGCCGGGATGGGGAATTTGGAGAGGATCATCGTCATCGTCATCACCAACGCATCTCCATCAACCACCGATGTTTCTCTCATCCATGAGTGAGTAATCCTCCGCTGTAGGCTTGGGGATGGTAGGGATTGGATGAGTTCTCTCATGTAATCGAATAAGATTGTTAGGGCATAGTGCCTAGTATCTCTTGTGCTATTTGACTTTGTTGCAACTTGTTGTGCTTAATGCTTGTCACTAGGGCCCGGGTGCCATGATCTCAGATCTAAACTTATTATTGAATCATTATGATAGTATTGTTTATGATCTTATCTGCAAGTTGTGAACACATATCATTGTTCGGATCCAAAGGCCCGAAAGTGACAATAATTGGGACAACCGGAGGGGATCGCTGTGATGTGAGGATCAAATGTGTTCACGGAGTGTTAATGCTTTGCTCCGGTGCTCTATTAAAAGGAGCACCTTAATTGCCAGTAGTTCCCTAGAGGCCCTGCTGCCACGAGCTGGCTGGACAGAAGATGTTGTGCAAGTTCTCATTGCGAACACGTATGACTATATTTGGAGCACATGCCTAGGATTGTTTAGTACTTGGATGCTTGTTACTATTTATATGAAATGCCCTAGTTCTTTGAAGTTACATGTTTAGACTCGTACATGCAACGCCCGTCCATCCATCCCTATGCCTACCGCACTCGAATCCTACTGTTACCGCTACGGTTACTATTGCTGTTGTTTCACTGTTGCTGTTGCTATTACTATTGCTTTGCTGTTGCTACTACAAACTGTTGCTACTAATAAACTTCTGTGAGCAAGAACTATTTCCAGGTGCAGCTGAACTGATAACTCAGTTGTTAAGGCTTGCAAGTATTCTTTGTCTCCCCTTGTGTCGAATCAATAAATTGGGTAATACTACTCATGAAGACTATTGCGATCCCCTACACTTGTGGGTCATCAAGATTATTTTCTGGCGCCATTGCCGGGGAGCATAGCTTTATTTGTAAGTTCACTTGGATCTATTATTGTTCACTGCTACTCCTTTCATCATGGAGAAGTCTCGTGATGGAAAGTTTCCTATTTTACCATCCACTACAAGAAGAGGTACAGTCCTAAACACCTCTGTTGCTCTTGATTCACCGTCTGTTATAAGTAAGCTTGTCACACCACCACCACATACTCATGCTACACACACTGCTACTACTGCTGAATCTGAAACTGCTTTTGATACTCATGACGTTACTTCTACTGTGCTTGATGCGAGTGGTTCATTAGGTCCTTTTCTAGATGCTACTATGGCTAGTCTAGGAAATACCGAAACTCCTAGTGAAGACACTGTTACACCTGTTAGCTCACCTGAGTCTAGTGAGAGTTTTGATATTAATGATGGTTACATAGAGCTCACTGATGAATTTGTCGAAGAGTGTTGAAATACACATGGTGCTAATGCTATGAAGAGTCTCCTTGCTAGACGTACTATTATACCCAAGAAGTCTATGATCCTAAGTTTGCCACCTCTCCCATAGATATTAAAGATAAAGATTATGATTTCTCTCTTGATTTAACTTATTTAGATATTGTTGAGAGAGAACCGTTTTGTGGTACTGAAAATGAGAGTGATGTGGCTCATATGAATGAGCTTTATACTATGAGTGCTTTGTTCTCAGATGATTTTAAAATGCGCAAGTACTTTGTTGCTAAGATCTTCCCTTCTCACTAAAAGGAGAAGCTAGGTCTTGGTTTAATAGATTACCTCCTGGTTCCATTGATAGCCCTGATTGCTTGATTGCTTCTTTCTTCCATAAATATTTTCCTCCTAGTGCTAGACATGCTGCTTTGCAAAGACTTTTTGATTTTAAACAGGAAGAAGAAGAGAAATTTCCTAAGTCATGGAAAAGATTCCGTTCCTTGATTCATGCATATCTTGCATGTCCATTAACTAAGAATGAGTTGCTTGATATTTATTATAATGGACTAACTGATGATTCTAGGACCTACCTAGATAGCTTTGCTGATTTTGTTTTCAGGAAAAGGACTCCTACAGATGCTGAAGAATTAATGAACAAGATAAGCAAGAATTATGATGATTGGACTTCAACTGAGCTGAATACACCTGAGCCTATTACTCCTGAATCAGATGTTCCTGAACCAGTTCCACCACCAACAACAAAGAAGAGGGGAGTTATTGCATTAAATGATGAAGTGATGAAGGAAGCTAAGAAGTGTCTAAAGGAGAAAGGTATTAGAGCTGAAGATGTGAAGAATCTACCTCCTATAGAAGAATTATGTAAGCCAATTCCCCACTCGTCTACTATAGAGGTACACTCTCTGCAACACTTTGATGAAGGTGATATTCCTTATGGTAAGCCTCCTGATCAATGCTTAGAGGAACTTGACATTTTTATTGTTAAACAAGGTCATTTTAATAATCAGATTCAGAATCATTTCTTGGAAAACTCTATAGCTATCCATGAGTTGAAAGATATTTTGGAAAGAACTTCTAATGATATTAAAATGTTTTGTAAACACTTTCAAATGGTCCAAACCCAACTTGATCAACTTGCTAAAGTATAAAAGGATATGATAGTTAATGCCTCAGGAGATAAACATGCTTATGTAATTAAAACTAGGAGTGGTGCAGCTACTCAAGATCCTTTATATCCTGAAGGACACCCTAAAAGAATAGAGCAGGATTCCCAACAAGGTGAAGATAGTGGTAGTCCTCGTAAGAGGAAGAAAAAGAAACATAAGAAAGTTGAGGAACCACTTGAACCTGCTGTAGATCCTAATAGTATATCTGTCTCTGATGCTGAAACTGAGAGTGGTAATAATGATGAGTCTCCTGATAAGGAGGAAGTTGAGGAAGAACCTGAAAAACACACTAAGAACACTAAGTACACAAAGGAAGATTTTATTGCTAATAAACATGGTAAAGAGAGAACCTTGGGTGCAAAAACCCATGCCTTTTCCAGGTAAGAAACACAAGTCAAAGGAGGAAGAACACTACAACAAATTTTATGAGTGGATGAAACCTTTATTTCTGCAAATTCCTTTGACTGATGCTATTAAGTTGCCTCCTTATTCAAAGTATATGAAGGATATTGTCTCTAATAAAAGGAAGATTCCTAATGAGGAGATTTCTACTTTGCTTGCTAATTACTCCTTCAATGGTAAGGTTCCAAAGAAACTTGGTGATCCAGGTATAACAACTATTCCTTGCTCCATTAAGAATAATTATGTTAGAACTACTTTATGTGATTTGGGAGCTGGAGTTAGTGTTATGCCTTTTTCTCTCTATAAGAGACTCCAGCTAGAAAAGTTGATACCAACTGATATATCTTTGAAAATGGTTGATAAGTCAACTACTATTCATGTTGGTATATGTGAGGATGTTCCTGTTCAAGTTGCTCATAATTTCATGGTCTTAACTGATTTTGTTGTGCTTGAAATGCCTGAAGATGATAATATGTCTATTATTCTTGGGAGACCTTTTCTTAATACTGCAGGTGCTGTCATCAATTGCAATCAAGGAAAAGTAACATTCAATATTAATGACAAAAAGCATATTGTCTATTTCCCCAAGAAGTTTGTTAGAAGCTATTGCCTGAATTCTATTGAAAATATTGAAGGCATCAAGGTTGGAGAAATATATTGTCCCATTCCACAAGAAAATATTGAACCTATTATGATTGGGACCATTGCTATCAAGTATGAGGTAACATAATCACCTTGTGTAATGCAAGTTTTGTTTCATATAAGATTGTTTTGGTAACAAGACTTGATCAACCTTGTTAACAAAAGGATTTTTATAAACAAAATAATGTTTCCACTATGGTTATACTTGCTTTCTTTTTCCCTTCTCCTTCCTAGTCTTTGATTTAGCTTTAATTTTGCTAGTTGTTTGCTTGTTTGAGTTTCTTAGAGCTCATATATTTTGGCTTTTGGTTTGCTTTTGCTTCTTCTAAAAAATTATTTCTACGAGAAAATCAATTTTCATAACCTGAAAATTGGCCAAAAATAAAGTTTCGCGAAAAATCCCAGAAAATTCAAAATATTTTTTCCTTGAAAAAAGGGGCAGAGAGGTACCAGAGGTGACCCAGGGGGCCACCCCTAGGCCCCACACCTATGGTAGGCGCGGGCCCACCACTGGTGGCGCCTAGGGGGGGTCTGGCCCACCTGGGCCCCTCCAGGCTGCCTCCTCAAAGCCACCTTCTTTCTCTCTCTCGAAAAACACCGGAAAACTTGCTCAATCTCGAGTTCTTGTTGTTCTTGCTCGTGATTTTCTATCTCCTTGTTCAGCCCATCTCAAGTGCTGATTTTTGGAGGGATTGCTCCTTGGTATGTGCCTCCTCCACTTGTCCAATTATATTTGTGATTGGTAGATTGTATCTTGAGTATTTTTCTACTGTAGGTGACAGGTTGTTTGAGCTTGCATGCTTGTTCTATGCTTAGAAACTTTGTTTTGATGCATGTGTGGTACTCTAGCAAGTTCCTATAGTAGTTTCTCATCATTTATCAACTTAGAAATCACTTGGTTTGATGGTTGTTTAAAATTTCAGCAAAGAGAAGTCATGGACCACCACACCTTTGGTGACATTTTTGAGAGTGATGAACCTAGACGGGAAAGGATCCCAAGGTCATCTACAAGCTCCAGACCCTCGTACAATGAGGATCTCATCACTCAGCGGTTTGGTGACGAGGGGAATGAAGGGGATGCGCACCCCTCCACCTTTCCTTGTCAAACTTTCTTGCGAGCTGCTGGGATTCTTAATGATTTCCTGGCTTTGATTGAGAGGGCTGGTCTAACAAGTTTCATGCAGGATGAGAGTGCACAATATGCTTCACTTACTAAAACATTTGTGGAGAGTTTCTCCTTCACCAATACTTTGTTCAATTCTTCTGTGTCTTTCAGACTTTATGGCAGGGCTCATTCTATGTCATTGAAGAATTTTTGCAAGGCCTTGGGCCTTGGTACAAAGGGGTCATCAAAGAAGATTACAGCTCTTCCCTCTGATTTGCTGGAACTATACCGAGGAATAACCAATGATGATGACCGTAGAGCTCAAAGAGGGAAGATAAAGAACATTCAACTGCCAGCCATCAGGTACTTCACCTACTATCTTACCACCAGTGTTATTGGTAGGGAGAACACTAGTAATATATCCAACTATCAATTGGCCTTCTTAGCTGCTGCGCTCTACGGTGAGGAAAAGTATAACCTTGGTTACCTCATTGCCGGTCGCTTAGCTGCTAGGGGACCCATTTATGGGGGAATTATTGCTACTCGTATCGCTGATGCCTTGAACATTGCTGTTGATCCTCATGATACAGTTTTGGCTCCCCAGAGACTTGATCTTGCTGCCATGAAGGCGCACCACTTTGTCACCTCTAGCTCTACTCTTGAGAACTTGGTTTATAGAATGCTGTTTACTGACGGGGAAGAGAGAGAGATCCCTCTACCCCAAGCCACTTCGTTTAGTATTTCTCAGGGACCTTGGTCACGCTCGAAGGCGGAGATGGATGAGTTACTGGATTCTCTTAACTTCCACGGGCACTATCCGGGGGGAGCGCCCGCATATGACCCCGCTGTACACTACACAGGGGAGGCTTCGAGCTCATACCAGGACGAGGAAGTTTCCTCGACGTACTACGGAGGTGCATCTACTTGGGCACCATGGGATTGATCCCCACTTATGCCAAAAGCCTAAGCTTGGGGGGAGGTAAACCGACATCACACTCATCTATATATCATGTTCAGTCGGTTCTTTGTATATCCATTGTTTCGCTTTCTTTTTGGTTCTTGTTGCTTCTTTCTCAAAAACCCAAAAATGCCAAAAATATTTTCGTTGTTTCTCTTGGTTTGTTTCTTTGCTTTGGTTTGTTTAGTTTGCTTTGCTTTGTTTAGTTTGCTTTGCTTTGCTTTGAAAGGAAAATCCAAAAATATTTTTGCTTTGTTTAGTTTGCTTTGCTTTGTTTTTCTTTGTTTGCTTGTTTCTAAAAAAATCGAAAACATCAAAAATATTTGTTGTTCTTCTTTGGTTTTGTGAGTTCTTCGCAGGGTTCAGCTGTCCTCAGTGGATTTTGGTTTCATGTTAATTATTCAAGTCACACAAGTGAAGGGCAATAATGAAGATTAAGACAACTCGAGGTGTGGTAAGAGGCTGGTAACAAACTCTATTTTTTTCATTTTTGTACATATACTCATCATTGTGAGCATGCTTAGCATGTTTGTGTAAGGTGTATGTCATTATGGATGCTTAGTAGTTCTTTTTTGTCTATGATTAGCTCCAACTTGCTAATAGTTTGTAGCATGTCATATGAATGTTTGCTTGCATTGTTTTATTTCATACTTTGGTATGACATTGTGGTATCCTCCTCTGACTGTTCATGTGAATCGACTTGGCACATTCTCACGCATGCATATGACTAATCAATAGTCAATAAGCCTCGATGATTTATTTTGCCTCAGAGTTCTTGTATCACTTTCATGCCATAATTAGTCCTGTTTTGTTGCAAGCATGATTATGACAGTTATTGCTCTCTCGTTTGTCGCTCCCTCTCTTTTGCTAGCCTTCACTTGCACTGAGTATGTGCTCTACATGTGCTTCCAACTCCCCAAAACCAATATTGCCAGCTGTGTCCACCGTACCTACCTATTAGCATTGTTTGCTACTTCAGTGCATATTCCATATGCCTTGTTTTCTTCCAAAATAAAATGTTTGTATGTTTTGAGAAAGTTAGTTAGTAAAGCTCTCACGAACTTGATGGCACACTTTATTTCTTGCACTTAATAATCTTGAACCATTGTGACTAGTCCATGTAAGTTATATGCTTGCTTATTATATATTGGGAGTCAGCAGAACCATGCTGTCATGGGGAATGCTTTCAACACTATTTGGGATAATTCTATCCAGTTGATACTTTGCTCTTTTGTTTACGGATGTCGACAATGTGAAATAAAAGGGAAATTTGTTAGTTCATGGAGTTTATACATTGTGTTAGAGAAACACCTGGGCCGCTAGCCTAAGCCATGCTTAATCATGGTGGAAACTTGCAGCATCACTATAATGAGCATCTATGAAGCTTCCTCAATAAAAATCTATGCATATGGTAAATAAAAAGATTGCTGAGATGCTCATTGTCTGCTTGCCTTGTAATTTTGGTTATGGGAAAGCTCCTGTACCATGTGCAAGGGGTACCCCGTTGGCGGTGATATGCATGTATTTACAATGAAAAGAACTTTCAGGTGACCAAAGTTGAGTAGCATGCGGTGTCGTGGTTGTGGCACGGCAGATGCCATGGGTAGGCTAAAGTAGGGGGCCAATGGATGCTAGTGGGATCTGGGGAGGGAAGATGCAACTGTCTCTACACTCAAGCTGCCAAAGTGATGGTCTTTATTTCTCTCTTTCTCTATTACAAGTGCTCCTTGAGCTGTATACAGGGGGACAA
The DNA here is from genome assembly GCA_916181665.1 of Avena sativa. Lineage (NCBI taxonomy): Eukaryota > Viridiplantae > Streptophyta > Magnoliopsida > Poales > Poaceae > Avena > Avena sativa. Next base: position 46,354,764 of record OV702300.1, on the reverse strand, counting down.
GATGAATCTCCCCAGCCTAACGGTACTCCAAGAAGCGATCCCTCCCTCAGGGTCCAAGCCTCTCCTTATAAAGGAGTGCCTTGGGTGCCCTTAGGGCTGACGAGGCAAGCATATTTGTGGAATATGCTTGTCCCAAATTGGCAGTTCGGCGTCCTCCTTTCCCTGTCGCCCTTCTAACGACAGCAAGGTTCCAGTGGCCCCCTCCTGCATGCCTCGGGCTCCAGGACTGTCACCTCCGTGACCTCCTTCTGCCCCTCTGACGCTATGCATCCTTGTCTCTTGTGCTTGGCTCTGCTCTGATTCCTTCTAGCCTGCGGCTATAGTTTGACCTTGGGCTTCTCCTTCTCCTGCAAGCTTCGTATCACTTGGCCTTACCTTGTGTTACTCGGCTCGTTCTTCACCTGCATCAAGATCACTTGGGTAACCCGGCCGATTCTCTCATCAGCTCGGCCGGGTAACCACTTGATACATATACGTGGGCTTCTTGCCTCCGTTCATCGGCCGACATATCCATGATTTGGCCGACTTGGACCGTAACTAGGAAACTAGACGGGGATAGTACCTCTGTCTTTCCCCGTCTCTGACCTATCCGAGGTTAACCCCCCGACATTAGTCCCCGAAGCTGGTGTGGCCCTGTCAATAGCTTTGGCCAGGTTATATCAGCTTTATTATATTCTTCAGTCTCGTTTCCGAGTTATGGCCTCGTCCGAGGTTTCCTCGTTCCTTCCCTCGTACGCCATGTCCTACGTGTCATCCCATCATTGTTCTTCTAGTTTTTAGGTCCTTCTACAGTGCTTACTGACAAGCTACAGTGAACCCTATACCTGCTGCGCCGCCGCTGCGACGCCTCGTGTGCCGTTCCCCTTGGGGATTGTGACGACCTTTCTTCGTGTGTGGCCGTTGGTGTGGCTCCACTCACCATCGTGCGTTCGTGCTGCTCCCACGATCTACACGGGTAACTGCCGCACCCACGATCCCACTTCCCTGTTCATGGCTTGACTATAAAGAGGGAAACTGCGCTCGTGGGATTCACCTTTCCCCTTATCGCTCGCCTCCGTTCTTCTTCTTCCTTTCGCCGGCGCGTTCTCCTGCAGTTCCTCCGCCGCTCGTCAGCCAGAGCCTCCGCCGGCGAGGATTCCGCCGCGTCGTTCTGCCTTTCTTGCCCGCGCTCTGCGGCTTTGGCTCCGCCGCCGGTGAGTCCTTTCCGGCCGTCTTGCCCCGATCTTTCCCTAGATTCGTCTGCTTCGTTTTCGCGCTTAGGCAACGGTTCCTCCGTTTCTTCGCCATTGTTTTCGTGCAAAGTTCCGACGGGGCCTTGCAGTTCAAAACTCCCCTCCGCCGCCAGTTTTTCCTCCGGCGATCCTTCCGGCGCACATATGTCTAGTTCGTTTAGCGGCGCTCTTGTTGAGGACGACGACGCTGGCTCCGGGCCCGAGCGAGGCCCGTGAGATTGAATGGCTCATCCGGACTCGACGGATTCCCGCCGAGGTTTCTTGCCGTTTACCCGGCAGCGAACCCTCTCCAGATATCAGAGAGGGCGAGTATGTGGTTTTCATGTCTCACTTCGCCCGCGGCTTCGGTCTCCCTCTTAGCGATTTCGCTAGAGAATTCCTCGATTACTTCGGCCTTCAGCCGCATCACCTTCCTGCGAACACCATAGCTTCTCTTTCTGCTTTCATCTCCGCCTCGGAGGGTTACTTCGGCCTGTGGCCGTCAGTGCATGTCTGGTCGAAGTTCTTCCAGATCCGCTCCAACGTTGTTCCTGACAAATCTCTGCACCCCTCCGAGAAGTTGCTCACCCAATGCGGGGCGGCGTCTATCACACCTCGGAGGAAGTCCGTGTTCCCTCGCGTCACTGGGTTGGAGTCGTGCAAGAAATGGCACAAGTCATTCTTCTACGTCAAGAACAGAGGGGCGGAAGATAAGATTCGGCTCCCCCCATTCTCAATTGGCCCACCCTCTAGAGTGAACTGGCTCTACAATCCGAGGAAAACTCACGCCTTGGCCGAGGCCTTCGAGATTCGGCTAAAAGAGTTGATCCGGGCCGGGTTATGTGGTGAAGATCTGATGGCAACCTTTATTAGTAGCCGGATCTGCCCCTTCCAGCAGCGGACCCACAAGCTGTGCTACATGAGTGGTCCCCTCGACCCTAACCGAGTCTCGACCGTGGAGCTGGATAATTATCTTATTCATAAGCGCGTCCGAGCTATCTTCAAGACTGAGATGCCTGAGGATTGGTCTTGGGGGTTAAAACCATTCACCCGCGATCGTCCGCCTCCCGAGGTAAGCTTGATCAGTATTGCTCTGTTATTCCACAGTTTTTAGAAACTGGTTTACAAGATTTTCTTTCTCCTTGTCCTGCAGAGGTTCGCAGAGCAGAATAATGAGGACGCCGAAATTCTGCAGCTCCCTTGGCCCGCAGACAGGAGTACCCCGGATACTGGCGAGCCGGACTCCGAGGAGTTCGTCCCTAAGTCGGATCCTGCTCCGGCTCGGGCTCGCGGCAAAACTTCAGCGCATGAGGAGGAAGGTGATTCGGACGAGGTCCAAATTCTTGAGGTAGTTGCCGCCATGCCTATTTCTTATGCATTTCCGGCTTCTACTTTCCCAGCTAATCCAGCCGGTCAGGTTCACGACGCCAAGCCTATTGCTTCCCGGCCTCCCGTTACCTCGGGGAAGCGCGGGGCTCCTGCTAGTGCCTCGGAGGCGGTTCCTAAGAAGCGAATGAAGAAATCTGCTCCGAACCCTCCCAGGCGCAGGACTATGCCTAGGGTCGCCGGGTAAGTTCCTTTGCCTATATTTCTTGTTTCTCTCTTTCTGTTTCTCATACTGACAAATCTTCCTTCTTATTTTTGCAGTGATCCTCTTTCTGTTAAACCCGGCGGTCCTAGTATGACTAGCCGTCCGATTCGGCCACCATCTCCTCCTCCCGCTGATGATACCAGGATTCCCAGCCCTATTCGTCCTGCTTCTCCTCCAGCTCCGAATACGTCGCCTGTTCGTCGCGATGTCCCTGAGACCCCTTCCATTGACCTGGATCCGATCCGGCCCTCCGAAGTTTTCGTTGAGCCCGCCGCCCCTTCTATGGGCCCCAGCGCCACTACTGAGCCTCCATCTACTCCGACAGTTTCTACGGCCATCCCGACCTCGGTCGAAAAGGTCGTTATCCCGGCGCCCTCTGCGACCTTATCTTCCGCTGCTCCTAAGGACTCCGTCCCCACTTCGGAGGCGCAACTTCCTGCTGATGCCTCTTCTAAGGCGAAAAAAGTTATTGCCGTCAAGACTCCTTCTCAGAAAAGTCTTGCCGGCTCTTCTCAGCCGAGTATTGCCGACGTGCTGCGCAAGGGAGCTGCGCCTACCAAAGTCCCCGTTACCTCGGCCACCGGCAGCCAGCTTGCTCTTCATAAGAGCCCTGCGACTGCCGTGGTCGGACCGCCTGCCCGGGGTAAAGTTTTAACTCGGACAGCTAGTGGGAACAGCCTTGGAGCGCTGGTTGAGTATGCCAATAACTGGAATGCTGCTGATCAGTTTGCGGGTAATCCAACAAACCAGCCTTTTCAGCTTTCTGACATCAGCGGCCGTTTTGACCATGCTGCCCAGTTCATCATTGATACCAACAAGATGAATGAGGTAATTGTTTTTTCTCTGAATCTTAAATTATTCTCCAAATGTTACCATATGCTCTAGTCCCCGAAACTTGCAAGGAAATAACTTGTTGTATACTTGGAAGTTTGACTTAAATTTATTTCTAAGGTTCGTTAGTCCGGCAATCTAGTTCGGAGTTTAGTTGTGTTTTATTCAGACTTGGTTTAGCTTTGAATATCCAGCCATCTAGATCCGAGTTAAGTCCTGCACGACTCGGATCTGGTTTAGCTTTGAATATCCAGCCACCTAGAGCCGAATTAAGCTTTGCTTGATTCAGATCTAATTTAGCTTTGAATATCCAGCCACCTAGATCCGAGTTAAGTCCTTCATGACTCGGATCTGGTTTAGCTTTGAATATCCAGCCACCTAGAGCCGAATTAAGCTTTGCTTGATTCGGATCTAATTTAGCTTTTACTCGTTGATTTATCATTTTGCCTCATTACTCAGGTTGCACATGACCGGCGGACTGCCGAGTTCCAGAGGTTGCTTTTTTCTCACCGCAAGCTGGAAGAGAAGTACGAGAAAGTTCTGCCCGTGGCGAAGAAAGCTGGTATGTCGATAGTTCCTTTTCCTTATTCCCAATTTTCTCATGTATTCGTCCACGGAATGCCGGCTTACTTCTTGTTGAATAGGTAATATTAATACCCTCAATATTCGCCTTGAAAAGAAGATCAAGAACTTGGAAGGTTAGCTTCCTTTCCATTTTACTCCTTCTTCTTCTTAATATATATGCTAAAGTTTCTTATTGCGTTTGGCTGTGGTAAAGCCGAGTTGCAAGACTTCGCAATGTTGCATCAAGATTGCATGCCCATGCCTGACGTGATGCTGCATTTTTTAGAACAAAATTCGGTTCATTCGGCGCAACTACAAGAAAAAGACGATGAGATAGCTCGCCTGCGATCCGAGGTGGACACCCTTAAGCTCTCTCAAAAATCCGAACTAGAGAAGGTTGACCAAGAATTTTCCGAGGAAAAGAATCGGCTGACTCTGGATCTGCAGAAGAACAAAGAACTCCTTGAAGCTGCCGAACTTAAAAACCGGGGTTTGAGCGAGGAAATTGCTCGTTTTGAGAAGAGCAAGGCTGACTGGGCCAAAGATCTTCAGATAACGATGAGCTACATTCATCGTAAGCTACTTGCCATGGCCGAATTATACTTTTCTTTTCTGTTCCTGCTACCCTTTGACACGTTCGTGCTTTGCGCAGATCATTTCCCCGAGGCCAAGCCCGTGAGTTCTAAAGCAGTTCTTGCAGCTCGTGCGCGCCGAGGTGAACCTGTTACTGTTGATTCAGAATATTCCATGGAGGATTACTTGGTTGCCGTTGGTGCCGCAGTTGGTCCGATGAAAATTATGGGCCAGGACTTGGTGCAGGCCGCTATCCGAGCTTACCATGTACTCTGGCCGAATACCTCGGGGACTCCTGATATCAACGAAATCAAGTTATTGGTGACAAGGCTGATGGCATCTGAGAGGCAGTTGAGTCTTTGGAGAGAGTCGGCTGGGCGTGCTGGTGCCGACATGGCCCTTACTGTTATCATGTCATGGTATGAAGATATCTCTTTGGACATCCTGAGAAATTTGCGCACTGGCTCCCGCTGGGTTGAAGATCCCACTTTTGTTGCTCTTCGGCAAGATCGGGCGTTCCAACTCGTAGAGTATGCCGACGTGCACACTTGGAATGAAGGGCCGAGTTTCCTCCCAGACCCGGATCAGGAGGTTGCGGCTGAGGGTGCCTCGGATGATGATTCAGCGGAGCAGGGGGAAGGCGAAAATGATTCGGCCGCATCTGATAGCTCTAGCTCAAGCTCGGACAGCAACGGCGATGCGCGGTCCTCTTCCAAAGGTACCGGGCATTCTACTGCACGAACTGATGCTCCTGAACAACCTCGGACTTCCGCCGAAGTTGCCCCTGGGTCAGCGGATGGTGAGGCAACCTCAGTCGAGGTCCCTCCTACCTCGGAGTGCCCCGCACCTGAGCAAGTAGCTGTCTCTCCAAGGAACAACGCCTAAATTATTTCCGATCCCTGGTATGCCGGGCGTGTGATGTAGCCAAAAAAGATTTGTTAACTCGCTGTGTGATCTGAATTTCTTTTGCCATGTATTGTTGAGACATTTGGTTAAGTGGATGCTCGTCCGAATTCTTGCTTCTCTGGTCCTTAATTTCTTGACCTTTTAGGGCTTAACTTTGCTGTTATTTTTTATGGTCTTATCCAGGCACGAGCGCTGAATACCTATGATATTGATCTGTTGTGAACATAAGTTAACTACTTCGTTGTGGAAGTATATAGCGATCGCTGGATCGTTGTTTATTGTTCGAAACTTCCTCATGTAAATCAAATTTTAGAGGTAGTATAAAACTGATATGAGTGCGTTCAGCATAAGTTTGGGGTAGCATACGGTAGTCCCCGAGTCGCTGCTTTAGTTGCCGAAGTTTTAAGTATCAATACGAAATTGATATATCATATGATAGTCCCCGAGTCACCGCTCTGGGCACCAAGGTTTAAGCGCATAACGCGAAAGAAATAAATATAACATATGGCAGTCCCCGAGTAACTGCTCTGGGTGCCGAGGTTAAAACATATAACACGAAATAACATAACATATGGCAGTCCCCGAGTAACTGCTCTGGGTGCTGAGGTTCAAACACGAAATAACATAACATATGGCAGTCCCCGAGTAACTGCTCTGGGTGTCGAGGTTCGAATACATAATACGAAATAAATATATCCTAAGGCAGTCCCTGAGTCATTGCTCTGGGTGCCGAGGTTCAGATACATCATTGGATTTTGACCTTGAGATATAATGCTATGAGTAGAATGGCCGAAGTAAAGCCACATTCCAGGGGCGCTTCGTTTCTTCACCAGCTTTGTCTGCCTTGTTCTTTCCAGGGTATTGAGCATCGATCAGATAATATGCATCGTTGTGCAATGCTTTGCTCACAATAAATGGTCCTTCCCATGGGGGTGACAATTTGTGCATGCCGGCCGTGCGTTGCACTAGCCGGAGGACCAAATCTCCTTCTTTGAATACTCTTGGATTCACTTTCTTGCCGTGATACCGCCGTAAGTTTTGTTGATAAATAGCCGATCGTGATAATGTCAACTCTCTGGCTTCTTCCAATAGGTCCACGACATCTTGCCGAGCTATCTCATTTGTCTCTGAGGTTGTGTACTGAGCAACTCTTGGCGAGTCATATATTATGTCGGCTGGGAGTACGGCCTCTGCCCCGTACACCAGAAAGAATGGAGTGTAACCTGTTGATCTATTCGGAGTAGTCTGAAGGCTCCATAACACGGCTGGGATTTCTTCGATCCAACAACCTGCCGACCTTTGCAAAGGTTCAACAAGTCGTGGTTTTATTCCTGATAGCACCAGTCCATTAGACCTTTCCACTTGTCCATTGGATGCTGGGTGAGCCACCGAGTCAATATCTAGTCTTATGTGCTTCTCTTGGCAAAATCTAGCGAAAGCTCCTTCTGCAAAGTTTGTGCCGTTATCCGTGATAATACTATGTGGGTACCCGTATCTCAAGATAATGTCCTTGAGAAATTTCACTGCTGTGAGCCCATCACACTTTTTAATCGGTTTTACTTCAATCCATTTTGTGAACTTGTCTACCATAACCAACATGTGGGTCATTCCTCCTTTCGCCGGCTTGAACGGTCCCACCATGTCTAGACCCCATACAGAAAATGGCCAAGTGATGGGTATTGTTTTTAACTCGGCCGACGGCATATGTATTCTGGTTGCGTATCTCTGACATCCATTGCATTTCTTAACTAATTCTTTTGCCTCTTTTAACGCCGTTGGCCAGTAAAATCCATGCCTAAATGCCTTGGCTACTAAAGCGCGAGATGAAGCATGGTGCCCACATTCTCCTTGGTGTATGTCTAGAAGGATTTCCTGACCTTCTGCAGAACTCACGCACTTCTGTAATACGTTTGTGACGCTTCTCTTATATAACTCATTGTTTATGATTGTATAGGCTTTTGCTCTTCTTACGGTTTGTCTAGCTAATACCTCATTACCCGGCAATATCGCGTCTTTTAAGTAAGAAAATATGGGTTGCGCCCATATCGGTGTTACTTTTTCTGCAGTGATCTTACTGTCTATCTCCATGTCTTCTGCCGACGTATATACCTCGGCTCTCTCCATGATTGTTATTACCTCGGCTGTCTCCCTCTTTAGGGGTTCCGAATCTTTCTGCGGATCTACCTCCATTGGCGCGTGATTTTCTGCAGAAGTTGCTGGGATAAAGATTGATTCGGATTCTGGTGATGGTTTTATTGATGGTTTCCTGAGGTGCTCCAAGGCAATACCTGGTGGAATTGACTGCCGAGTTGATCCTAATTTTGACAATGTGTCGGCAGCGTCATTTTCTGCTCGTGGTATGTGGTGGAATTCACATCCTTCAAAGTATCCACCGATCTTTTGCACATGGAATCTGTATAAAGCCATATTAGCATCTAATGCGTCCCAACTGCCCGATACTTGCTGTACTACTAGATCCGAGTCACCGTAGCATAGGATTCGGCGTATACCAATTTCTTTTGCCACTTTTAATCATGGACTAGTGCTTCATATTCAGCTACATTGTTGGACGCAGCAAAATGTATTTGCAGTACATATTTCAATTGATCTTTTTTAGGCGAGGTTAGCACTATTCCTGCTCCCAAACCATTCCTTAGTTTGGAACCATCAAAATGCATTGTCCAGTAATTTGGATCTGGCAATGGTGGCTCATACTGCACCTCGGCCCAGTCTACGAGGAAGTCGGCGACAGCCTGAGATTTGATTGCATCTCTTCTATCAAATTGTGGAGCATACGGTGATAACTCGATCGCCCATTTTGCTATTCGGCCACTTGCATCTTTGTTGTTCAATATGTCGGCTATGGGTGCCTCACAGATTACTTTGATGGGATGCTCTTCAAAGTAATGCTTAAGCTTTTTTGCCGACATATATACTCCATAAGCCATCTTCTGATAGTGCGGATAATTCTGCTTTGAAGTGGATAATACTTCACTTAGATAATACACTGGCCTCTGAACTGACTTACCATCTTCCAGTCGTTCCACTACAACCACAGTACTAACTACTCGATTGGTAGCCGCTACATATAGTAGCATTGGTTCTTTTGATAATGGAGAAGCTAAAATGGATGCCGTAACTAGCATCTTTTTCAACTCATGAAATGCCAGGTCCGCCTGCGGAGTCCAGCTGAATTTGTCCGACTTTCTCATCAGTTGATAAAGTGGCAGTGCCTTTTCTCCTAGCCGACATACAAATCGACTAAGCGAGGCCAGGCAGCCCGTGAATTTTTGTACATCGTTCAAACATCTCGGCAATTCCATTCTTTCTACTGCTCTTATCTTTGTTGGATTAGCCTCGATACCTCGGCTAGACACAAGGAAACCGAGTAGTTTTCCTGCCGGTACGCCAAATGTGCATTTCTCTGGATTAAGTTTCATTCGGAACCTCCTCAGGTTCGCGAAAGTTTGCCGTATATCTTCTAGCAAGGTTTTGCTCTCCTTAGTTTTGATGACTACGTCATCCACATACACTTGTACATTTTTTCCTATCTGATCATGTAGGCATTTTTGCATGCATCTTTGATATGTTGCTCCTGCATTTCGCAGGCCGAATGGCATTGTGCGATAACAATAAGCCCCGTACGGGGTAATAAATGCAGTCTTTATTTGATCGGCCGGATTTAACGGTATCTGGTGGAAACCAGAATACGCGTCTACAAATGATAACAGCTCACAGCCAGCGGTCGAGTCAATGACTTGGTCTATTCTAGGCAATGGAAAAGGATCTTTCGGACATGCCTTGTTCAGGTTAGTGTAATCAATACACATTCGCCACACAATGGCTACATTGGGGTCATCTTTTTTCTTTTCTACTAGCACCGGATTTGATAACCAATCCGGATATAACACCTCCATGATGAACCCGGCTGCGAGGAGCCGAGCTATTTCATCCCCTATTACTTTTCTCCTGTCTTCGGCGAAGCGGCGGAGAGGTTGCTTCACCGGCCTCGCTCCTGGCCTGATGTTCAAAGAGTGCTCAGCCAACTCCCTCGGAACACCTTGCAGATCTTGAGTTGACCATGCAAATATGTCCCGATTCTCACGGAGGAAGTTGGTGAGCTCGCCTTCCTATTTAGCGTCAAGGCCTGCACCAATAGTAACTGTGCGTTCTGGGAATCGCTCATCAATCTGAAATTTCTTCGTCTCTTTGGTTGGCTGGAAAGAAACACTGCCATGAGGGTTGGCCAGTGCCGGCATGTTTAACTGTGCTGACTGAGCGAGGGCTGCTACCTCCTGAATCCTTTTCTTTTCTCTTGCTATAACCAATGACTCGGCCAAATTTGACCCGGCCGAAGCACACTCCATTGACTTCTTGTAATCCCCTGCAACTGTTATCACCCCTTGTGGTCCGGGTAACATCATCTTCAGATAACTTATATGACAGCTGCTCATGAATTTGGCCAGTGCGGGCCGTCCGAGTAGAGCATGATAACAACTTTCCAGATCCACCACTTCAAATTCCAAGTTTTCTGCTCTGCAGTTGTCTCTCGTACCGAATAACACGTCCACTCGGACTTTACCGATGGGCTCACATGAAAGCCTTGGCACTATCCCATGGAAAGTTGTCCGTGTGGATTGCAGCATATTCTGCGATATTCCGAGTTTATGCATGGTATCTTTGTACATGATGTTGATACTGCTCCCATTGTCGATGAGTACTTTTGAAAATCTTACATTGATACTTGGTCCAACAAATGTCGGATCCAACACAAGTGCATATGATCCTGGATTCGGCATTATTCTGGGGTGGTCTTTCATGCTCCAGGTCACCTCCTGATCAGACCACGGCTGGTATCTTGGCACCGCCGGCACAACCGCATTCACTTCCATATGCCGGCGCTGCACACTTTGCTTGTCCTGCTGTTCTGTTGTGAACACACAATAAGACTGGTGATGCTCCCTGTAATCATTACGTCCAGTATTTGCCGGATTCATCCTTCCGTCCTGGCCCTGGTTCATTACTTGATGCACTGCATCCCTCCGATCCGAGTTATCATACCTAGGGGGAGGGGGCGGTAGCATCAGTTGCTGTGTATTTGCTCCAGTTAATTGCGGCTGATGCTGCTGTTGCACCTGATGGGGAGCCTGAACTCCTGCTGGATTCCCCATCGCATTTTTCATCCAGGCACATTGGCGGGTTGTATGATTGGCTGGTCTGGATGGGTTTGATGTGTGAAATTTGCATGGCTGATCTAACATGGATTCGAATGTATACTTCGGCCTCTCTTGCCATTGCTTCTTTTGCTCTGGGGTCCATTGCCTTTTTCCCTCATTTCTTGATGTCCACTGTTGAGGTCCGTTTTTCTGTCGTTGAGTTGCTCCGTGACTCGGCTGCTCTTGTGCTACCGCCGCCACCTGGGCCGAATTATATCTATAATCCGGCCTCTCTTCCCTTCTTCTTCCTCTGAAATCACGCCTGGATGACCCGGCCAATTCTCTCGCGTACTGGTCCTGTTGCTCACGATGATCTGCCGACATTAATTCCGGTTGGGTTGGGTCGCCCAATGCATAGGAGTCTGCTATTCTGATAGTTTCTGCCAGTGTGGTTGGCATATCTCTTTGCAGGCGCTGCCACAACACACTGGCATAACGGCAGCCTTGCGCGAACCAAGCGATTGCTTGTGATTCGATAACTCCCTCACATGAGTTTCTTAGGTTACACCATCGAGTTAAAAACTCTCTATCCGTTTCATTCGGCCTCTGCTTGCACATGGCTAGCTGTTGTGGTCTATTTGGTCTCTTATATGTGCTGGTAAAGTTGCTGACAAACATTTCTTCGAAATCTAACCAGCAGTTGATACTGCCAGCTGGTTGATTATTCAACCATACCCTGGCTGGTCCTTCCAGCATCTGCGGGACATACCGCACTGCCCATCTTAGGTTACCACCCGCTATCTTCACAGCGGTGGCATAATCAATCAACCAGTCTTGTGGCTTGGTACTTCCATTGTACGTTTTTGTGCCCCTTGCCAACTGAAAATTCGGCACTGGTGGTTCGCCCATGATCCGTGGTCCAAAACATGTCGGACCTGGTGGACCTTGCTCTTCCAACAACTCGGACCGGTATAGCCGATCCAACTTTACTCTTGCATCATTTGCTGGCAGATCTCTGTACAGGATTCTGTCCTGCATCCCATAATGATTGTTTCCACCCTGGTTTGCGTATTCCACCTCGGAATATCCATCATTATACCTTTCATTCATCTGATTGTGGCGAGCTGGCCTCACTTCTCTTTCCTGCCGAGGCTCATGTCTTGGTTGCGGGTTGGGCGGCACTTCTCTTCTTACTTCGGCCGGGGTTGGGTTTTCATGATTATCTCTTGCGGGTTCTCTCCTGCCGAGATCCCCATTGCCTCGGCCGCCGCCGTCCTTTTCCATACGGCCGTGGTTTCCCTCCCCACTGTTACCTCGGCTGGCATTGTGTCTGTTCTCATTTGCCTTTCCAGCTGTTGCCGGGTCATATGGAACAATTTGCTTGTTCCTCTTCCCTGAGGTTACTGCTCTCTCTTTTCGAGCGTTGTTTCCGGGTGAAGATGCCGCTGCCGCGGATAAAGCAGGTGCTGCCCCCGCCGAATGAACCATCCGCGAAGCCCCTGGTCTTGCCGGGTTAGTTCTGAGTATTTCCTCATTTTGCTGGTTCGCGATGCGCACCAGCTCATTCACTCTTTCTTGTTGTTTATGCCGAGCTTCCCCGGTCAACCCCTCTAATTCCAATGCTGCGGCATTCGCCGCTCTCAGGTTTTTCACCGGGGTATTGTACCTCGGGAAACCCAAATCACCTGACTCTGCTCTGTGAGCTTCATGCTCTTTGTTAATGTCATTCATGAGGTTCTTCCCTCTTAACCTTAGTTCGTCCACCCGCTCAGGCGCGATATCAAGCTTATTAGCTTTTGCATATTCTCTCAGGGTCCTGTTCAAGGATTCCCGCAGAGCTGATACTTTTTTGGCCTCTACCAGCACCTTTTGCCTGGTTTCTTCTAACTCTGCCTGAGCATTTGCCGGATCAAGTATCGGCGCTACAGGTGTGGTCAAGTTTTCTATAGTCGCCTGAAGAATGTTCTCTGGTCTTTCCAGAGGTGGCCCTCTCACCCTTGGTGCCTTTGGGGTGGTGTCATGCAGTTCGGCCTGGTTTGTCACTGGCGGAATTACCTCGGCGGTTTGCAGTGTGATCTGCTTGGGCGGACCCTGTGCGCTTGCGGCGGGTTCTCTGCTTGGCCCGGCTAACGCTGCTCCCGCTTGAGCTCCTGCTGCGACCATCACCTCGACGCTGCCTGCAAAATGCTCTCCTGATGGACAGCTCGCCGCGCTTCGAGGTGGTTCTCCTGCAATAACAACCTGGTGAGGATAAATGCCGGTGATGTCGACGCCGACGTAGACCCTGTGCTCGCCCAGGCCGATGAAGATCCCGTTGCGCAGGGGGGTTTTCCCCCTGAAGCTCCCTGCATTGTCTCTGACATAGTCGCAGAGACCAAATCTCTGGACCAAGCCAGAAACAACGCGCTCGCCGGTGTTGATGAAGTTTCCCGTCCGGATCACAACTCCAGCTAGCACCGCTGCTGGCCCCACGGTGGGCGCCAACTGTCGTGGTTGTGGCACGGCAGATGCCATGGGTAGGCTAAAGTAGGGGGCCAATGGATGCTAGTGGGATCTGGGGAGGGAAGATGCAACTGTCTCTACACTCAAGCTGCCAAAGTGATGGTCTTTATTTCTCTCTTTCTCTATTACATGTGCTCCTTGAGCTGTATACAGGGGGACAAGATGAATCTCCCCAGCCTAACGGTACTCCAAGAAGCGATCCTTCCCTCAGGGTCCAAGCCTCTCCTTATAAAGGAGCGCCTTGGGTGCCCTTAGGGCTGACGAGGCAAGCATATTCGTGGAATATGCTTGTCCCAAATTGGCAGTTCGGCGTCCTCCTTTCCCTGTCGCCCTTCTAACGACAGCAAGGTTCCAGTGGCCCCCTCCTGCATGCCTCGGGCTCCAGGACTGTCACCTCCGTGACCTCCTTCTGCCCCTCTGACGCTGTGCATCCTTGTCTCTTGTGCTTGGCTCTGCTCTGATTCCTTCTAGCCTGCGGCTATAGTTTGACCTTGGGCTTCTCCTTCTCCTGCAAGCTTCGTATCACTCGGCCTTACCTTGTGTTACTCGGCTCGTTCTTCACCTGCATCAAGATCACTTGGGTAACCCGGCCGATTCTCTCATCAGCTCGGCCGGGTAACCACTTGATACATATACGTGGGCTTCTTGCCTCCGTTCATCGACCGACATATCCATGATTCGGCCGACTTGGACCGTAACTCGGAAACTAGACGGGGATAGTACCTCTGTCTTTCCCCGTCTCTGACCTATCCGAGGTTAACCCCCCGACATGCGGAGCGACCCTCGTACTCAAGGGACTTGGGATTTCCAGTCTATGGTCTGTCAAGCATATGATTCAGAGTGGACCTCACTTTTACCTTAACCACATGAAGATGCCTATGATAGGGGCAATGAGAGCTCAAAGCTAATGAGTACCTTCCTTTCAGCATTGGAAAGCCTTTCAAACCTTTACAAAACCGTTTTCACAAGCCTAGTTAAGTCACCACTTATTCTATGAGCTCTTTCTTGAGAGCATAGTTGTCATTCTTGTGTTTGTTCCAAAACTTGGTTAATTATTTCATGACTTTGATGCTTGTATCTCTGATATCTTTATCTCTAGTCTTCATGTGAACTTCAGAGGTGCCTCAACATTTATATTGTCCTCTTCAAACAAAGCCAAGCGAGATACCACTCTATCATACCTTATTATGAGCATTGCAATGTTGCTTATGTTTATGTTTCATGCTACTTATTATTATTGAGTTGGTTCCTCTTCATAGCTTGCAATGACTATTGAGTAGACTTAGTTGCATACTCCTTATTATGAATTGTATAAGCATCTACTCCTGTGCTGAGAATATATACATCATATGAAGCAAAGTGTTCGTGAAGGTTCTTTTATCGCACTCAGTTTTCAACCGAATTGCTTGAGGACAAGCAATAAGCTAAGCTTGGGTGAGTTGATACGTCCAAAACGTATCTACTTTCTCGAACACTTTGCTATTGTTTTTCCTCTAAACTTGTGTGATTTGGATACAACTAACATGGACTGATGCTGTTTTCAGCAGAATTACCTTGGTGTCTTATTTTTGTGCAGAAAATGAACTATCAGGAAAAATCCCGAAAAATATGCCAAAAATTATGTTTCACCACAAGATCCACAGAGCCAAAAGGGGAGACGGAGGGGAGGCCTGGGGGCCAGACCCACCCCAGGCGCGGGCCCACTGACCCCGCGCCTGGGGGAGGTTTGGCCACCCCACGAAGCTTCTCGGCCTCCCTCCGCGTCTATAAGTTGCCTTCTGACCTAAAAATAGAGGGAGTTCGATAGTTTCTAGAAAGAGTTCCGCTCCACCGACGCCACGAGAAACCAAGATTCGGATCCAGAAACTCCGTTCTGGCTCCCTGCCGGGACGGGGAATTTGGAGAGGATCATCGCCATCGTCATCACCGACGCATCTCCATCAACCACCGATGTTTCCCTCATCCATGAGTGAGTAATCCCCCGCTGTAGGCTTGGGGATGATAGGGATTGGATGAGTTCTATCATCTAATCGAATAAGATTGTTAGGGCATAGTGCCTAGTATCTCTTGTGCTATTTGACTTTGTTGCAACTTGTTGTGCTTAATGCTTGTCACTAGGGCCCGAGTGCCATGATCTCAGATCTGAACTTATTATTGAATCATTATGATAGTATTGTTTATGATCTTATCTACAAGTTGTGTACACATATCATTGTCCGGATCCAAAGGCCCCAAAGTGACAATAATTGGGACAACCGGAGGGGATGGCTGTGATGTGAGGATCACATGTGTTCACGGAGTGTTAATGCTTTGCTCCGGTGCTCTATTAAAAGGAGCACCTTAATTGCCAGTAGTTCCCTAGAGGCCCCGCTGCCACGGGCTGGCTGGACAGAAGATGTTGTGCAAGTTCTCATTGCGAGCACGTATGACTATATTTGGAGCACATGCCTAGAATTGTTTAGTACTTGGATACTTGTTATAATTTATCTGCAATGCCCTAGTTCTTTGAAGTTACATGTTTAGACTCGTCCATGCAACGCCCATCCATCCATCCCTATGCCTACCGCACTCGAATCCTACTGTTACCGCTACTGTTACTATTGTTGTTGTTTCACTGTTGTTGTTGATGTTACATTGCTTTGTTGTTGCTACTACAAACTGTTGCTACCGATAAAATTCTGTGAGCAAGAACTATTTCCAGGTGCAGCTGAACTGACAACTTAGTTGTTAAGGCTTGCAAGTATTCTTTGTCTCCCCTTGTGTCGAATCAATAAATTGGGTAATACTACCCGCGAAGACTGTTGCGATCCCCTACACTTGTGGGTCATCAGTACCTTTTTTTGTTGATTAAGTTTTGGGCACCTCCATGCAGATACAAATCCGAGAGTACAACGACGCCATGGGAGTTCCGAGCTCCAGTCTGTAGGGGCTTGTGGATGCCAAGTGGGGGAGGGAGGGAGGGGGTTCCGTATAGGGCCAGACATAAATTTTGGAGCCCCAGGGCAAAACGACACCGAAGCTGTTTTTAAAAGCGAGAGAGATCCCCTAGGATAGGGGAAGGGGCAATTCCCCCTACTCCAAGAAATTTCTTAAAAATATTTTTAATGTCTTCCAAACTCCTCCACTTGTTTGCTTAAAAATATTACTAGTATTTTGGAATAGAAATATTAGTGTAATGCAATAGAAAATTAAATAGTTTGTATATTTGATAGATCCATGGTCTTTGAAATCTCTCTGAAAAATTCAAAACTACTATATGCCATGATACTAATTTCTGTCAATTATTATTTGTGTACACGTGTATATACATATGTATCTCTATAATTAATCATAGAACAACATAATGAAAGTAACAAATTCATATGCCTTTGCAAAAAATAAATATTTTCAAGCACCTTGTTCCATCATGGACACTGTGCACTCTTCACCTCTTCCTATGAAACTAGCCATCGTTAAAGAGTGGTGCCTCCATGCAGTGAACTTTAAGCAAAAATACAACTTTCTACCTAACTAAAAAGAGTACTCCCTTCGATACATATTAATTGTTGTTGAAATGGATGTATCTAGCACTAAAACATGTCTAGATACATCCATTTTAGTGACAAGTAATATGGATCGGAGGGAGTACCTTTTTGTCGATTAAGTTTTGGGCAGCTCCATCTAGATACAAATCCGGAAGTGTGATGACTCCATGGGAATTTCAAGCTCCAGTCTACAGGGGCTTGTGAAGGCCAAGTGGGGGAAAGGAAGGGGTGATACGTCGTAAACGTATCTATAATTTTTGATGTTCCATGCTTGTTTAGTATCAACTTTGCTATGCTTTGTCTACACTTTGAGGTATTTTTATACATTTTCTGGGACTAATTATTAACAAGATGCCGCAGTGCCAGTTGCCTGTTTTCTGCTGTTTTTGGTTTCAGAAAAGCTAGTAAGGAAATATTCTCGGAATTGGACGGGACAAAAGCCAAAGTCAATATTTTACCGGAACGAACATGAAGTCCAGAGGAGTGACGGAGGAGCGCCACAGGGTGGCCACACCCCCTAGAGAGGGCCCACCCTAGGCCGCGCATGGGCAGGATGTAGGCCCCCTGGCCGCCCTCCTGCCTCGCCTCTTTGCCTATAAAGTTCCCCCGATGCAGAAACCCTAAACACCCAATCATATCTCCACAAAACAGTGCGTAGCCGCCACCACCATCATCCCTAGATCGGAGGGATCTAAAGCTCTTCCTGGCACCCTGCCGGAGGGGAGAGATCATCCCGGAGGCCTTCTTTATCACCATGCCAGCCTCCGGTATGATGCGTGAGTAGTTCACCCTTGGACTATGGGTCCATACAGTAGCTAGATGGCTGTTTCTCCTCCTTTGTGCTATCATGTTTAGATCTTGTGAGCTCCGTTCATGATCAAGATCATCTATTTGTAATCATACATGTTGTGTTTGCGGGGATCCGATGGATATTGAGATACTATGTCATATTGATTATTGATTCTATCATATCAGATTGATTATTGATTCTATCATGTCTGTGTTATTTGTGATCTTGCACGCTCTCCGCTGCTAGTAGCTATCTTGGCCAAGTAGATGCTTGTGACTCCAAGAGGGAGTATTTATGCTCGATAGTGGGTTCATGCCTCTAGTAATCTGGGGAAGTGACAGAAATCTCTAAGTTTGTAGATGTGTTGTTGCTACTAGGGAGAAAACAACAATCTTTTGTTCATGGAACAATTATATTGTTTATTTTACACACATTGCTTAATGCAATTATCCGTTGCTTGCAACTTAATACTGGAAGGGGTTCGGATGATAACCTGTAGGTGGATTATTAGTCATAGATGCAGTTGGATTATGGTCTATGTATATTGTTGTAATGCCCAATCAAATCTCATAGGAATCATGATGTCTAGTATTTGCATTGTTATGCTTGCTCAGTCCTGTCAATTGCCCCGCTGTAATTTGTTCACCCAGCATGTTATTTATCTTAAGGAGAACACCTCTAGTGAACTGTGGATCCCGGTCCAATCTTTACCATTGATACATTACCTATTGTTACCATTTACTTTCTATAAGCAACTACTATCTTCCACACTATATGTTTAATCCTTTGTTTTCAACAAACCAGTGAGATTGACAACCTCACTGTAAGTTGGGGCAAAGTCTTGAGTTTGTGTTGTGCAGGATTCCAAGTTGTTAACAACACCTTGGAGTTGTTTCCTTGCTCCTACTGGTTTGATAACCTTGGTTTCATAACTGAGGAAGGACTTGCTGTTGTGCTCATCACATCTTGCTCTTGGGGTCTCCTAACGAAGCTCTACAATTGACTGAGCCGCGTCAAGGGGTTCCGTATAGGTCCAGGCCATAGATTTTGGAGCCCTAGGGCAACACGACACCAGAGCCATTTTTTAAAAAGTGGGAGAGCTTTTCTAGGATAGAGGGCAATTGCCCCCTACTCGAAGAAATTTCTTAAAAGTATTTTAATGTCTTCCAAACTCCTCCACCATAGGATGGCCTTGGATTAATGTCCATGTCGCATAAGAAAGTTAGAAATAGAAAAGATCGTGCATATGTAGGAATCCTATCTAGGAATTCTTAGTGTTGCTCTGAAGAGAGTAGCGCATTGCTGGGTTTAAATAACTAGAGCCGTTGCCATTAAACTAGCTGAGTAGTATCGAGAAACAGAATATTGAACAAGCCCGATTCTGGATATTTTGATATAAACCAAACCGATGGATTGGAATATGAAAAAAGTTCCAAATCATACTATTTACCAGGCCGCCAGAAAGAACGGTGGTCGTGTGATGACACAAAAATGCAAATAGCAAACATGTTGTTCTATCGTAGACACTATGCACTCCTCACCTCTTCCTCTAAAACACGACCATTGTCAGGGAGCGGTGCCTTCACGTCATGAACTCTAAACAAAAAATGCAACTTTCTACTTGATTAACAAGAGTAATTTTTTCGTCGCTTAAATTTTGGGCACCCCCATCCAGATACAAATCTGGGAGCGTGACAGCGCCATTGGAGTTCCGAGCTCCAGTCTTCAGGGGCTTCTGGAGGCCAAGTGGGGGAAAGGGGGCGCTTCCGTATAGGACCGGACCATAGATTTTGTAGGCCCCAGGGAAACACGTCACCAACGCTAGGTGTTTTTATAGTGGAAGAGCTTATAGGGGGCAATTGCCCCTACTCCAAGATTTTTTTTAAATGTTTTTAATGTCTTCCAAACTCCTCAACTTGTTTGCTTAAAAATATTAATATTTCGGAAGAGAATTATTAGTGTAATACAATAGCAAATTAAAGTTTATACATTTGATAGATCCATGGTCTTTGGAATCTTTTAAAAATTTGAAACTACTATATGTTATGATACTTATTTATATAAATTAATATTTGTGTACATGTGTATATATACGTATCTCTAGTATTAATCACAGAACAACGTAATGCAAGTAACAAATCCATATGAATGTGCAAAAAATAAATAAAATAGCAAACATACTAGGCATAAAATTAATATCAGGATAGAGTAATCTCTCAAATATATATGATGTTACATGTAGAATTGTTGGAATCGGAGGAGAGACGTTTGCGGAATAGTTATGTGATTGCATATTTAGTCTCTGGTAATAAATGCTCACAACCTTGTAAAGACATGTGAGTGCCCATAATGGTCTGCATATTTGGAGAGGATAGAGAAATGCGGCATCAAGAAAAATATTCAGAATTGACGAACAATTTTTCTGAGAAATAAGAGTTGGAGTAGAGTCATGGTATCCTACAATTTGAACCATATATATTTTTAAGAATTATTTTACATCGTTGGATCTTAAGAGTAGAAGACTACTATGAATACAAATACAAGTATTTGGTTAGGGGGCCATAACTCATGGGACCCGGGGCGAGCGCCATTCTGGTCGGCACTATGGGCCGCCCTTGGCTTGGAGGCCATGTCACGGTTGAAGGTTAGAAAAAAAACGTACATAGGTCAGAATTCTGTGTTGGATTTCTTATTGTTGCGCTGAAGAGAGCATTGCGTTGCTGGGTTTAAATAGCAAGAGTCGTTGCCATTAAACAAGCTGAGTAGTGTCGAGAAATAGAATATTGAATAATCCCGATTCCTAGATATTTTTTAAGAAGATATGTCCTAAAGAGAAATAATAATGCGATTTATTATTATATCTCATTAGTTAATAATAGTTTTATATCATGATGTAATTGTATCAAGCAGAAACATTGATACATATGTGATATATAAACAAACCAAGGTCCCTAGTAGCCTCTATTCAACTAGTTTATTGGATAGCTGATGATCAAGGTTTCATGATCATGGTGCTATTAAAGCCAACTAAGAATGGAGTTATATCATCTAAGATGGTGTGATGGAATTTTCCCATCGATGATTGTTGCAACACAATCACATCAATTAGTTCATAGTTGCAATTGTCATAAACGAAGTGTCTTAATCCTTAGACCACGAGATCATATTAATCACTATTACCAGAGGATTGCTTTGACTGCTTCAACTGTCATGATTGTAACCGGGTGACCATAAGTATGCATGTTGGGTATTCCAAAGGGACATGTTGAGGCCTATGCATCAAGATCGAGATTTGTTCTCCTATGTGACGAGAAGATACACTGGGCCCACTCGGTGAATTACATATGTATGCTGCGCAGCGTATGACTAGGTCATGGGGATAGAATTTCACGTGAACAAGTAAAACAGAACTTGTTGGAAACGAGATTGAACAAGGTATCATGATACCGATGATCATATCTCGGACAAGTCTAGTATCGGATAACAAAGGGAATTGGATATATCGTTTAAGGTTTGGCACGAAGGTGATTCGTGGAGTGCATGGGGGTCAATATGGGCTCCCGGTCCCGCTATTGATCATTGATCAGAGATCATCTCGATCATGTTGGTGAAATTCCCGAAGATGTAATCACAGAAGAGAGAGAAATCGTAATCATTCCGGAAGGATCCGAAGTTGTTTGGAGAAAAGAAAGAAAGAAAAAGACCGAAAGGAGTTTTGGATAAATGGCAAATTTAGAATATGCATTTATTATATGTTAATTGTGAATTAGTATATCCTAGATAAATATTGAAAATAAAATTTATAGGGCAACTTCCTCATTAGGCCAAAACCCTCGAGGGAATTGGCCCAAGAGGAAGCTACCCGCAATGGGAAAGAAAAACAGCTTATAGCCATCGCTGAGCCGTTTTGACCCGGCCCAGACAGTCGGGCGGGCGACAGGCGCTAGGCGCTGCATAGGCTAGCAGCAGGCGGCCGCTGCCAGAGGACCACCTGGCCCTGGCCCAACATGGGAACACGGGGGCGCAGGCTGGCGCTGGCCGCACTCACGGGCCGGGAGCGGGTGGCCAGCCCACCTGGGCTGCGCGCTGCTGTTAGCCGTGAGGGATGCTACTAGATGTGGCTGCCATTGGGCCACGCGTTGGGCCGTGCGCTCGCCGACCCACCCGGCTGACGCTGGCTGCTCCTGGCTGTGCTGGGTCACCGTCGATGGCCCACCCGAGTGTGCCTTTGGCCCAGCCGGCTGGAGCCCTTCTCCCTTTAGGCCTCTTTGGATTCATAGGACTATGAAAGGATTTTTGTAGGATTAGAATACTATGGAAACTTTCCTATAACAACTGTTTGATTCAAAGGACCATATCTTATGGAAAATAATCCCATAGAAATCTTGTACTATAAAGTCCATAGAAAAAAAGCATGAGGTTGGAGCTCATGGAAAATTCCTTTACCATAATCAAAGGCAATTGTTTTTCCCATAGGATTCAATTAGTCATCACTTTTCAATCCTATGAGTTTCCTATTCCTACACTTTTCCTATCCCATAAATCAAAGGATCCATTAATATGTTGCCAATATTTAGTCCCACATGGGACACCCTTTGGGAAGGGTACACCTCCCCCGCCTATATAAAGGGGTACCCATGGGTGGAAATAAACACACCAAATATTCGGGTAATCCTCCCACGAGAGCCCAATCATGGCAATTTCCTTAGAGAATTAGTCCCTCTCTCTACTTGTCTTTACGGTGGCACGATCCCAAGAAAAGACTATACACGCAAAGTCAACAACTCTGCAACACGTCGTTGTGTTGTAGGGATTCCGGCCAGGAGGTCAACTTCCACAACCTCGGCAGGGATCAAAGCCCGGGAGTCGTTGTCTCGCACCGTATGTGTGAGATAATTCGGGGAGGGGGGGCTACCATTAGTTTCGACCTGACCGTCGTGCAAGGACCTAGACAAGGGGTGACGTGCGAGGAGCATCACGACCTTGAGGTCGGACAGGTACGGCTACATCAGCCACGTTTCTGCATGAGTGTCATACGCTTACGATCTGCAAGGGTATGTTACCGCTGTCTTCCTCCATTACTGCGTAACTTCTAGATAGATCCTTAGGAAATTAGGGAGTTCTATGTAGTAAATTTTTTGTTTTCTATCACAGAACCCCTTCAATTTTGCAATAAACCAAACCACGGGATTGGAATATGGAAAAAGTTCCAGATCTTACTATTTATTAGGCCGCCAGAAAGAATGTTGGCTATGTGATGACAGAAAAACATAGATATCAAGCACCTTGTTCCATCTTGGACACTATGCACTCCTGATCTTTTTCTCTAAAACCAGCCACCGTGAGGTAGCGGTGCCTCCACGCATTGAACTCTAAGCAAAAAATGCAACTTCCTACTTGATTAAACATAGTAAATTTTTTCGACGATTAAGTTTTGGGCACCTATATCCGGATACAAATCCGAGAGTGCAACGATGCCATGTGAGCTTCAAGCTCCAGTATGCAAGGGCTTGTGCAAGCCAAGTGGGGGAAAGGGAGGGGGTTCCGTACAGGGTCGGACCATAGATTTTGGAGCCCTAAAGGCAACACAAAACAACGTTGTTTGTTTAAAGTGGAAGAGCTTTCTTAGGATAGGGGAGGGGCAATGCCCCTCTACTCCAAGAAATTTCTTAAAAAAATTTCATGCCTTCCAAAGTCATCCACTTGTTTGCTTAAAAATATTAGTATTCTGGAAGAGAAATACTCCGTTTAATGCAATAAAAAATTAAATAGTCTATATATTTGATAGATTCATGGTATTTGGAATCTCTATGAAAAGTTCAAAATTATTATATACCATGATACTTATTTCTATCAATTACTATTTTTATACACGATGTATGTACATATGTATCTCTAGAATTAATAATAGAACAATGAGAGTAACAAATCCATATGCATGTGCAAAATATATATAAAATAGTAGATATATTAGGGACATAAATAATATCAGTAGGGGTGGGCGTTCGGTCATGACCGAAAGTTCGGGTTATGTATTTCGGTCTATTTTGCATCCATATTTAAAAAGACTAAAATTTACTTGTTAGTTTTACTACCCAAGGAATTCGGTATCTTCTAATTCGGGTTCGGGTTCGTTCATGACCGAATGTGTGGTAGCTATTGCTTGTACAAAATTTTAGCTCTACTTGGAAATAAAATGCAATATATACATTACTTACAATTGGCAGGAATAAACATTCAATAATACTAGAGTGATTGGAAATAGGGCCTTGAGACTACACCACTCTCATGTAAGGTCCGATCCATTCGGATTATCTGGAACTAGTGATCGAATTGACCGAACTAATTTGGTCTAGAAAATTTCCTACCCAATCTTTTATTAGTCTTTTCGGTCTCGGTCTATTCGGTTTCGGTCACGGTCTTTTTAGGTTCGGTGTTCGGTTACCGGTTTTTGTGCCCATCCCTAAATATCATGATGGAATAATCTCTCAAATATGTATGATATGACATTTAGAACCGTTGGAATCGGAGGGGAGCCGCTTGCGGTTAGTCTTCAGTAATGAATGCTCACAACCTTGTAAACACACTTGAGTGTGAGTGATAATCTGCACATTTGAGATGCTAGAGAAATATAGTGTCAAGAAATATATTTAGAAATGATGGACTATTTTTTTTTTTTTGAGAAATAAGAGTCGGAGTAGATTCATGATAGGCTATAAATTGATCTATATATATTTTTTCAAGAGTAGAAGACTATTATGAATACGCAAAGAAATCGTTGGTTGGGGTCCGGCGCAAAGCGTCCCTCGGAAAAAGTAGGATACGGAACGCCTATATTGTCACGATGAATAGGTGGACAGCGCAACGGCGCAGGTCGGTCAGATTGCTCATCGCTGGGTCAAGGGCGTGGGTGGGCGGCGGCACGGGAGAAAAGAAACCGCCCGCGCACGATCGCACGGGGGAGTGGTTTCGTTTCGTGGGACTTTTACGGAAAAATGGGACCAGGAAAAGAAACCTTGGCGAGTCTGAATCTGAACATAAAGGCACGCATGTATGTGGCGGGCCTAATGGCTGCTGACGCTGCAGCGTCGAATTGCTCACGTCACGGCCAAGCAAGCTCGCTATCAGCCGCAAACTAAGACATCCACACAACCAACATGTTCAGATTGATCCGAAGATACAATTGTAAAAATCGACAAGTAAAAGCAACAAATGATTTGATTGTGAACGAGGCGTTCACTTTTCTTTCTATAGAGTCGAGACGATAACACACGTAGCAGAGTACAAACCAAAATAATAACCAAAAGTTTCTAGAGTCCATAACAAGAACTTCAGTACCTATCGTATATCTTGTGTAATTAAGGCTAACCACTAACTGAATCCGGGCGCTAAGCTAACAGAAAACAGAAGGGCCTAAAATAGTGCGACGGCAAGGGCAGCGCTAACCACCACGGTTCCCATGGGAGCAGCGAAGAAGCCAGCGGCGGAGGCGGTCGGCGCGGCGGCCGGGGTGCTCGCCGCCGTTGACGCGGGCGATGGAGAGGTGATGGTGCCTGGCTGCGTGGCGACCGGCGCTGGAGTCGTCGGCAACGGGAGCACCGGAGCTGCAAAACGTCATTTTGCACTATGCGTTAGTGACACGCATTCGCGTTTGAAGCGAAGAAAATGCAAACTCAAGCCATGATAAGTTCATTTTGTACATCTGATGTTCATCGTTCAGAGCCTATGAATAATCGACGATGTAAATGCAGACTCAAGCCATGATGATGACGTACGTACCAGGTTTTGGTTGTGCCGACGCAGGGGATTGCGCGACTGGAGCTGCACAGGTACAACAATCACCAAATCAGCTGAAAAATATCACGTCTTTGTTTTTGCATGCCTTTTGCAGTACTACTAGCCAGTACCATTTTTTTAAGAAAAAAAAAAGTTGCCAAGAATAGATCAAGGCAATAACGGAAAAAGGAGTCCTAGATGGGCCGATTCGGGCCATTTCAATCCATATACTCTCCAAAACGATCGGACGAGCTACGTATATATCGTTTCGACAAAAAAAAAAGGTTAACAGTGAAGGGGCGGCAGACGATCGCGAAACGTACCTGGCGTAGTCGGACGTGGCAGTGGAAGCGCGGGCATCGGCGCTGCCGCTGGCGCGCTAGATCTCGGTGCAAGCGCAGGCATCTGAGGAGCAAGAGCCGGCGCTGCGGTCGGCGGCATCAGCAGGATCCGAGCGGCGGCCATGGGAGCCGACACCGGGGCTTGCACAGGCGCCGCTATGGGGCCACGAGAAGGCTCCTGCACGGGCGACGCCGCTATGGGGCCGCGAGAAGGCGCCTGCACGGGCGACGCCGCTATGGGACCGAGAGAAGGCGCCTGCACGGGCGACGCCGCTATGGGGCCGAGAGAAGGCGCCTGCACGGGCGACGCCACAGGGGCGCGAGATGATGGAGCCTGCACGGGCGGAATGGCCTGCATCGGCGCCAGCGCTGGCGCGCTCATGGGGAAGGTGGGCATCTGCGTGGGCGCGTTGGACGATGGAGCGGCGGTGGGCGGCACGGGAAGGGCAGGCGTCGTCTGCACGGGCGGAAGTGTTGACGGAGCGGCGGTGGGCGGCACGGGCAGGGCAGGCGTCGGCTGCACGGGCGGAAGTGTTGACGGAGCGGCGGTGGGCGGCACGGGCAGGGCAGGCATCGTCTGCACGGGCGGAAGTGCTGACGGAGCGGCGGCGGGCGGCACGGGTAGGGCAGGCGTCGGCTGCACGGGCGGAAGTGCTGACGGAGCGGCGGCGGGCGCCCGTGCTGTCTGCTGCTGGAGCGACGACATCGCGATGCCGCGACGGAACCACAGGTCGTGGAACACCTTCGGGATGGGAATGTGGACTGCGACCATACGAAACAGGAAGCAAAAGTTAGAGATTTTCCGGCGACCAATCAAATCTAGCAGATCTATCAATGTATAAAATGCAAGCAACAACGAATGGAACATTGTGACGAGCGATCGAACACGCAGATGATGATCAGATCAGTAGCAGTATAACAACTCGTGTGAGATCGTTGATGCGTGCTGTATACTTACATGATTCGGCGAGGGTGGTGGCGCAGAGCACCAGCACCAAGACGGCGATACTCTTCGCCGCCGCCATGGGAGCTAGGTTACACGAGCTATTCGTGTATTTTTTTTCTTGGCTCTCTCTGGTAAACAACAATGGCTTTTGGATGTGGGTCGTAGGTGCGAGCAATATATAGAGCGCGCGAAACAATACGCGGGAAACTGACCGATATTTGCTGCGATTGTTGCGCAACCGGATCCGGCCGGATGGCGTACCTTATTATTTCTGAAGCTAAACCTAAACTTCTACCGGAAGTTATGATACGACAGGGATACGCTGACAAATCTGGTTTTTTGTGTCGCGTCGGGCCGAAGAATGAAAAATCAGGGCAAAGAGCCCACATCCGCTGGGGTTCTATGGGCTAATTTGTAAGCTCAGAGAAGCGAGATGCCTGCCCATCGCGGGGTATATTTAGATGGAAAATGATACCGTTCATCCGGCGGATCGTGCGACTCGCGTCCCCCGGTTCCCGGTGCCGACACGTGTCCAGCCTTGCGTGTGACACGGACGTTTATGGGGTTCACAACTACAATCTTATCCCCACGACTGAGTCCATCTTCCCTTTGTTTCTAATCAAAAATTCATGGCGCTCCTCGCTCCTTCTTCCCCATGCGTGATGCTCCTGCTCCTCCCTCGGTGCATCGCGCTCCCTCCCTGCCCCACCCTGCTCCTTCCTCGGTGCGCCGCCCTCCCTCACTGCCCCACCCTGCTCCTTCCCTGGCACGCTGCCCGCTAAGATGCCTAAAATCCCTCGCTGCCTCGAACTCCAGTTAATCTGCTGCGTGCCTGCTGCTGCAAGGCGGCGACGGCTGGTACATGTGGCGGCGAAAAGGCTGCTACACGCGGTGACAGAGGCTTCTATACGCGGCGGCGGATGCTGCTACACGACGGGGCAACGTCCGGGTACACGCGGCGGCAGAGCCTGCACAGGCGGCGGCGACCGCTGCTACACGCGCTACGACGGCTGCTACGTGCGGTGGCAGCTGCTACACTTCGCGATGCGTCTCTGCTACATGGGCGAGGCCGCGCGGCTACACCGGCGAGGCGCCTCTGCTACATGGGCGAGGTACCGCCGCTACAATGGGCACCGCCGCCGCAGCAACATAGCTATATCAGCGAGGCGTCTCTACTACAAGGCAGGTCTCTGCTACAAGGCAGGCACCGCCATTGCTACAAGGACGGGGCGCCGCTGCTACAAGGAGACACCTATTGTACTACAAGCTGCGGCTACACACGCATCACTTCTCTGCTACTTGCATCGGCCGACCCTGCTACACAATACGGGCAAGGCAGCTACACACATGAGCCGCGCTGCCATGCACCGGCGCCCCTGCTACAAGCGTCGGCCGCCCCTGCTACACACATGAAACGCCCCTGCTACACGCGTTGGGCTCCTCTGCTACACGAGGTGGCCGCTGCTGCTACATGCGTCGGGCTTCTCTGCTACACGCCGCCGGCCGCCCTTATTTCAAACGTCGGCCGCCGCTGCTACATGCTCGGGCTTCTCTGCTACACGCGTCGGCCGCCCCTGCTACAAGCACCGGCCACCGCTATTACACACCCGAGCCGCTCCGGCTACACGCGCCGGCCGCCGTGGAAATCGCCGCCGCTACTACATGAGCCGGGCTTCTCTGCTACATGCCCCTGCCGCTCCTGCTACAAGCGCCGGTCACCGCTGCTACACACCCGAGCCGCCCTGGCTACGCCGGCCGCCGCGGACATTGCCGGAGCTGGACGTCGCCAACGCCGGAGTTGGATGTCGGTCGAGGCCAAGCTGACCACTCCCATGGAGACAAGGTCGACGACCGCTGCACGCTAGCGAGGATGCGGGGATGGCGCTGTTTTTTTCTTTTTCTCTTTCCATACGCGGGATGGCGTTGTCTTTTTTTAGTTTTTTCCTATATCAGGCTGGTCCCAAGTGGACACGTGTCAAACGCGGGAGGCGGGGGATCGGAAGCTCCGATCCCCCGGGGGACGCGTAGCACTCCCCTATTTAGATTCAGCCCGTCGAGATAATACCCGGTATAGCATGAGCTGAGATCTTTTACCATTTGCCACATTTCACTTTGATTTCTTTAATTTGACACTTCCGTCTTGCAGAATACGTCATTCTCCCCCTTTTTTCTGTTTTGCTTCCAATTTTTTCGTTTTATTTTTGCCATATTTTAAATTGTTGGATTTATTTTTTATGGTTTTATTACATAAAACATCCTTGTTATATTTGTGCAATTTCTTGCGATGGCAAAAGCTGAGAGATCGCCACTTCCTCTACTTTTGCCGTTGTGTGGCATATGGCGAGAATGAGAGTCGGTTATGAGTTGGGTAGCAGTGTACTTTGTGCGAGTGAGATGGTTAGAAAAATCGGGGTGTGAACCACCGTCTTATGTCCCTTTAATAGTAATCACCAAGTAATAGTCAGTCAGCGTTACACTAATAGAAAAAGAGTCTTTCCTTCGGGAGCGTCCCAGAGCTTTTGTCTCGGCCGCGCTACAAATCGGGACTAATGCTCGTATTCGTTCTGGTTCGAGCGGCCAGAGTGTTGCACTGGAGCCGGAGGACATTCGTCCTGGTTTGTGACATAAATCGGGACTAAAGATGTTGTGTCAGACACGTGTCCTACCGCATACATTTAGTTATGGTTGTATCATAAACCGGGACGAATAGTCTATCTATAAATACGCAGCCAACCATATCCCTCTTTCCTCTGTTTTTTCTTGGTGCAAGGTGTGAGATGTGTGTGCTAGTTTTTTAAGCACGTGAGGTGTTCGATGAAATGCATGAGGGAATGATGCCGTTTAATTTCACACAAAACAAAAATGATACGAGGTGCCTGGGCCACACTTGAGCTTTCTTCTCTTTCTTTCCTCCTCGATCGAGGTTAGCAATCTTATTCTTTCATCTGTCATTGATACAATGCATGTGTCAATGTAAAGTGGTCATTTCACTATTCACGATGTCGATGTAAAGTGGTCATTTCACTATTCATGATATTCTATAATGGTTTTCGATAATCTCAATTATATGATGCAGATGAACGGCGGGAATGGATGTATGGTGACCGACGTGAATCCGAGTACATTAAAGACGTGGATAAATTTATCGATGTGGCTAAGACAAACAAAGAAAATAGTTTTATGCATTGTCCATGTGTTAAATGTCGAAACATCAAGGAGTACTCTTCCTCAAAAATCCTTCGCGTCCACCTGGTTCGGAGTGGTGTCATGTCCAGCTATAATTGCTGGACCAAGCACGGAAAAAGAGGGGTTATGATGAAAGACAATGAAAAAGAAAAGGATGATGACAACTATTCTATGGCCCATGAATACGGTGATACTGCAATGAAAGAAAATGAAGAAAAAGGAGGTGAAGAACGGACATCAGATGAGTTCGCTGATGATCTTGGTCGGGTCATTTCTGATGCAAAGCGAGACTGTGAAATAGAAAAGGAAAAGTTGAAGTTGGAGGGCATGTTAGAGGATCACAAAAAATTGTAATACCCAAATTACGAAGATGACAGCATAAAGCTCGATACCACACTGGAATTGCTGAAATTAGTAGCCATAACCATCAATTCTTTTTAGTGCTTACTAAAAATTTATTGAGTTACAAATCGATCTAACAAAACTATTCGATAGAAATTATTGCATGTCTTAGGAAAAGAAGTTGTACTTTATTTTCTACTACCTGATGGGGATGTGCCTACCGGGGTATACCCAGCAGGACGTTTCCGACTGGCCCAAGACTTGGCGAGTGGGCCTGCAAGACGGCGACTGGATTGAAGCCCAGCGAGGAACCGGGCGACTGGAAGCTGAAGGCCCAGGCGAGTAGATAGGCCCAGTTGGATTAGGTTAAACGAGTACCGAAGCTTTAACCGAATCGGTTGAGATATGTAAACCCTAGGGGAGGTGAGCCTATATAAACCTCCCTGCAGGGCGTGTAGAGATACGTTCCATCAGACACCCAAGAGACTCGCCGCCTAGCCGCCGAGCTCGCCCATTGTACCACCTTCGTAATACAATCTAGCAGGTGTAGGTCTTTACCCTCCGGGGGGCCGAACCTGGGTAAAACCCTGTGTCTTTGCCCTCATCTCGCACCGCAGATGGCTGGCTGCCCCTGCCCCTCGTTCTACTACTCGCTGCCGATTGCAGCATCTGCCGTGACAATTCCCACGACAGTGGCGCCCACCGTGGGGCCTGGCCGGTCTGGCCGGTGTTCTGCGGCGAGATCCAATCTGCCCATCAACGAGACGGTCGCCACCGGCCGCATGATAGCGATCGGCGAGATGCTCCAAATCTTGCCGAGCAGCTACGTCCCGACGGCGCGACCTGTCACGCACAGCGTGATCCTGCCGATCGGCACGATCAGCCTCTTCGTCGGCCTCACCGACGTCATCGTCTCGGAGGATTCGGCTCGCATCCGCGAGTCGCCGCCACGCGATCGGCTCTCCGAGACCCAGATCCGCACGATCCATCGCCTCGCCTCCGAGTACAACTCGGCCCACAGCGACGTGGCCGAAAACTCAGCGGCCGCAGAAGACGCGGCCCTCAACGACGACGCCGACTCGGCGACCCCGGCGTCCCTCGCCGGGTCCATCACCGCGGCTTCACCCGCGGGCTCCATCACCCAGGTCTCCAACGTGGGAGACTTCGAGGACCCCTCCATCCTCGGGATCTTCGAATTCGACTCCGGGTCGGAGAACTCCGCCGACTTCCGCGACGGAACCGATCGCCACGCCGCGACCTACATGGCGACCGACACCGACCCACCGGAGGATCCATTCTCCACCCCAATCCCTTCTAACGCCACGGCAATGGAGGTCGAGGAACTCTACCTGAAACTGGCGGAGGCGGTGCGCAAGGAACAAGCTGAGCGCGAAAAATTTCGCCTCGAGCAGGTGACGGTGCAGGAGCTATCGCGCTACCACCAACAGCGGATCAGGTCGCGCCTGAACCCCACCGTTCAGGGGCGCGCCCTGAACTTCGACGACGAAAATGACCCGGCCCGCGTGGCCGAGCGCGCGATCTGCGAGAACGCGCCACCAGGAGGAAGCGCCCGACCCCCGCCAGGGTCGACGGCGAT
This sequence comes from Avena sativa, assembly GCA_916181665.1. Classification (NCBI taxonomy): domain Eukaryota; kingdom Viridiplantae; phylum Streptophyta; class Magnoliopsida; order Poales; family Poaceae; genus Avena; species Avena sativa. The sequence continues at coordinate 46,322,928 of OV702300.1, read as the reverse complement.
GGGCGCCCCGCCTCCACCCAACCGCACACCCCCAGGGACCAGTCGCGGATAGTAGTCTCCTCACGGGAGCGAGACGCAAATGGCCTCCCACTGTTCTCTACCCCGATGGACAACCTCGTGGCAGGCCGAGCAGCAGCCGACAGCATCACGGCCACCGGCGACGGCGCCCTACAGATCCAATACGTCAGGGCCCTGCTCGCCAAGGCCGTCGAGCAGCAAAGAGCGGGAGCCGACTCGCAGGGTCGAGTATACTCGCGTTCCTCAGGAAGCAGGGCGACATCGAGCGGCCGCCCAATGGCGGCAAACACACTCAACTGCCCGCCACCAGAGCCACTGCAGCTCCCACACCGACCCGCGAACGCGGCACTCTCCACCAACGACCCCAGGCCAGCGACCAACTTCGTCGCCGCCAACGGTCAACCCATCGACGCCCGCACCCACATCATCAACAACCAAAGCTGGCGCGCACGCCAGCCCGACGACCTGCGACACACCCTAACCAATCGCCGCGACGGCGAGCCCATGGGGTCGCTCAGTCGACTTGGCCCCAAGTGCTTCGGACCAATGATCCAAGGCGAGAAGTACCCGCCAAACTTCAAGGCGCCGAAGGAGATAGAAAAGTACGACCCCTCATACGACCCCGCCGTCTAGCTCGATACATACCTCATGGCGATGGGGATCGCGGGCCACACCGACCTGCTAGCCGCCCGTTACCTCCCCCTGATGATGGAAGGGACGTGTAGGCAGTGGATCAACACCCTCCCCCAGGACAATATCGATTCCTGGGAGGAGATGCGCGACGCCTTCGTCAGGCACTTCGAGCGCTCCTACACTCGCGCCACCACCATCGAGGACTTGGAGCGATGCGTCCAAGGACCCCGCGAGTCGACCCGCAACTGGGTCCAACGGTGGCAAGAACTCTGGTACAACGCGGTCGGCATCCACCCGGACACCGCGATCCACTGCTTCAAGACCTCGTGCCGTTACGAGCCCCTGGTCGCCAAGCTCAAGCGACACTCCCGCACACTCGACAACATCCCCGACCTCCTCGAGATCGCCAAACGGTACGCGGAGGAAGACCCAAACCAGGAAACTGACGACGAGTCAGGAGGACAACGCCGCACGAGCCGCAACGACAGCGGACGACGGTCCGACCTACGCTACAGCAACACTCGCCTCACCGGCAAGCGCCGCAGTGACGGGCGAGTCGACTTCGTCGCCAACGCCGGGCACGCGCAACGCGAGCCCAAGAGCTTCCGCCGCGACGGAGGACAACGCCGCGACGACGGCAACTACAAGGCCAAGCCAAGGTTCGACCCCGCGGCCCTCCTTAACCAACCATGTGCGTTTCATAGCAGGGAAGGAAAGCCCGCAACGCACACCACCGCCGACTGCCACACCCTCAGGGAGATCGAGAAGGCACAGCGAGCACGGGAGGACCCCGACGACGACCCGCCAAACGACGGAAAATTTGTCAAAGTGGCCGGCTCGCTCCATACCTTCACGGGCTTCAACACGAAGCGCGAGAAGAAGGTCATCGCCCGCGCCGTCGCCGTCAACGCGGTTGGCCCAGGTGGACGTTCCCCAGTTCCTCAACTGGTCGGAACAGCCCATCACCTGGAGTCGACAAGACCACTCGCCACGCATCGAGTACCCAGGTCGAGTCGCCCTGGTGGTCAAGCCTAAGGTCGGCGACTACTGGCTCCCCAAGACATTGATGGACGGCGGCAGCTCCATCAACATCCTGTACCTGGACACCTTTAGGCGGCTGCGGCTCCCGCAGTCGATGATCAAGACGACCCACACCACGTTCCACGGCATCGTCCCCGGTCGGAAGGCGTACCCGATCGACAAGGTCACGCTATCAGTCACCTTCGGCACACCAGCAAACTTCCGCACCGAGCGGATCGTCTTCGAGCTCGTGCCCTTCGACAGCCCCTACCATTGCGTCCTGGGGTGCCAGGCGTTCGCCAAATTCATGGCAGCGCCCCACTACGCGTACAACGCGATGAAGCTCCCCGGGCTGTGCGGCGTCATCACCATCAACGGCGACCCCGACATGTCCGCCAAGTGCGAGGCCAAAGGAGCCGAACTCGCTGACGCCGTCATCGCGGCGGAGACAAACCACGCCGATGAGCTCGCCAAATACGCGAGCGGGGTCAACAACGACGACCCCACCGTCCTCAAGAAGCCCAACTCGGAGGGCGCAAACACCTCAACCTTCGAGGCAACGACGCACACCCGCACCGTCGAGCTGGTCCCAAGCGACTCCAGCCAGACGGTGACGATTGGGACGGGCATGAGCCCAGCATAGGAAGGCGCTCTCATTGAGTTCCTCCGTGAGAACAGGGACATCTTCGCATGGAAGCCCTCCGACATGCCCGGTGTCCCTAGGGAGTTCGCTGAGCACAAGCTAAACGCCAACCCCAAAGTGCGACCCGTAAAACAGTCGCTGTGGCCCTTCAATGAAGAGCGTCGCCGAACAATCGCCGAGGAGGTGCAGCGTCTACTCGCTGCAGGCTTCATCCGGCCAATCAAATACTCCAAGTGGCTGGCAAACCCAGTCCTGGTCGAGAAAAAGAACGGGACCTGGAGGATGTGTATCGACTACACGAACTTGAACAGCGCCTGCCCAAAGGAGCAGTTCGTCCTCCCGCGGATCGACCAGATAATCGATTCAACCGCGGGCTCGGAGTCGCTCCGTTTCCTCGACGCCTACTCCGGGTACAATCAGATCAAAATGGCCGTCGAGGACGAGGAAAAGACGGCGTTCATCACGCCATTCGGAGCCTTCTGCTACACCGCCATGACCTTCGGCCTCAAGAACGCCGGGGCGACCTACCAGCGGTGCATGCAAGAATGCCTCGCAAGCCAAATTGGCCGCAACATCCACGTCTACATCGACGACGTGGTCGTAAAGTCCGCTCGCCAGGGTGACCTACTCGCCGACCTGGCGGAAACATTTGCCAACTTGCGAAAATACAAGATAAAGCTCAACCCGGGCAAATGCACCTTCGGTGTACCAGCAGGATAGCTACTGGGGTACGTCGTCTCCAAGCGTGGGATCGAGGCAAACCCCACGAAGATCGACACGATCGCCCGGCTCGGCAAACCCGAGTGCCTGCGCGACGTCCAGAAACTGGCCGGGCGAGTAGCGGCTCTCAGTCGCTTCATCCCCCGCCTGGGCGAAAAGGCGATGCCCCTATACCGCCTGATGCGCAAGAACCCCACCTTCCAGTGGGACAAGGAGGCAGATGACGCGCTCCGCGACCTCAAGAAGGTGCTACTCGCCACACCGCTACTCGCCGCCCCCGCCGACAAAGAACCCATGCTGGTTTACGTCGCGGCTTCCGAGCGCGTCGTCAGCGCCGTCATGGTCGTCGAGCGACCAGAGGAAGGAAAGGAACGCCCAGTACAGCGACCGGTGTACTACATCAGCGAGGTCCTTACCGAGTCGCGTCAGCGATACCCGCAGTACCAAAAACTGGTATACGCGGTCTTCAGAGCTCAGCGGTGCCTGCCGCACTACTTCCAGGAGCACCCGATCACGGTCGTCTCCTCAGCACCATTGCAAGACATCATTCGCAACCGCGAGGCGACCGGGCGGGTCGCCAAGTGGGCCGTCGAGATCGGCGTCCACAACATCAAATACGAGCCACGGAAAGCGATCAAGTCGCAGGCCCTAGCGGAGTTCATCGCCGACTGGGAAGAGGCCCAGCAACCAGAGAAGCTGCCATACCTCCATTACTGGAGCCTGCACTTCGACGGCTCCAAAAACACGGACGGCGCAGGTGCAGGGATCGTGCTAACTTCACCGAAGGGCGACAAGCTCCGCTACGTCCTCTGCCTCGACTTCACACCCTGGCCGAGTACGAGGCCTTGCTCCACGGCATTCGAGCTGCCAAGGAGATGAACATCAACCGCCTACGCTGCTACGGAGACTCCGACCTCGTCGCAGGGCAAGTCGCAGGCACTTGCGACGCCGTCTCCCCCACCATGGCGGCGTACCGCCAAGCAGTGGACAAACTGGGCGGACACTTCACAGGCTACTCCGTCGAGTGGATAGACAGGCGGAAGAACGAAGAGGCCGACGCCCTCTCCCGTATTGGGTCGGCTCGACTCGCATCACCCGCCGGCGTCTTCCTCGACACGATCACCAAGCCATCAGTCTCTCCCCCGAGGGAGATCGACATTGGAGTCCCGCTCCAACCAGAGGCAGCCCTGGTCGCACTCGTCAACGAGCTAGACGACTAGACCAAGCCCTACATCGCCTACCTGGAAGCCGGCACCTTGCCGGCAAATGAGACGGACGCTCGGATGATCGCCCGCCGATGCAAGTCCTACACCATCATCGACGGCGAGCTCCACAAGCGCAGCGTCACCGGCGTGTTCCAACGCTGCGTCCAACCCGCCGAAGGACGCAAGATTCTCCATGATATACACTCCGGTGACTGCGGCCACCACGCCGGTGCCCGTTCTCTGGTCGCCAAAGCTATGCGGCATGGCTTTTACTGGCCAACCGCACACGCCGACGCTGTCGACATTGTCCAGCGGTGCGCCGGGTGCCAGAAGTACGCCAACCAGACGCATGTGCCGAGCTCGGCGCTCAAAACAATCCCCATTACCTGGCCATTCGCTGTGTGGGGCATCGACATGGTAGGCCCCTTCAAGAAGGCTCCCTCCGGCTACACCCACCTCCTGGTCGCGGTCGATAAATTCACAAAGTGGGTGGAAGCCAAGCCAGTTCGGAAATGCGACGGGAAGACCGCCACCAAATTCCTACGCAAGCTTATATATCGCTACGGGTTCCCAAACAGCATCATCACGGACAACGGCACCAACCTCGCCAAAGGAGCCATGGCCGAATTCTGCGAAGAGCACCACATTCGTCTCGACCTCGCGTCAGTCGCCCACCCGGAATCCAACGGCCAGGTGGAATGGGCCAACCAAAGCATCCTCCACGGCCTGAAGCCGCGACTCCAAGTACCACTCGAGCGCACCGCCGGATGCTGGGTCGAGGAGTTGCCCTCTGTCATCTGGGGGATCCGCACCTCGGTCAACAGGTCGACTGGATTCACCCCTTCTTCATGGTCTACGGCGCCGAGGCAGTCATGCCCACGGACCTCGAGCACGACTCGCCGCGGGTCGTCCACTACACGGAGGCCGCAAACGAGCTCGCCCGCCAAGACGGGGTCGATCAACTCGACGAGGCACGTGACCTCGCGCGGCCACGCACAGCCATCTACCAGCAGGGACTCCGCCGCTACCACAGCCGGCGGGTGAAAACTTGCACCTTCCAAGAAGGCGACCTGGTGTTACGCCTCATCCAGGACAAGAAGGGCATGCACAAGCTCTCCCCTCCGTGGGAAGGACCATTCGCCATCGGGCGAGTACTCGGCAACGACGCCTACTACCTCATCGACGTCCGCGGGGACGGCGAGCTCGACGTCAAGCGACCGTGGAATGTAAACCTCCTATGGAAGTTCTACGCCTAGAACCCCACATATGTACTCTCCAGTCGCTATGAAATAAAAAGAAACGGTTACCGCACTCGTAATAACAGCGTTACGCTAACCGCAGAGGTCAACCTTTGGTACAGCAATCGGCACGGCTAAGTAGTGCGGTGCAAGAGCACTGAGTCACCTCAGGTCTTGCATCGTCCATGAAAAACGCCTACCCGGAGCCCCATTGGAGTCGCCTAGCCCGACTGGTTCTACGAGCCAAGACAACTGCCTTCGCTTCTCACAGCGACCATGGTCCTCCGCATCCTTGGTGTAGCGACTCGAACGGCTAAGTACCACGCTCGGGGACTGAGGACCAGTTCATCGCGAGCGGCCCGGGAAAACACCAAGTAGGAGAGCATGCCCAGGACTCGCCACGCGACTGACCCCACGGGCCAGGCAGGAGTGACGCGCTCAAACTAACGCGCTACGTCCTCACCCACCCTCGAGTCGCGCCTGGAACAACCAAGTAGCACGCTCGGGGACTCGGCCACCCGACCTCGTTCACGCAAGGGAAAACGGCGAAGTACAGAGCGCTCAAGGGAGTCGCCTAGCGACTGGCTCTCCGAGTCCGGGCGAGTCGACCACAGTAACAAAACACAAAATCAACAAACATATCACATGCGAGGTAAACCCCACAAAAGGGCGGACGCGCTCGGGGACTCGTTCAAAACCTCAAACACAAACACATGACAAATACCAAAATAGACACGATGTCTCATTCGATAGCATGTCGCATTGTCTCATATTACAAAATATGCCCCTATGGCAGACCTGCTACCTAACGCCCCAGGGCAAACTACCCTATTCTGCAGGCTTTGACGACGACTCGTCAACACCCCGGCGATTGCGGATGAACGGCGTGTACGGATTCGACGGGTACGTCGTCAGCTCACCCGCCATCGCCGCGCGGAAAGGCTGCTCGACCTTGAAGTCACGGTGCGGCGGCTCGGGGTCGTTCGGCACGACGACCGTCTCCTGGTACGGAAGGAGGTCGCCCATTGCCAAGACACGCTCCGAGTACGTTGCGGCGCGATCCTGCAACTTGAGGACCTCAGAAAGATCCACCGCGCCAGTCGACGATGGGTAGCCACTCATCACATCGTCGATGTCAAAGTCCTCGGGGAAGTGGGCAAGTCCAAGACTAAGTGCCGTCGCCGCTCCGCGCCGAAACGCCGACCGCGTCATGAACTCAACGACCGCGGGCGCCTTCTCCAAATACTTCCACACCTCAACGAGGTCGCTGGGAATCACTTTCGTGTGCGATATCTCTTGGAGATAGGCACGGATGCACGTCGCCGATAACGTTGCCGAGTTGACGAGTGTGGTTACACACTGCCGTGCGTTGAACGAGCTTGCCTCTTCCGCGCTATCGATGATGCGACCTGCGAGTAGAAGACAGTCATGAATACGACGGACACCACAAAAGGCACAACTACTGACAGAGGTAGATGCACTTACCAAGCAACGGGCGGGCGAGATCCGTGATGAAGCATTGCAGCGAAGTATGGTCGTCTTGAAGCCCAGCAACAAGGGCGTCCGACACTTTGCGATCCTCTTCGGCGGCTACAATGGCGGCCTTGGCTCGCCCATCAGCCGAGCTCGCTTCTTCCTTCGCCTCCCGCAGCTCGCGCTCGAGGTTAGCGATCCGCTGTTCAGCCAAACTCAAAGCCGATTGCGCCGCCGCCAATTCACCCGCGGGGACAAGCCCCTGGCGAGCCTCCTCTGCCTTCGCGGCAACCGCCTGAAGCCCCTTGTTCGCCTCCTGGACGATGGCCAGCTCCTTCTCCGCGCGGTGCTTCGCTGCCAATCGGTCAGCCGATTCAAGCTGCAGACCCTGTACATCACCAAAAAAGGTTAACCAAAGCGAAATCTCAAGTACCCACCCGCTGAAATTCAGCGAATGCGCACTCGGGGACTGGCAATCAAGAAATTCCTAAGTGCCCACCCGCTGAAATTCAGCGACTGCGCACTCGGGGACTAGCAATCAAGAAATTCCTAAGTCCCCACCCGCTGAAATTCAGCGAGTGCGCACTCGGGGACTGGCACTCAAGAAATCTCAAGTACCCACCCGCTGAAATTCAGCGAATGCGCACTCGGGGACTGGATGCGAAAAATAAAAATAATACATTAAAAGAACCAGGCCGCTGCAAAGCACCGACCTAATCCTCGGGGACTGGACATACCTGGATGGCTGCACCAAGCATGCCATGGAGTTGTATCGCGTCCACGTACGCGAGGAGAGCCGGCGTATGACCACGACGCTGGTCGACTTCAGCATCGGAGTTCCCAGGAGCTTGGCTCGAAGACGAAGTTCCACTCGCCGCGGCCGCTTTGGCCATGAAGCGCGGGAAGGTGGCGATGGAAGCACCCGCCCCAAAGGAGGTCGGCTCGGCCGTTCCAGGAAAGGGAGCGCCCTCCTTCATGGACGCGGCAGCTTCCGTTACGGGTCCAGCTGGCGCGACCGCCGTGTCGTCAGAAATTGTGACAACGTCGTCATCCTTGGCCTTCTTGCCGCCATCCGCAGGGGCGGTGACTTCGTCCGCCTTCCTCTTGCGGGAAGGATCCCCTTCACTGACCACGGGTGGCACCTTAGCCACGGTCGGGTGGCCCATCCTCTTCACTCTGGTCCCGTACACCAATCGTGTAAGCAAAGATAATTCAAGCGGTTATGGAAGACAAAGGAGGGCGAGGGTACTCACTTGGCGACTGGAATAAAGCGCAGCCCCGTGCGGAGGCCGGCTGGTTTCTCCAGTTCAGGGCCCAGTTGGCGACTGAGCCCCATTTCTAGAACGTCCTGCGCCCAAGACACGGACGGCTTCTTCGTCGTTGAGGCCGCAGCTGGAGCCTCTAGGATATCTTCGGCAGGGGTTTCCCTACGAGGCGAAGCCGCTGCAGCCGGAGCACCCCCCAGCCCAGAGACTGGGGCGAATGGCGGAGGCATTGAAGCCAGCGGCACCTCGACGGTGGCCGCGTCCAGCACGGCTGTCATCGGCGGCGCCTCGTCCTTGGCCGGGCTGGGGGCGTCGGAACTGCTCGCCGAGTGTGGCGGCGAGGCCGGCCTCGTCGGCTTCGGCTTCCTCTTCGGAGAAGTCTTCGTCTCCTTCTCTTTCTTCTTCTTCTTCTTCGACGGAGTCGCTTGTCGGCGCGAGGTGGTCTCCGGAAGTTCTTCGTCGTCATCGTGATGCTCGAGGCTTTTACTTGCCTCAAGTTCACGTTGTCGCTGCCCGCGGTTCTTGCGAACCAGCGGGGCGATCTCCTCCTCGGACTTGTCGTCGTCATCGATCTCGTCGCTCCCGGAATCGCCTTTGGCGGGAGGTGATTCGCCCATGTCCTGGACGGACGAGTTCGAATTCTCGTCGTCCGAGGGCGGGAGACACCCTTCCACCACTTGAAACAGCTGCAAAGAATGCAAGATGAAATTAGAGTTACCGCGACTGCAAAAAACTGTGACTGCGAATGAGGCGAGGCGATTACCGTTGGGGCTGGACGCTTTGCGGTGTACGGTGCGACTCCGGCTTGTGCGTCCAGGTACACCGCCTGGGTGATCTTCTTCAGCGCTGGGATGTAGTCCTCCAGCTTCCACTCGGCGAGGCAGGCCTTCGTCGAGTCTTCCCGGCCCGTGTATTGGTACATATAATGGTCGCGGTGAGCCAGAGGGACGAGCCACCGCCCGAGCCAGCAGTTGTATAGGTTGATTGTCTGGAGGCCCTTCTTCTTTAGGCTACGGATGGTCTGGAGCATCTCGTCAACGACCATCCGCTGGTCGTTGGGGAGCTTGCCGACTTGGAGACGGCGCGGCTCGGACCGGTTGGCGGAGTACCACGGGATCGCCGTCTCGTCCTCCGGGGTCACCTCGGCAACCTAGAACCACGACTTCTTCCAGTCGCTTGCCGCCTTCGCGGGCAGCATCAGGTCGAAAAATGAAGCCTTCGACTTCAGCTGGAAGGTTAGGCCGCCCGCGTCAAGCATTGGGCCGCCCGCCTCCTCGCGGATGATCCGTCCATGGAACAGATCTTGCCATAGAGGGAAGTAGGGCCGACAGCCCAAGTAGCATTCGCAGAACGCCACAAAGATGGCGAGCTGCTCGATGCTGTGGGGACCCAGATTCGATGGCTGGATCCCGTAGTAGGCGCAGAAGCGCTGGAAGAATAGGGACGTGGGGAACCCTATCCCCCGTTCAAGGTGGCTGGTGAAGCAGATGAATTCCCTCTCTCGCGGATTCGGGGTCATCTCCCCGGCTGCAGGGATGCGCCAGCAGCCGGCTCGCAAGATCCCGTCCTCCTCGAATGAAGCCAGTTGCGCCCTCGTGCACTTAGATCTACCCCAAGGCTCGGTGGAGAGGGCCATGGCGGAAAGGTTTGAGGGGGGTCGGAGGATTTCCGGTTGGCTGGGTCGCGAGGCGGAGGGAGGCGAAAGGTGCGCGCAGTCGGAGGAAATGGTGAGAAGATGGTTCTCTGATCGCCTGCCATTCCTCTTATATAGCGGATGTTACCCGCCAAATCAGGGAACCGTTACCGCGCGATGATTACGCCAAAAGTTACCGTTGGATTACCCCAACGGCTAGTTTGACCACGTTTGACGGTCCAACTTCAGCCGTTCGACTCGCCGACCCACTCACTATGACAGTGTTTCGCCGACTCGACTCGCCAGAGCTGCGACCTGGATGACTGGTTTTCTCCTTTATACAGGAGCCCGCGATGATTTGACTGGATATCTACTCTGAAGCCGTATACTCCGACTGCCAGCAGCCACCTACGCCTAATCGACGACGGCCTCGGGGACTACTGATGGGGATGTGCTTACCGGGGTATACCCAGCAGGACGTTTTCGACTGGCCCAAGACTTGGCGAGTGGGCCTGCAAGACGGCGATTGGATTGAAGCCCAGCAAGGAACCGAGCGACTGGAAGCTGAAGGCCCAGGCGAGTAGATAGGCCCAGTCGGATTAGGTTAAACGAGTACCGAAGCTTTAACCGAATCGGTTGAGATATGTAAACCCTAGGGGAGGTGAGCCTATATAAACCTCCCTGCAGGGCGTGTAGAGATACGTTCCATCAGACACCCAAGCGACTCGCCGCCTAGCCGCCGAGCTCGCCCATTGTACCACCTTCATAATACAATCTAGCAGGAGTAGGTGTTTACCCTCCGGGGGGCCGAACCTGGGTAAAACCCTGTGTCTTTGCCCTCATCTCGCACCGCAGATGGCTGGCCGCCCTTGCCCCTCGTTCTACTACTCGCTGCCGATTGCAGCATCTGCCGTGACAATTCCCACGACACTACCAAACACCAAGCCGCATCGTTGTCTCTCGTCACAAGTCATTAGGATAATGATGCGAAGGGCGGTGAGGTGCCCGCAGATGGAGCGGCCCCGAGCCCGATGACGGCGGTAAAGGGCGGTGGCAGTGACGCCAGTGGCACCTCGCCCTCTACCACGGTCGTGTTGGCTGCCGCAGTCGCCTATGCCGGTGCGCTGGCCCTAGCCTCCTCGGCCACGCTGGTAGCTTCGGAGCTACTCACGGACTGAGGCGGTGACGTCGGCTTAGCCACGCGCCGTGAAGTGTGCTCGGGGAGCTCGTGTTGCCGCTGCCCACGGGTCTTACGAACCGTGGGTGCGGTGACCTCCACGGCTTCGTTATCATCTTCATCATCATCGTCGTCGGCATCATCGGCGTCGTCGGTGTCGTCACCTCTGGCGTTGCCCTTGCCGGACGAGGACTCGCTCTCGTCCTCGGCGGACTTGTTCGAGTTTTCGTCATCAGCAGGCGGAAGCCAACCTTCCACCACTTGGAACAACTGCAAAGATAAAATGCGATTAGCATGAACCGCGAATGCATGATTGCGACTGTGAAATGTACAAGAAAGTAGGAACTTACTGACGGAGCCTTGCGCTTCGCGGTGTAAGGGGGATCCCCGGCCTTTGCGCCGAGGTATTCCGCGTCGGTGATTTTCTTCAAGGCCAAGGTGTAACCGTTGATCCTCCACTCGGTGGTGCAGGACTTCGTCGGGTCGTCCTTGACCGTGTACTCGTACATGCAGTGGGAGCGACTGGCCAGAGGCACTAGCCGTCGCCCAAACCAGCAATTGTACAAATTGGTGGTCTGGAGGCCCTTCTTCTTCAAGTTGCGGATTGTCTGGAGCATTTCGTCGACCACCATCCACTGGTTGTGCGGAAGCTTGGCGACTTGAAGCCGACGTGGCTTGGGCCGGTCAGCGGAGTACATCGGAAGCGCCACCTCGTCGTCCGGCGGTGACTCGGTCACGTAGAACCAATGTTTCTTCCACTCGTTTGCCGCCTTCTTCGGCAGCATCAGATCGAAGAAGGAGGCCTTTGACTTCAACTGAAAGGTGAGGCCGCCCACGGCCAGCATCGGGTCGCCTGCCTCTTCGCATCTGATCCTCCCATGGAACAGATCTTGCCATAGGGGGAAGTACGGTCGACAGCCTAGGTAGCACTCGCAAAACGCCATGAAGATGGCGAGTTTCTCGATGCTGTGCAGCCCTAGGTCTGACGGCTGGATGCCGTAATACGCGCAGAAGCGACAAAAGAAGATGGAGGTGGGGAATCCGAGCCCCCTCTCCAGGTGGCTCGTGAAGCAGATGAACTCCCCCTCGCGTAGATCTGGCACCACTTCACCGGCCGCGGGGATGCGCCATATCCCGACGCGGAGGATCTCTACCTCCTCGAATGGCCTCAGCAGCGCTTTTGTGCATTTGGATCTCCCCCATGGCTCCGTCGAAGGCGCCATCAGTCGAAGGATCTAGGGTTGCGGTTTGCTCTGGGTCGCTCTGTTCGTTGACGAGGAATGGAAGATTGGGAGACGCGCGAGATCAGAGGAAGTGTGGGAATGACTGCTCGTTGCCCGTCACTCCCCTTATATAGCGGTTGCTATCCGCCATTTTCGGGGAGCCGTTGCCGTGCAGTGATTGCGCCGATATTACCGTTGGGTTACCCAACGGCTAGTTTGACCAGTGTTGACGGTCCAACTTCGTCTACTCAATTCGCCAGCTTCAGCGACTCAATTACTCACCGACCCGATCGCTCTGGCTGCGATTCGACTGCTCGCCGACCTGATCACCATAGCGGTGATTCGATTACTCGCCGACCCACTCGCCGTGCTGCGGTTTGATTGGTCGTCATTATTGCGACTAAGATAAGAAGTTCCCTCTTTCATTCAGGGAGTCCACCGCCAATTCGACTGGGTGTCTAAATTGGACCTGCATACTCCGACTGCCAAAGAACACCTACGGCGATTCAGCGGCGGCCTCGGGGGCTACTGATGGGGATATGCCGAGTGGGGTATACCCAGCAGGACGTTTCCTATTGGCCCAAGCTGCCAGCGAGTGGGCCTGCAGGACGACGACTGGATCAAAACCCAACAAGGAGCCAAGCGACTAGAAGCTGAAGGCCCGGAAGCGTAGCTAGGCCTAGTCAGATTAGATCAGGCACCCTCCGAATCCTTAACCAATTCGGTTGTAGATCTGTAAACCCTAGCGAAGTGAGCCTATATAAACCTCCCTAGGGTATGCATACATGACACGTTCCATCATACACCCCCTGCGACTCGCCGCCTAGTCACCGAGCTCGCCCTTGTACTCTCTCAATAATACAATCTAGCAGGAGTAGGTCTTTACCCTTCGGGGGGGGGGGGCGAACTTGGGTAAACCCTTGTCTCTCCGCTCTCATCTCGCACCGCAGATGGCTGGCCGCCCTTGCCCCTCGTTCTACTACTCACTGTCGATTGCAGCATCTGCCGTGGCCATTCCTACGATATTCGGCGTTCGGATGAAAAAATCTGCCTAAAAACGGTCTGCCGAAAACCGCTCTTGGAGGCGAGACTAGGAACTTCTTTCTGTTTACGTTTCCTCACATGCATATGAGTTTTCCTCTGAATCTCACATTTAAAAATCATAGCAATTACGTCATAGAAATAGAAATAATTAATAATAAACCTGGGAATAAATAATAAGATTTTATTTTTACCTTTAGGACAGATTCCCTTCAACTACACATATTGTTTGTCTATGAAAATTGTTGCACTTATGATATGAAAGGAGTATTGTGGTTCAGGTGCTTGTGTGCGATTGTACTAGAGCTCGATCATGGTCAATGCATGGAAATAAGTATTAATTCTCTCGACACACCGCCACGGGGAGGTGCATGTTGACATGAGAGCGGCAATTCTATCATGCATGTTATAAATAGGACAATAAAAAATAAAGAATGAAATAAAACCATATGCAGTGGACGCAAGTAACGTGGAAAAACCACTCTAATAAAGAGAGGAAAAAACCATAAAGAGAGGAAAAAATCAGCAACAAAAAATTCACTATTTCAGAAGTGTTTACACAATATCGTGGATTTTCTAAAATGGAATAAAAGCCTAGCTGACGGGTTACAAGATGTATTTATAGACAGAAATAACGATCAAAGCCTTCGACCCAAGCCTCGACATAACACTACACACTATCTACCACGCATACCCCCACATTCTCTCCCTTCCATTTTTTGGAGAGGTTGTGTTAGCTTTCTTCTGTCTTCTTCCGCACTTTATAGGAACTAGTTCCAAAACCTGAAAGTTCTATAGCTTTTGAACTAAAATTTTAATTTGCAAACTGTTTACATATTTGGGTTCCTATTGAATAGAGCTTCAAAAGAAGATTTATTTTGAATATATTTTGACAATATTTGAAAATCAACTTTTGAAACCTGATGACACTTCGAAAATCTATGTGACACATGTGAAATTTTATTTTGAAACAGTTTGTTCCACCATGTTTCAAACTTTGTTCACCACAGTTTTTGTAATTTACTTAGAGTTCGAACCATAAAATATATTCATAAAAAGCAAGATAAACAATATCGAGTGTGTTTCACCATTCTTCAAACTTGTGTTAGAAGCGTTAGATAAAGCTATCAGATAGCGAATTACTTTAATGTTGTTTTATTGTGAATCATGATGTTTTATTGTGTTTTAAAATTCATATTTATTTTTTGTTAATTTTGTGCTTCTTTAAAAGATACCATTGAAATAAAAGCATAGATTCAAACAGATTGATATTTTTGATACTCCCTTCATCTTAAAATAGATGTCTCTGATCTATTAAAATTTTGATGAATCTATATACTAAATAGTGTCTAAATTTATCTAAATTTTAGCAAATCTGAGACGTATGACGAAGGGAGTAACTATTTTGACACACATGTCCCTTTTAAATTTGAACTTACAAGTTAGTAAAATTGGTGGACCTAATGGATGGGATGGGTGGCATTGTACCAATGATTGCAAAAAATACCTTGCATATCCAAATCTCAAACCAAACCAAACAAAACGATTTGTACCTATAGGGGTGAGTGTTTGTATGTATTGTGTACAGTGTTTCTCAAAAACAAACCTAGCCAAAGAGTTGTATTTTCGCTCGTCCCTAAAAAAAAAATCGTCGTATTTCGCAAGTTGACATCCTCGGTATATGTAGGATCGTTTCGTCGAGATGACGCTGCCCGCGTTGACGCGCTTCCCAGCACGAGGCAGTCTATAGGAAGGGAAGGGATGGGTTTCGTCCACCCTTGTGGGACAGCCGAGCCTGCTTCCCAGCACGAGGCTGCTTGGAAGTGTTAACTGGAAGTTGACACCGCCCACCGTTTACTCCATGGCCGTCCTTGATCGACGCCATTCCGTCGGAATTCGGAAACTAGATCATTCATATTCAGCGTTTCCTCCCACCCCGAGACTAGATCGGTCCAGCTCAAGTTGGATGCCAAATTACTCGCGCAGCACTCCAACCCATGCATGATGCCGAATTACTACTCGCGCTCACTAGATTACTACAGCTGCTAGTAGTATAACAAGCACATCAACGCTGATCAAAGCCATGCATCCGTAACTAGCCAGGTACTACTGGTTAACTCAGAAAGCTGTAGCAGAATCACGGTCGCGTCAGTAAGAATCATGTCGCTACACCGCAGCTCGGTTGCGCTGGCGGCGCTGCTCGCGGTCTCGGTGCTGCTGGGCTCGCCCCCGTGCACGGCAGCCACCCACGATCACGACCACAAGCCCATTGTGGCGCGCGTCAGGAAGGACTCCTCCACCTCCCTCTACACCATCGCCATCAAAGCCGGCGGGGTGCCGCTGCTCCTCGACCTCGCCGGCCCGCTGCTCTGGCTCGCCAACTGCCCCTCCCCGCACCGCACCTTCCCGTGCGATACCGGCGTCTGCAAGGTTGCCAACTGGAACCACCCGCCCAACTGCCCCTACGTGCCCGCCACCGCCTGCAGCAAGGGCGCCGCCTGCACCGCCTACCCGTACAACCCGGTCGACGGGCGCTGCGGCCACGACGACGCCACCACCATCACGCTCGCCGCCAACGCCACGGACGGTAAGAACCCGCTGTTCCCGGTGTCGTTCCGCGCCGTCGGGTCGTGCGCGCCGGGGGAGCTCCTGGCGTCGCTCCCGCCTGGAGCGGCCGGCGTCGCGGGGCTCTCGCGGCTGCCACTGTCGCTGCCGTGGCAGGTCGGGTACAGGCTCGACGTGCCGAAACAGTTCGCGCTCTGCCTCCCCGGCGGGAGCGGCAGCGACGGCGTGGCCGTCTTCGGCGGCGGCCCGTTCCAGCTCCTCGCGGCGCCGCCGGTCGAGATCGCCGCCGGCCTCCGCGAGAACCAGCTCCCGCTCCTCAGGAACCCCAAGATCAACAACGGCGCCTACTACTTCCGGATCACCGGCGTCACCGTGAACCAGGAGAAGGTGCCCACCCCGCCGGGAGCCTTCGACCTCGACCCGCGCCGCGGCACGGGCGGCGCCGTCTTCAGCACCGTCACGCCCTACACGGCGCTGCGCCCGGACATCTACCGCCCGCTCCACGACGCGTTCGACGCGGCCACGACATGTGCTACCAGGCTTCCGCGCTGGGCGTCACCCGGCTCGGCTACGCCGTGGCCAACATCGACCTCATGCTGGAGGGCGGCCAGAACTGGACGCTTTCCGGAGGCAGCTCGCTGGTGCAGGTGGACGAACACACGGTCTGCTTCGCGATCGTGGAGATGGGGGCTTCCATGCCGGCGGCGGCAAACTCGCCGGCGGTCATCGTCGGGGGCTTCCAGATGGAGGAACGCCTGCTGATGTTCGATCTGGAGAAGGGGACGTTCGGGTTCAGTGGCCCGCTCTCCGGAATCCGCACTGGATGCAGCAACTTCAACTTCACCATGGGGAAGCCGGAGTAGTTCTTATTAGCGCCAGAATGTCATTTTCTACTCGACGTAGCGTTTTGTTTCAGTCGTTCCTCGTGCAGCTACTGTGCAGGCAGCGTGTTTACTTCTTGTGTTGCCAACGAATAAATGTGTTTTCAGTTTTGAATGGGGAGTACTAACTGAATTCAAATCGATGGTGATGCGTGCAACTCATACAAAGACGGCGCCGGCCGCATACCCTGTGGGAAATGAAAGGAAAGGTGTGTAGGGCGGCATACCCTGTGGCTGTGGGAAATGAAAGGAAAGGTGTGTGTGTGAATCCTCACGCCTAGCAAGGCGTTGCCTTTACCGGCTACATGCACGATCCTGCAGTATTTTCAATTTCTTCTGTCTTAATTCAGTCCACTGCACCTTTTCTTCTGATAACTAGCCAGCGCCGCTAGGGCTAGGCCTAATGAGCCCGATCGATCAATCTCTAAAGACAATGATGGATGAAAACAAAACCAACAGAGAGTACGTGCACCTCATCCTAGTAGAGATTTAGTTGAAACTGGATCCTTAAATCATTGAGGCCTTGTTTACCTCTAGGGTATTCCCACCCCCTAGTGGTTTGGGGATTGGAGGGGATTTGGTGAAGCTCTTTCTTTCATCCGATCCCCACGCTTCCCCATATTTCCCAATCATGTTTGTTTACTTCAGTTTTCTGGGATGGGAGGGGATTGTGAATTATTAAGCTTGATCATAAAAACTAATTTCTTTTTTGCGGGTAAAGCTGGAATATATTAAGCAGGAAGGGTTACAGAGCGATCAAGCTCCGGCAACCGGATGATATCCTCCGGTCCAGAGCTTAACCAAGTCATAGTACGGCGTTGGACTCTCGCGAAATTTGCAAGAGCATCACTAACCCTAACATGCTTGCGATCAACCTTTACAAAAACACACTCTCTACTATCTTTAACTAGGTTTCTAATCTCATTGATAAAATGAGCTACCAATGATCTATCAGGAGACGAGGAGTTGATGGCTTCAATCAGAGTAAGACAATCCGATTCCACAATGATGGGAAGATTGGAGACTTGCAGTGCAGTTCGAAGGCCTTCTAGACAGGCCTTGGTCTTAGCCTCGAGCGGGAGGTGACACCGATCCAGATACTTGCATGAAATAAAAATTGGATTGCCCTCATTATCCCTAAGGATCATACCTGCACATGCATCATTTAAACCACTGAAGGATCCATCCACTGATAATTTCACCCAACCAATTGGCGGCCTCGACCAGAATTTCTCCTGAACCTGCTTGGGCTTCCACTGAGCGGTAGGAGCCACATCAAGAGGCTCTTTCCCTTTCAGGATGGTTATTGTCGGCTTATGCTTAATGTCATGAAGGAGCTTCAGGTACCCACACAGGAACCGCTTTGAACCCTCCACCGTTGGGAGTTGCTTGTCATGTGTTGCTTCATTTCTTGCATGCCATGCTCGCCAAGCAACCAGCAAGGTGCAGTTCACCATATGTCTAGGAATGGTTTGAAGCACCATCTGCAGCCAATTATCCGAAGGTTGGAGAAGAGCAGTCTCATCCGGAAGCACCCATATGTTTCTCATCGCCCCCCAGAGTGCCAAGGCGTGGGGGCAATTGTATAGTGCATGTAAATCATCCTCCTGATCAGATCCACATATTCTGCATTGTCCAGTTACCAACATTTGACGACGCCTTTTATTCATCTCAGTAGCCAGAGCGCCAGAGGAAGCCTTCCAAGCAAACATCTTCACCTTTGGTGGAACAGACGCGCTCCATATAATTTTCCAGCACGGGTGCCGGCCATCTGGTATAGAACTCGTTGTAGCAAAGTTACATTGAGCTTGTTGTTCATTCAAGGAGAGCCAATAGGCACTACAAACCGATAAGACACCAGACTTCTCTGGATGCCAGGCTAGGATATCAGCATCCAGTCTACGGGACAGAGCAATTCTTAAAATTGCATCGGCATCCACAGGGAGGAAAAATCTGCGGATGAGGTCAATATTCCATGTGCCATCATCAAGAAGGAGCTCTGAAACCTTCCGAAGCCGACCGTTTCGCTTCTGAGAAATGACATGAACCCGAGAATCCCGCGGAATCCACCCATCCCTCCAGATACGGACACTCTGTCCATTGCCAATTCGCCAGATTTATCCATATGAAATTGCGGTCCAGGTAGAGGAAGGGTTTCCAGTAAAAACAGTGTCATATAAGCATCCATTTGGGTAATACCGGGCTTTTAGAACACGAGCACACAAACTTTCAGGATTGACTAGGAGCCTCCAAGGTTGTTTTGCCAATAAAGCTTGATTAAACAATCTCAGGTCTCGAAATCCAAGTCCACCTTGTCCCTTGGATCGATTAAGCCAAGCCCAACTTACCCAGTGGGTCTTCCTTTTACCTCTCTCTGAGCCCCACCAATAATTCCTTATAAGCTTCATAAGTTCATCACATACCGATGCCGGGAGCTTGAAGACACTCATTACATAAGTTGGAAGAGACTGTGCCACCGCCTTAATGAATACTTCCTTCCCACTTTGCGCTAGGAGATTGTCACCCCATTCAAGCACAAACTTTGTCAGTCTTGACTGAATATTCTTGAATTTGCCTCTATGCATTCTACCCTTAGGAGTAGGTAGTTGTTGGAGATATGCCCTAGAGGCAATAATAAATGTAGTTATTATTATATCTTTGTGTTTATGATAAATGTTTACATTCATGCTATAATAGTATTAACAAGGAAACATTAATACTTGTGTGATTTGTAAACTTAATTTGAAGTCCCTAGTATAGCCTCTACACTTCACTAGCTTGTTGGTTGATTAATGATTGTGGTTTCCCTATCATGAACATTGAGATGTTATCAACAACAAGATCATATCATTAGGAGAATGATATGGTGGACATACTCCTATAGATAAGCGTAGCATAAAGATCAAGTCATTTCAATAGTTCAATTGCTATATGCTTTCTGATACATAGTAACCTAATTCCTTCGACCATGAGATCATGCATATCACCTTTACCAGATGGATGCTTTGATGACATCAAACACCACACCGTAACTGGGTGGCTATAAAGGTGGCATTGAGTGTTCGGAAAGTATTGGTTGAGACACATGGATCAAGAGTGGGATTTGTCCATCCATATGACGGATAGATATTCTCTGGGCCCTCTCGGTGAAATGTCATCCAATTAGCTTGCAAGCATGTGACTGGCTCACAAGGGATCACATATCACGGGAACGAGAAAAGAGTACTTATCAGTAACGAGGTTGAACTAGGTATGCAGAGATACCGACGATCATAACCTCGGATAAGTAACATATCGTGAGACAAAGGGAAATTGGTATCGTATGTAAGTGGTTCATTCGATCGCAAAGTAATCGTAGAAATATGTGGGAGCCATATGAATTTCCAGATTCCTCTATTGGTTATTGTTCGGAGAAGTGTCTCGATCATGTCCGCATAATTCACGAACCGTAGGGAGACACACTTAAGGATTCGACGTTGTTTTGAGTAGTTATGGTATTATGAGAAAGAGACCGAATGTTGTTCGGAGTCTCGGATGGGATCCGGGATATCAAGGAGGTGATCCAGAATGGTCCGGAGAATAAGATTCATATAAAGAAAGTCCCGTTTCGGAGTTCGGAAATGATTCCGGTGAATGTTCTAGAAGGTTCCGGAATGTCCGGCACTCCGGGAAGGGGGAGGGGTACATGAATGTGTCATTACATATTGGAATGATTGCATCATGTACTAAGTGTTCTTGCTGTTCCAAATAAAGGATTAAATTGAATCCTAAAACAGAAAAGTCAAATGTCCAGTTTGAAAGTCAAACGGCCAAAGAAACTGTGGGAAACAAGCAAGAGGAGGCAAAAACCGACTTGGGGGAGGAGTCCCTCCTCTCCAAGCCGGCGGCCCACCTAGGCCGAGTTGGGGAGGGACTCCCCTCCCTCCCCTGGCGCGCCGGCCCCTCCACCCATAAAAGGAGGGGCAGGGCCTCCTCCTCTACACACACAAGTTTCTACCTCTAATCTCCGGTTTAGAGCCGTTTTGGTTTAGAGCTTCTAATTGCTTTAGCCTGCGGTTTAGAGCCTTCTAATTGGTGTGTCTAATCTCTATACCACTAATAGCTCTCTCTCATAATCCACCATACTCGCTCCGGCTTAAGGCGAAGCCCTGCGGGATCTCCCCTCTACTTCCGGTTGTTGGAGATATGCCCAAGAGGCAATAATAAAGTGGTTATTATCATATCTTCACACTTATGATAAATGTTTACATACCATGCTATAATTGTATTAACCGGAAACATTAATACTTGTGTGATTTGTAAACTAAAATAAGAGTCCCTAGTAAAGCCTCTTGTTAAACTAGCTTGTTGGTTAATATATGATCATGGTTTCCTTATCATGAACATAGAGATGTTATTAACAACAGGATCATATCGTTAGGAGAATGATATGGTGGACATACTCCTGTAGATAAGCGTAGCATAAAGATCAAGTCATTTCAATAGTTCAATTGCTATATGCTTTCTGATACATAGTAACCTAATTCCTTCGACCATGAGATCATGCATATCACCTTTACCGGATGGATGCTTTGATGACATCAAACACCACACCGTAACTGGGTGGCTATAAAGGTGGCATTAAGTGTTCGAAAAGTATTGGTTGAAACACATGGATCAAGAGTGGGATTTGTCCATCCACATGACGGATAGATATACTCTGGGCCCTCTCGGTGGAATGTCATCCAATTGGCTTGCAAGCATGTGACTTGGTCACAAGGGATCACATATCACGGGAACGAGAAAAGAGTACTTATCGGTAATGAGGTTGAACTAGGTATGCAGAGATACCGACGATCATAACCTCGGATAAGTAAACTATCGTGAGACAAAGGGAAATTGGTATCGTATGTAAGTGGTTCATTCGATCGCAAAGTAATCGTAGAAATATGTGGGAGCCATATGAATTTCCAGATTCCTCTATTGGTTATTGTTCGGAGAAGTGTCTCGATCATGTCCGCATAATTCACGAACCGTAGGGAGACACACTTAAGGATTCGACGTTGTTTTTGAGTAGTTATGGTATTATGAGAAAGAGACCGAATGTTGTTCGGAGTCTCGGATGGGATCCGGGATATCACGAGGTAATCCGGAATGGTCCGGAGAATAAGATTCATATAAGGAAAGTCCCGTTTCGGAGTTCGGGAATGATTCCGGTGTTTTCATCGGGAATGTTCTAGAAGGGTCCGGATTGTCCGGCACTCCGTTGGGGGGGGAGGGTACATGAGTGTGTCATTGAATGATTGCATCATGTACTAAGTGTTCTTGCTGTTCCAAAAACATGAAAGTCAAATTGCCAGTTTGAAAGTCAAACGGCTAAAACAGGAAACTGTGGGAAACAGGAAACTGTGGGAAACAAGCAAGAGGAGGTTGAAACCAACTTGGAGGAGGAGTTCCTCTCCTCCTTGGCCGGCGCCCAGCCCTAGGACGAGTTGGGGAGGGACTCCCTCCCTCCCTGGCGCGCCTAGCCCCTCCACCTATAAAAGGAGGGGCAGGGCTCCTCCTTGAGACACACAAGTTTCTACCTCTAATCTCCGGTTTAGAGCCGTTTTGGTTTAGAGCTTCTAATTGCTTTAGCCTGCGGTTTAGAGCCTTCTAATTGGTGTGTCTAATCTCTAGACCACTAATAGCTCTCTCTCTCATACTCCACCATACTCGCTCCGGCTTAAGGCGAAGCCCTGCGGGATCTCCCCTCTACTTCCGGTACCACGCCGTTGTGCTGCCGGAATCGCGAGGAGAGTGCTACAACCTCCGCTGCCTGCTGGAACAAGGGAGAGGAAGGTCTTCGTCGAGTACCGAATGTGTGACCGACTGCGGGAGCGCTGCCGGAACGTGGCGCCGGAAGGATCGTCTACGCGATCTTGAGATCGGAAAGAGTACGACTACATCACCCACGAGAATCTGCTCTCGTTAACCGCTTTGGAATCTTCGAGGGTAAGTTATTCCATTGACTCGTTGCTACAATCTAGTAGATAGATCTTGGCTTGTTTGTTTGTATGCGATAGAAAATTTTTGTTTTCCATGCTACGAACCCCTACAGTGGTATCAGAGCCGTGTCTATATGTAGATCTGTTGCACGAGTAGAACACAATGGTCATTGTGGGCGTTGATGTTTTTATTGTTGATTGCTTCTTGTGTACTTTGTATCTTGCGGTATGTTGGGATGAAGCGGCCCGGGCTAACCTTACATGACATCGTTCATGAGACTTGCTCCACGCTTGACATGCAACTTGTATTGCATAAGTGGCTTTGCGGGTGCCTGTTTCTCCTAGCATAGTTAAGATCCAATTTACAACGGGTGATTAACAATACTAGTATCAATGTTGTGGTTCTTGTTCATAAGTTAGAACGACACTTATTGAAAGCCCCAAACCACGTAAAATATGCAAAGAAAGTAGAGGCGTCTAACTTTGTTTTGCAGGGGTGTGCAGTGATGTGATATGGCCATGATTGTGATTATATTTGATGTATGCAATGTTCCTTATTGTAAGTCGGCAACCGGCAGGAGCCATATGGTTGTCTTTAAATTTCTGTTAAGACCCGCGTGTCTATTCAAAGTAGTTGTAATAGTTGAAGCTGGTGGACGACAACCATGGAGAAGCGTCATTGACCTTGATGCAATGCCGGTGATGATGGAGATCATGTTTGTGCTAGAAGATGGAGATCAGAAGCACAAAGAAGAAAGGCCATATCATATCACATATTATGAATTGCATGTGATGTTAATCCTTTTTATGCATCTTGTATTGCTTAGTAGACGACGGTAGCATTATAAGATGATCCCTCAAGCACACAATTTCAAGTTCTTAAGTGTTCACCCTTAGTATGCACCGTTGCTAATGCTTGTTATTTCGAAGCACCACGTGATGATCGGGTGTGTTAGATTCCGCAAGTGTATACAACGTAAGCAAGCCAGATTTGCTTATGCGGTAGCTAAGGTTTGATCTTGACGAGCCTAGCATGTACAGACAAGGCCTCAGGAACACGGATTACCGAAAGGTAGAGCATGAGTCATATAGTAGATATGATGAACATGTTGATTGTTCGCCATTGAAGCTATATCAACTCTCGTGATGATCGGTTTTGATGTGGTGGATTTGGTTCGTGTGATCACTTAAACAATGTGAGGGATATTGTTTTGAGTGGGAGTTCACCTAGATTAATTTAATTATTAATTAGAACTCAATTTATCATAAACTAAATCAAAGTGAATTTGCATAGTTGTTGTAGTCATTGGCATCCGTTTACCACCTTGCGCTTAGTTATAATTGAGATGATAGAACTATAGAATTCTGGTTAGTTACTTTACGAACTGGTATCGTATTGTTTTGAAGTGTTAATCTAAAGTTTAAAAGTCCTATTGCAAACTTTCAGTAAGTTCCGGTTACTCCATGAAGTTTAATAATTAGTATTAAATCAAGAGTAACAATTCCAAGTGTTAGTATATAAGTATCATGTTTGTCTCCATGATTCTTGATATTCAAAGGATTCTCTTAATATCAAGGTTATCTAGGATCTGAAAGAGTTGTTTCAGAAACCATGATGTGTGGAAGATATTGTGATATCTGAAACGAAGTTTTGGTTACAACATGATAGAGTATAATATGGCAAAGTTCATGTTCTCATATTTTGATGAGAATTTGCAAAAAGGTTGGAGACACTTGTTGTCCTAATCCTCCAAAAGGTTTTGGATAGCAACATTATACTCATAATTCATCGTTATAAGCTAAAAGTAGCTTGATCATGGACGAGTCCATGATAAAGGTGAATATTTGATGTAGGTAAAATGTTTACTACACCAAGAGATTACTAAAGAAAGGAATTTGAAAGAACACCAAACATTTGATGATGGTGATCTACTTCAAAGTGCAAGTCCAAAGACATTGGTATTTAACTATACACGCTTTGGACTATGTGTCATATGTATGACTCCACTATTGATGTTGATAGATTCTTTCAAACTGAAAAGGAAATACTGAAAGAGAATCTCATAAATATATGGCAGAAAAGAAAAGACTAGAATCGTTCAGTTTAAGTATATAGATGATATACATGTTATGGCTATATTCTTTGCTTATTAAACAATGTGGTTCTTAAGTATTTGATACTGAATTTGTTGGTGTGAATCGTCATACAAAACAACACAATTCATGAACTACAATGGCCTAAGTAACTAGCAAAAGAATATGTGATGATGTTCATCGAGAACAAATAAAGGGTTATTGTGTTGCTCGTTAAACATCAAAGCTTGCCTTCAAGATTTGTTTTATCAGGTATTATGAGAACAAAAAGGGTTGTTCAAATAATTGCCGTAATCCATAAAAGATGGATGATTCACAAATCTCGTTGGAGAAATCACATCCATAAAACTAGTGCTAAAAATGTCGAAAGACAAATTGATTGAAAGATCACTTAGGAAGTGACATCGCCGTTTAAATTATAATGGAAAGAAAACATGAAGAAACTCCATGTGGATGGAATTTTGGAGTCTTCTAATTTTTGATCAAATGACGCTTGTGAAACTTTCCTAGAGATAATTAAAACTTCGTTCATAGGCCAAAAGGGAACGAATGACTAGCTTATTGGAACTTGTACATATTGTTGTACGAAATCCATTATGTGTAGTCAAGAGCGATGGATTTCAACTTCATATGCTTTCTCCGAAAATTTGAGTGAATATATGAATATTTACTTAATAAGGATGAAGTGTGAAATATTTGAAAAGTTCAAAGATTTTCAAGATGAAGTGCAAAATCATTGTAACAAGAATATAGATAGTTTATGATAAGATCATAAAAGAAGATATTTGAGTTACAAGTTTAGCATAATACCTAAGATTTAAGGAATCGTTCCGTGGATTTGCATTTCCCGAAACACCATAAGAATATGGGGCGTTCGAGATATGTAATTAAACCTTGTTTGACATGGTAAGATCGAAGGTGTAAATCATAAAACTGCCATTGTATTTTAAAGATAAAAAGCTTTAGAGATTACCGTTTTTCCACTAAAAGGAGCTCCATCGTAATCCGTTGAAATGACACCATATGTTATGGTTTGGGATAAAACCCAAGTTGTCCTTTCTTAAACATTGGTATGCTATGCATAAGAAAGATGTTTGCAACCAAAGTCGGATGAACTTGTCTTTGTTAAGTATTCCTCCATAAACACCGAAGACAAAAGTGTTTGTCACTTAGAACGTCAAGTTTCTTTTAGAAGGAATTTTTCGTGAAAAGTTAAGTGGGAGGACAATAGAACTTTGATATGGTTAAAAGAACCTTAGCTATATGTGCAGAGTTGCGCAGCACCGAAAAGTGTTCCGGAGGCAGCAACAATGCTCATGGCTCACGTGCCTCAAAGGTTGTGATTACGAAGGTCAAAGTTTCTATTGAACCAAGTAGGTCGAGTAAACAATCAAATACCAAGATTTGAGGGTTGAATCATTATTTGAGAATAATGAACGTACTACATGCAAAAAAGCGATGATGGGCTCTGACTCCGTCAAATGGCTTGAAGCCATAAAATCCGTGATAGTTCCATACACGAGAAATCAAGTTTTGAACTTGAAGGACCCTCGAGAAAGGTGTAAGACCTTACAATTGTGTTTGGATCTATAAAGAAATAGACATGGATGTTTCACATCTATGAAGTTATCGACATGTCGGGAAAGAGTTCACGACAATAATCAAAAGAGTTGACTATGACAAGATTTGATCTTTCATAAGCGATATTTAGTCTAGACGGATTTATGTAGCAACCACTACATATAATTTTGTTATATGGTAGTTGAATAAACAAAACAAGTTCTTCTAATAGAATTGTTACCTAGGACAAGTGCATAACACGGTCCATAGGGTTTTGTTAATTCAAAGGATGCTAAAAGCATATGCAAACTTCAATGGTTGAAGTAAGCATAGCGGAGTTGGAATCTTCACTATGATGAAACTGTTAAAAGGGTTTAATTTCATCAGAGACAATGAAGATGCTTGCATTTGCAAGAAATTAAGTGGGAGCGCTAAGACATGTTTCTAATACATTATGTGGAAGACATATTGTTGATTGGAAATAATGTATCTTTTATTAACACATATTAAGAATTTCATCTCGATGAAAGACTTAGGCAAAACCCAAATATTTGGCATCAATAGACGCTAATATGGTTGTGCCAGAAGTACATAGACAAGATATTGAATGAGTTCAATATAGAAACTACAAGAGAGGTTCTTGTCGCACAGAAAGGATTGAATGAGTTCAATGTTGATGATATATTCAAGTGTATTGACATTTGGTAAAGTGAAACAAATAATCAAGTATAGATTGATACTTGATGTATGAAATCACAAAGAGTATTTATATCAGTCATACTGTGATATGTACAAATCCAGATATGTCCTATGCTCTAAAAGTTGTGAGCATATACCAGAATGATTCGTAAGATGATCATTGGACAATAGTAAGGATATTCTTATGATCTTTTGGAAGAACTAAGAGTATAATATTTGTAGAAGTGACAAATAGATGGTTAGTTCATTGTAAAAGTACTACATTGATACTAGCTTTGTCACAAAGTACAAATTAAGTTTATCTCAATCTAAACTAAGGGTGGCACAATATAATGGAAAGTGAGTTCCATAATGGATTTGGATAAGTTCCAAAGTTAAGACATTGTGACAGATACTACAACAAAAGGCTAAGTATATGACTGCTATTATAGCAGCAAAAGAGGGCATTTGTGTCAAGTAGTTTGTTATCAAACTAGGTGTAGTTCACAGAGGGATAATACTATGAAGATATATTGTGCGACAATATTATCAACATGTTTTAACCCCAAAGAACTAAAGGTCACACCGAAAGACCAAATTTATACAAAGCCATCTCATTAGAGAATGAGTGATGCGTAGAGACGCAAAGACATGCAATTACACACGGACCTGGAAGTGTCAGATCCGGAGATCAGTTGACCACTAGCAATCGTTTACATACAACACCGGAAAGCCATAGGTGTTGAATACACAAAGATTTGAAACTAGATTATTGACTCTAGTGCAAGTGGGAGACTGTTGGAGATATGCCCAAGAGGCAATAATAAAGTGGTTATTATCATATCTTCACACTTATGATAAATGTTTACATACCATGCTATAATTGTATTAACCGGAAACATTAATACTTGTGTGATTTGTAAACTAAAATAAGAGTCCCTAGTAAAGCCTCTTGTTAAACTAGCTTGTTGGTTAATATATGATCATGGTTTCCTGATCATGAACATAGAGATGTTATTAACAACAGGATCGTATCGTTAGGAGAATGATATGGTGGACATACTCCTGTAGATAAGCGTAGCATAAAGATCAAGTCATTTCAATAGTTCAATTGCTATATGCTTTCTGATACATAGTAACCTAATTCCTTCGACCATGAGATCATGCATATCACCTTTACCAGATGGATGCTTTGATGACATCAAACACCACACCGTAACTGGGTGGCTATAAAGGTGGCATTAAGTGTTCGGAAAGTATTGGTTGAAACACATGGATCAAGAGTGGGATTTGTCCATCCACATGACGGATAGATATACTCTGGGCCCTCTCGGTGGAATGTCATCCAATTGGCTTGCAAGCATGTGACTTGGTCACAAGGGATCAAATATCACGGGAACGAGAAAAGAGTACTTATCGGTAACGAGGTTGAACTAGGTATGCAGAGATACCGACGATCATAACCTCGGATAAGTAAACTATCGTGAGACAAAGGGAAATTGGTATCGTATGTAAGTGGTTCATTCGATCGCAAAGTAATCGTAGAAATATGTGGGAGCCATATGAATTTCCAGATTCCTCTATTGGTTATTGTTCGGAGAAGTGTCTCGATCATGTCCGCATAATTCACGAACCGTAGGGAGACACACTTAAGGATTCGACGTTGTTTTTGAGTAGTTATGGTATTATGAGAAAGAGACCGAATGTTGTTCGGAGTCTCGGATGGGATCCGGGATATCACGAGGTAATCCATAATGGTCCGGAGAATAAGATTCATATAAGGAAAGTCCCGTTTCGGAGTTCGGGAATGATTCCGGTGTTTTCATCGGGAATGTTCTAGAAGGGTCCGGATTGTCCGGCACTCTGGGGGGGGGGGAGGGTACATGAGTGTGTCATTGAATGATTGCATCATGTACTAAGTGTTCTTTCTGTTCCAAAAACATGAAAGTCAAATTGCCAGTTTGAAAGTCAAACGGCTAAAACAGGAAACTGTGGAAAACAGGAAACTGTGGGAAACAGGAAACTGTGGGAAACAAGCAAGAGGAGGTTGAAACCAACTTGGAGGAGGAGTTCCTCTCCTCCTTGGCCGGCGCCCAGCCCTAGGCCGAGTTGGGGAGGGACTCCCTCCCTCCCTGGCGCGCCTAGCCCCTCCACCTATAAAAGGAGGGGCAGGGCTCCTCCTTGAGACACACAAGTTTCTACCTCTAATCTCCGGTTTAGAGCCGTTTTGGTTTAGAGCTTCTAATTGCTTTAGCCTGCGGTTTAGAGCCTTCTAATTGGTGTGTCTAATCTCTAGACCACTAATATCTCTCTCTCTCATACTCCACCATACTCGCTCCGGCTTAAGGCGAAGCCCTGCGGGATCTCCCCTCTACTTCCGGTACCACGCCGTTGTGCTGCCGGAATCGCGAGGAGAGTGCTACAACCTCCGCTGCCTGCTGGAACAAGGGAGAGGAAGGTCTTCGTCGAGTACCGAACGTGTGACCGACTGTGGGAGCGCTGCCGGAACGTGGCGCCGGAAGGATCGTCTACGCGATCTTGAGATCGGAAAGAGTACGACTACATCACCCACGAGAATCTGCTCTCGTTAACCGCTTTGGAATCTTCGAGGGTAAGTTATTCCATCGACTCGTTGCTACAATCTAGTAGATAGATCTTGGCTTGTTTGTTTGTATGCGATAGAAAATTTTTGTTTTCCATGCTACGAACCCCTACACCGGTACCACGCCGTTGTGCTGCCGGAATCGCGAGGAGAGTGCTACAACCTCCGCTGCCTGCTGGAACAAGGGAGAGGAAGGTCTTCGTCGAGTACCGAACGTGTGACCGACTGCGGGAGCGCTGCCGGAACGCAGCGCCGGAAGGATCGTCTACACGATCTTGAGATCGGGAGAGTACGACTACATCACCCACGAGAATCCGCTCTCGTTAAACACTTTGGAATCTTCGAGGGTAAGTTATTCCATCGACTCGTTGCTACAATCTAGTAGATAGATCTTGGCTTGTTTGTTTGTATGCGATAGAAAATTTTTGTTTTCCATGCTACGAACCCCTACAGTGGTATCAGAGCCGTGTCTATATGTAGATCTGTTGCACGAGTAGAACACAATGGTCATTGTGGGCGTTGATGCTTTTATTGTCGATTACTTCTTGTGTACTTTGCATCTTGCGGTATGTTGGGATGAAGCGGCCCGGGCTAACCTTACATGACATCGTTCATGAGACTTGCTCCACGCTTGACATGCAACTTGTATTGCATAAGTGGCTTTGCGGGTGCCTGTTTCTCCTAGCATAGTTAAGATCCAATTTACAACGGGTGATCAACAATGCTAGTATCAATGTTGTGGTTCTTGTTCGTAAGTTAGAACGACACTTATTGAAAGCCCCAAACCACGTAAAATATGCAAAGAAAGTAGAGGCGTCTAACTTTGTTTTGCAGGGGTGTGCAGTGATGTGATATGGCCATGATTGTGATTATATTTGATGTATGCAATGTTCCTTATTGTAAGTTGGCAACCGGCAGGAGCCATATGGTTGTCTTTAATTTATGTTAAGACCCGCGTGTCTATTCAAAGTAGTTGTAATAGTTGAAGCCGGTGGACGACAACCATGGAGAAGCGTCATTGACCTTGATGCAATGCCGGTGATGATGGAGATCATGTTCGTGCTTGAAGATGGAGATCGGAAGCACAAAGAAGAAAGGCCATATCATATCACATAAATATTGAATTGCATGTGATATTAATCCTTTATGCATCTTGTATTGCTTAGTAGACGACGGTAGCATTATAAGATGATCCCTCATGCACATCAATTTCAAGTCATAAAGTGTTCACCCTTAGTTAGCACCGTTGCTAAAGCTTGTTGTTTCGAAGCACCACGTGATGATCGGGTGTGTTAGATTCTGCAAGTGTATACAACGTGAGCAAGCCAGATTTGCTCATGCGGAAACTAAGGTTTGATCTTGACGAGCCTAGCATGTACAGACATGGTCTCGGAACACGGATCACCGAAAGGTAAAGCATGAATCATATAGTAGATATGATGAACATGTCGATTGTTCGCCATTGAAACTATGTCAACTCTCGTGATGATCGGTGTTGATATGGTGGATTTGGTTCGTGTGATCACTAAAACAATGTGAGGGATATTGTTTTGAGTGGGAGTTCACCTAGTTTAATTTCATTATTAATTTGAACTCAATTTGTCATAAACTTAGTCTAAACTATTGCAAATATGTTGTAGATCAATGGCAGCCCCTACCATCAATTTTAATGCGTTCCTAGAGAAAGAAAATTTGAAAAACAATGGAAGCAACTTCGCGGATTGGTTCCGCAATTTGAGGATTGTCCTCACAGCTGGTAATTTGACCTATGTGCTGGATGCACCGCTGGGTGACCCACCTGCAGATGATGCTCCCGATGAAGTAAAGAATGTTTACCTCGCTCGGAAGAATCAGTACTCCATAGTTCAGTGTGCTATCTTGTATGGTTTGGAATCGGAGCTTCAGAAAAGGTTTGAGGATTCAGACCCATATGATATTGTCGAGGATCTCAAATTGATTTTTGAGACTCATGCGGCAATTGAAAGTTATGAAGCTTTTGAAAAGTTCTTTAACTGCAAGATGGAAGAGGGCAGCTCCGTCAGTGAGCATGTGCTTAAGATGTCTGGGCACGCAAACAAACTTCCAAGCTTGGGTATTGTGATTCCTAATGCTTTGGGGATTTACCGTGTCCTCCAATCACTACCACCAAGTTACAAGAACTTTGTGATGAACTACAACATGCAGAACATGAACAAGACGTTTCCAGAACTCTTTGCCATGTTGAAATCTGCAGAAGTGGAGATTAATAAAGAGCACCAAGTGTTGTTGGTCAATAAGACCACCAAATTCAAGAAAGGCAAGTCTAAGCAAAAGGGACACTTCAAGAAGGGTGGTAAGAAAGTTACCACGCCGGCGAAGAAGACCAAGGCTGGACCTAAGCCTGATACTGAGTGCTTTTACTGCAAGGGAGAAGGTCACTGGAAGCGGAATTGCCCAAAGTACTTGGCGGATTTGAAGAACGGCAACATCAAGAAGAAAGGTATATCTGATATACATGTTATTGATGTGTATCTCACTAGTACTCGTAGTAGTGCCTGGGTATTTGATACTGGTTCGGTTGCTCATATTTGTAACTCGAAACAGGTGCTGCAGAATAAACGGAAGCTAGCGAAGAACGAGGTGACGATGCGCGTGGGAAACGGATCAAAGGTTGATGTGATCGCGGTCGGCACGCTACCCCTTCATCTACCATCGGGATTAGTTTTATACTTAAATAATTGTTATTTGGTGCCTGCGTTGAGCATGAACATTATATCGGGATCTTGTTTATTGCGAGACGGTTACTTATTTAAGTCCGAGAATAATGGTTCTTCGATTTATATGAGTAATATGTTTTACGCACATGCACCTTTGATAGATGGTCTATTCTTATTGAATCTCGATAGTGGAAATACACATATCAACAACATTGAGGCTAAACGTTTGAAATCAAGCGATAATTCGACCTATATGTGGCACTGTCGTCTTGGTCACATTGGAGTGAAGCGTATGAAGAAACTCCATTCCGATGGACTTCTTGAATCACTTGATTTTGAATCACTTGAAAGATGCGAAGCATGTCTTATGGGAAAAATGACTAAGACTCCATTTTCTGGTATGATGGAGCGAGCTACGGACTTATTGGAAATCATACATACCGATGTGTGTGGTCCAATGAGTGTAGCATCGCGCGGTGGTTATCGTTATGTTCTTACCTTCACGGATGACTTGAGTAGATATGGGTATATCTATTTCATGAAACATAAGTCCGAAACTTTCGAGAAGTTTAAGGAGTTTCAAAGTGAGGTAGAGAATCAACGTAACAAGAAGATTAAATTTCTACGTTCTGATCGTGGAGGTGAATATCTAAGTTACGAGTTTGGCGAGCATTTGAAGAAATGCGGAATACTTTCACAATTGACACCGCCGGAACACCACAGCGTAATGGTGTGTCCGAACGTCGTAATCGAACTCTCTTAGATATGGTTCGTTCTATGATGTCACTTACAGATTTACCGCTATCATTTTGGGGTTATGCATTAGAAACAGCCGCTTTCACTTTAAATAGGGCACCATCTAAATCCGTTGAAACGACACCGTATGAATTATGGTTTGGGAAGAAACCTAAATTGTCGTTCCTTAAAGTTTGGGGATGTGAAGCCTATGTAAAGAAGTTACAGCCGGACAAGCTTGAACCCAAAGCGGAAAAATGCGTCTTCATAGGATACCCGAAGGAAACTATTGGGTATACCTTCTATCATAGATCCGAAGGCAAAATCTTCGTTGCCAAGAATGGATCCTTTCTAGAGAAGGAATTTCTCTCGAAAGAAGTGACTGGAAGGAAAGTAGAACTCGACGAGGTTGTCGAACCTTCTCTCGAAATTGCGAGTAGCGCAGCACCGGAAGAAGTTCCTGTGGTGCCTGCACCAATTAGAGAGGGAGCTAATGATGGTGATCATGAAACTTCGGTTGAAGTTGCTACAGAGCCTCGGAGGTCAACGAGAACTCGTACCACTCCAGATTGGTATGATCCCGTTATGAGTGTCATGTTGGTAGACAACACCGATGACCCCGAGACATATGAGGAAGCGATGATGAGCCCAGATTCCAATAAATGGCAAGAAGCCATGAAATCCGAGATTGGATCCATGTACGAAAACCAAGTATGGACTTTGGTGGACTTACCGGATGGCCGAAAGGCTGTCGAGAACAAATGGATTTTCAAGAAGAAAACAGATGCTGATGGTAATGTTACTGTCTATAAAGCTCGACTTGTCGCAAAAGGGTTTCGACAAATTCAAGGAGTTGACTACGATGAGACTTTCTCACCGGTAGCGAAGCTAAAGTCTGTGAGGATTATGTTAGCAATCGCTGCATATTATGATTATGAGATATGGCAGATGGATGTCAAAACAGCATTCCTCAATGGAGATATTGATGAAGAGTTGTATATGATGCAACCCAAAGGTTTTGTCAATCCTAAAGATGCTAACAAGGTATGCAAACTTCAACGGTCCATCTATGGATTGAAGCAAGCATCCCGAAGTTGGAATCAACGTTTTGATAAGGTAATCAAAAGTTTTGGTTTTATACAAACTTATGGAGAAGCTTGTATTTACAAGAAAGTGAGTGGGAGCTCTGTAGCATTCTTAATACTATATGTGGATGACATATTGTTGATTGGGAATGATGTAGACCTTCTTAATAGTGTCAAAGAATATTTGAATAATAGTTTTTCAATGAAGGATCTTGGCGAAGCATCTTACATATTAGGCATAAAGATTTATAGAGATAGATCGAAACGCCAAATATCATTGTCACAAAGTACATATTTGGACAAAGTTCTAAAGAGGTTTGGAATGGAAGAAAGCAAGAAAGGGTTCTTGCCCATGTTGCCCAATACGACCTTGAGTAAAACTCAAAGTCCGACATCGGCAGAAGATAGAGAAAGGATGAGTAAGACTCCCTATGCATCAGCCATAGGATCTCTAATGTATGCCATGCTATGTACTAGACCCGACATCGCATATGCTGTTAGTCTAACTAGCAGATATCAAAGTGATCCAGGAGTGGATCATTGGACAGCGGTCAAAAACATCCTTAAGTACTTGAGAAGAACTAAGGATATGGTTCTTTCTTATGGAGGTGATGAACAGCTCGTTGTTAATGGTTACACCGATGCTAGTTGGAACACCGATCCGGATGATTCTAAATCATAATCTGGATACGTATTTATTTTGAATGGTGCAGCAGTTAGCTGGAGGAGTGCAAAGCAAAGCATTGTGGCGAGATCTTCAACTGAATCGGAATACATGGCTGCTTCGGAGGCTTCTCAAGAAGCGATATGGATGAAAGAGTTCATTACAGAGCTGGGTGTGGTTCCTAGTGCGCTGGACCCAATATCTATCTACTGTGATAACATGGGCGCCATAGCCAATGCGCAAGAACCAAGGTCACACAAGAAGCTGAAGCATATCAAGCTACGTTTTCACGCTCTTCGAGAACATATCCAGGATGGGGATATAAAGATTTGCAAAGTACACACAAATCTGAATGTGGCGGATCTGTTGACTAAACCTCTCCCGAGGGCAAAACATGACCAACACCAAACTGCCATGGGTGTTCGGTATATTACCATGTAATCTAGATTAGATGACTCTAGTGCAAGTGGGAGACTGTTGGAGATATGCCCTAGAGGCAATAATAAATGTAGTTATTATTATATCTTTGTGTTTATGATAAATGTTTACATTCATGCTATAATAGTATTAACAAGGAAACATTAATACTTGTGTGATTTGTAAACTTAATTTGAAGTCCCTACTATAGCCTCTATACTTCACTAGCTTGTTGGTTGATTAATGATTGTGGTTTCCCTATCATGAACATTGAGATGTTATCAACAACAAGATCATATCATTAGGAGAATGATATGGTGGACATACTCCTATAGATAAGCGTAGCATAAAGATCAAGTCATTTCAATAGTTCAATTGCTATATGCTTTCTGATACATAGTAACCTAATTCCTTCGACCATGAGATCATGCATATCACCTTTACCAGATGGATGCTTTGATGACATCAAACACCACACCGTAACTGGGTGGCTATAAAGGTGGCATTGAGTGTTCGGAAAGTATTGGTTGAGACACATGGATCAAGAGTGGGATTTGTCCATCCATATGACGGATAGATATTCTCTGGGCCCTCTCGGTGAAATGTCATCCAATTAGCTTGCAAGCATGTGACTGGCTCACAAGGGATCACATATCACGGGAACGAGAAAAGAGTACTTATCAGTAACGAGGTTGAACTAGGTATGCAGAGATACCGACGATCATAACCTCGGATAAGTAACATATCGTGAGACAAAGGGAAATTGGTATCGTATGTAAGTGGTTCATTCGATCGCAAAGTAATCGTAGAAATATGTGGGAGCCATATGAATTTCCAGATTCCTCTATTGGTTATTGTTCGGAGAAGTGTCTCGATCATGTCCGCATAATTCACGAACCGTAGGGAGACACACTTAAGGATTCGACGTTGTTTTGAGTAGTTATGGTATTATGAGAAAGAGACCGAATGTTGTTCGAAGTCTCGGATGGGATCCGGGATATCAAGGAGGTGATCCGGAATGGTCCGGAGAATAAGATTCATATAAAGAAAGTCCCGTTTCGGAGTTCGGAAATGATTCCGGTGAATGTTCTAGAAGGTTCCGGAATGTCCGGCACTCCGGGAAGGGGGAGGGGTACATGAATGTGTCATTACATATTGGAATGATTGCATCATGTACTAAGTGTTCTTGCTGTTCCAAATAAAGGATTAAATTGAATCCTAAAACAGAAAAGTCAAATGTCCAGTTTGAAAGTCAAACGGCCAAAAACAAGAAACTGTGGGAAACAAGCAAGAGGAGGCAAAAACCGACTTGGGGGAGGAGTCCCTCCTCTCCAAGCCGGCGGCCCACCTAGGACGAGTTGGGGAGGGACTCCCCTCCCTCCCCTGGCGCGCCGGCCCCTCCACCCATAAAAGGAGGGGCAGGGCCTCCTCCTCTACACACACAAGTTTCTACCTCTAATCTCCGGTTTAGAGCCGTTTTGGTTTAGAGCTTCTAATTGCTTTAGCCTGCGGTTTAGAGCCTTCTAATTGGTGTGTCTAATCTATAGACCACTAATAGCTCTCTCTCATAATCCACCATACTCGCTCCGGCTTAAGGCGAAGCCCTGCGGGATCTCCCCTCTACTTCCGGTACCACGCCGTTGTGCTGCCGGAATCGCGAGGAGAGTGCTACAACCTCCGCTGCCTGCTGGAACAAGGGAGAGGAAGGTCTTCGTCGAGTACCGAACGTGTGACCGACTGCGGGAGCGCTGCCGGAACGCAGCGCCGGAAGGATCGTCTACACGATCTTGAGATCGGGAGAGTACGACTACATCACCCACGAGAATCCGCTCTCGTTAAACACTTTGGAATCTTCGAGGGTAAGTTATTCCATCGACTCGTTGCTACAATCTAGTAGATAGATCTTGGCTTGTTTGTATGCGATAGAAAATTTTTGTTTTCCATGCTACGAACCCCTACAGTAGTCACAAATATTTAGCCTCAAAACCATCATGTTCGACCTGTAGAATTGATCGAATAGCAGCCTTTGTATTGTTAGAACAAGAGGAACCTAACATAATGGAACACTTAGCTGGGTTAACCAACTATCTCGTACAAGAAGCATAGGTGTCAATAGTATTTTTATGCGAGTAGCCTCCTCCTCAGTAGCACAGAAAAATAACAATGTATCATCAGTGAATAGTAGATGAGAAATGCCAGGAGCTCTCCTACAAACCTTGATAGGAGTTATTCGATTCAGGTTAACCTCCCGACTTAAAAGAGTGGATAAACCATCAGCCACAAATAGGAAGAGGAAAGGGGATAAGGGATCCCCCTGCCTTAGGCCACGTGATGGAGAAAAAGCTTCCAACAAGGTTCCGTTCAATTTTACTGAATATTTCACCGTGGTAACACACGCCATAATCCACTATACCCACCGGTGAGAGAACCCCATATTATGCAATGTACTCTCCAAGAAGTGCCAGTCAACTCTGTCATAGGCCTTATATAAATCTAGTTTGTAAGAACAAAAGGAATCGGAAGACATACCATGCTCCATGTAGTGCATGCATTCAAAAGCCAGTAGTACATTATCAGTTATCATACGCCCAGAGATAAACGCACTCTGATTTTCTGAAATAATTTCACCAAGCAAAGGACGAAGCCTATTCACCAGGCATTTCGAGACGACCTTGTATAGAACATTACAGAGCCCAATAGGTATGTAATCTTTTAACTCCAGAGGGTTGTCAATTTTGGGAATAAGGACAACTGAAGTATCTTTCACACCATCTGGCATAATTCCGGTATGAAAGAAATGCTGGACAGCTTGCACAATTTCTATCCTTAGAAGTCCCCCAATTACGCTGGTAGAACCTAGCATGAAAACCATCAGGCCTTGGTGCCTTGATGGGACATAGTATCTCAAATAAAAATACAATCTTTGCACCAAATATATGAATATCTATCCAATCTTAACACAAAATAAATTTGTACGGAGCTTAAACATCTACTTCCGTGGAGTTTAAATATACCCAGCAAGCAAGACATCAAGATGCATTTATAAAACATTATTACAACTCAATCATAGGCACATCTGTAGCTTCAAAATCTTGATCAAACATTCAAACACTTGATTGTCTTGACAACGAGACAATAGCACCCATAAACATTCACTGCCTCGCCCTTGGAGTTTATCTTGCAAAGCATCGTCCTGAAAAGGAACGGGGAACTGAAACCATCATCCTCATATATAGTATACCGAAAGAAACAATATCAATATAGAAAGAAGGTCCACCAAAGCAAGTGCATATACAATTAAAGCTTTGCCTATGCACCAGTATGTTTCAAAATTGTCAAAATAAGATAGAACAATCGATGATATATTCGATAGGAAGGTTCAAATAGAGTGTATGTAAACTCTGATTGCACGTAATTGAGAAAACTTCCAGTAACCAATTAACTATGCACAATAGCTCAGTAGGTAGGTAGCTTGCTGATCTAGGATGCTAGCATGGTTATCTAAGCAAAACATAAAAAAGTTGCACTTATGTTGTTAATTTTTCACTTACCAAAGGGTGCACTTAGACAATAGAAATAGTTTTAGGTTCAAATAATCTAATCGGTAATGGATGATTGGACAAAGTATAATAGTTTAGTCACTAAAATCACAAGTTTGACATTTTGACTACATCACACCTGATGATATGTTCAAAGATTATCCCAGTTTAATCCCAGCTTTTAACAACGGCAATCAAATTATCTAAAATTGACCTAGCAGTTAAATATTTCCAGGAAAGTGTGGTGTATTTAAAGCTCCTGTTTTTTTCTCAGTACTCTACCAATTGGATGAGGCAGAAAAGCTAAACCCAAAAATATTTTTGAAGGCCAGCGAGGTGCGAGCTTTTCTATGTCAAACCTGGAAAAGCTGTGCATGTCGGGATGATCAGAGAAATTATGTATTTGGAGCTAGAGATGATGCAGGTTGTGATGCACGGCTTTGGTACATATATAAAAGGCAGCACATAATGACCCAAGAAAATGACGTCTCACAAAAAAATGGGACAGCAAGCAACAGTCCAGAGTCTACTGAATCATGTTTACAACTTTTTTTCGACACAGGTAGCGGCAGATAAACTCTGCTTATTGAACAATATGTTCTCGACTTGGAAAGACAAAGCAGAATCTAAATGAGTATCATGACATACAGGCACAATGCCTAGGCATGATGCAATAGCAAGACTGCATAGCACGATGCAGCTCACTGCACATTATTGACAAACCACGAGCTCAAGGCTCTTAGCCCATACTATGCACGATGCAAGTGCACGGCTGCATAGCCTACTGCACATTATTGACAGATTAATATCCAGATCACGACCAATGGCTCAAGGCCCTAGCAGCTACACATCATTGACGATTCAGAGCTCAAGTTGGACTCACGATTCAGAGCTCAAGTTGTAGGTAAGGAAGCTCATATAGTCCCTGTTTTTTGACAGTTGGACAATTGCAGAACAAAAGGTAAGGAAGCTCATAAACTCCAATGTTGTTTTGTAACTCTACATATACAAGGCAGAAACTACTTGGACAGTTGCACTGTACTAGTAGTACAAATTAATTTGTTTAGTACAAAGATTGAAAAGAGAGAGGCACCGAGGAAAAGCACAAAATTCTTGCGATCACTAACCACATATATATTATGTTGTGTCTGAAGAACTAGTAGCAATAGCTTCTCCGCTACCCAAAAGCAAGCTGAGCAATGAATAATCGTAGTACAATGATAACAACCAATACTACTACTGATGGTGCGCTGACATTATATATATATGTAAATATTTATGTGGATGGAAAAATCAACTAACAATGGAGAAAGAGACAAAGAGACAGGCAAGTGCAGCCATACCTGCATCTTCAACTGTTAACCACGATGTTGTGCTCGTGGGGAATGCCAAACTGGACTTTCAGGAGCTTCTGTCTGTAGTCGATGCGGTGCGGCTCGGAGTGATCTCCATTGTGGGATGCAGGGGATTGGGGAAGACTGCCCTCGCAAGGGCGGTCTACAAAGAAGCCAATGTCGCCCATGACGGATTCCATTGCAAAGCTTAGGTTGTGGTGTCTGAGTACAAGGACAATCTCCAGGGTCTTCTGAACAAGATTCTTGAACAAATTGTTATAGAATCAGAATCAGGCGGCAGTTTCCCCCAAGAAACCATCTATGCAGAGCTGCAGAACAAAATGCCAAGAAAACCTAGCATGGGAGGAGAGGGGAAGAGGCACGGGGCAAGGAGGACTCACCGGAGAGAAGGGCTTGGTGAAGCCGGAGGAGGTGCCCGTTGGCGGCGTCACTAGGTCGACGTCCGCGCCATCGCCTCCTGTCCGCAAAGTCGCCTTGATATGCGCCGCCTCCTCCCTGAGCGCTCGCTTTCCTTCCTCGACAATACACGAGGGTAGAGTCGTGTGTGAGAATACACGCACTTTGTGCAGGCTGGAGCGGTATCTTCGGGGATGGGCCAGGATGACTCCAGAAAAAACATGAGAAGTAAATAGGGTCGGCGGGATTTTTGAGGATTAGTGGTTGGGCCGGGAAAATACCTACCGAACCCAACAAAAACTAGAGAAGTAAACAAGACCTGAAGGGGAAGGTGTACGCCCTCTGTTGGTTCTGTTTCCTTCCCCTTCCATGATTTAAGGATCCAACTCTAACTAAAATTATACACGTGTTTTCGTAAGTGAGTTTTATAAGATGTCGTCCGTACGTGTAACATTACTGCTCTAATATACGCCATGATCCCACATAAACCATCGTAAGCTAGTATGCCACAGAGGCGACGATGCTGTAATAATTTGTAGTTGCAAGCTGCATCTTGCTGTCCAAGCGCCCGTCCTCGGCCAAGCAACCGGCTCAGCAGCTGAAGTTGTCCCTCAGCTACCGCATGATCAGCCCGGGACATGGAAAGAGGAACAAGATATGGTCCACTGAGGGCCAGATGAAGATGGACGCATGACCATGTGTAAGAGCAATGCTACTCCTTGAAACACACTTTTCGCCCTGCTATATAAAATAAGCCACAACGATCCTAAGAATACCCTCTTATAAAGAAGATTAACTGTAAAACATAGAACAAGGAGAACCTAAAACTTGCCACCAAAGACATCAAAACGAGACTAAGGTGATTCGGGGCTCACCCCAAGAGGGTGGAGACACACCGCACCGTCGTCGAGACCACGCCGATCAAGGGTTTTCACCCTGCGGCCTAGCGCAGAGAGGGTACCCACAACAACGCGTCCGGGAGGGTTACGCCACCCTCAAGCATAGCAGCCCTTGGTGATGAAGCGCTGAGTTTTTGCCAAAAAAACCTTCACACTGCTCTCGAGATATCGGAGCGACTGTTGTCTCCGAGCTAGGTCACCATTGTTGGTGATCGTATGTGTTGGGAGAACGATGCGTACCCTTCTGGGGGCATCGGTTACGCGTTATATAGGGCAGGGAAAATCCCCCCTTGCATGGCATTACAAAGATGTATACATACACGGGTGGAGTACTACTCCATACCGTAGGTATACCGTATTACAAACTCTAACACTCCCCCCTTAATCTAAAGCTTGGAAAAATTTAGATTACACTTAAACTCATCTAGCTTCTTGGAACACAAAGTCTTGGTAAAAACATCGGCAATCTGATCCTTGCTAGAGATAAACTTGACATCAAGTTGTTTACTAGAGCCTCGTTCTCAAAGAAAGTAAAAATCAATCTCAATATGTTTGGTTCGAGCATGAAAGACTGGATTGGCTGATAACAAATAGCACCAACATTATCACACCGGAGATAGGGTTTTCCTGAAGCATAACACCCAATTCTCTGACAAGAGCCTCAATCCAAATCAACTCAGGTGTAGCATTAGCTAGATCCCTATACTCAGCCTATTAGCATCGGCGATGTTATTATAATATAGCATGTCTATTACTTCTCTTATATCGTGCACATTGCCCAACATCGTTTTTTAGAAATGAGGGTTTTTATTACTTAAAGGTAATGTTTACACCCGGCCTCTGCATAACTAAGATGCATATAGCCGATCAATCTACACGACTAGAGAAAAAAGCAAGCAGACCAACATTACAAATAAAAATGTCAAAATAAACAGCCTTGAGCTATGAAAGATCAATCTGTAGATCACGTGGACATCCATGTCGGGAGAAAATATTTCTCGCCATGTCCTCGAATCGCGTACACCCCTCCGCAAACATGTCGTGAAACTCCACAAGTTAAAGAGTAACACATGACCGGAGAATAGCCGTGGTCCGATAGATAACCTGCAGGAAAGAAGACATAATATTATTAAAAATCTTGTCATTTCTACATGGCCATAGCGAACAAATAATGCAAGCGCTCCCACCATAAACAAAGTCTTTTATTTATCACCTATTCCATGTAACCAGTTACCAAATACATTGTTGTGGCATCCCGCAAAACCACTACTAGAAAATCGCGTTGATTTTGTGCATTGCATCATCATGACCTCATGCTCATGTCATCATGCCACCTTGCATTTGAGCATCGTCATCATCTTGCATTTGTTCGCATAAAACTATTTTCGGAAAAACCTATTTTTGTTTTCTAAATACCCCGTCTTTAATTCAACTCAAACCTGGGTCTCCGGTTTATTTCGTTTGTCTACCCTCGGTTTTCAAAAGTCCCGGTTTAAATAAATAAAATGTTTAAATATTTTTAGGGGGCAGCCGAACCGGGCCGATCCGACCCAGTCGGCCACCCCCAGTACGAAATCCTACCTACCCAGAATCTACCCTAACCTTTTCCTACCAAATCCTAATCTACCCAGCCCCCCTCCACCTCACCCCCTCCAATCACATGTCGACACCTCACCTCTCCCCAAATTCCCACCAATTGCCACCCGCCACCTCATCTCTCCTCCCTCACCCAGCCGGCCCTGCCTCTCTCCCTGGGCCCCACCCCAACCCCACACACGCAACGCCACACCCGCACACCACCTGCCCCAATCCCCACCTCCCCACTCTCCCCGACCCCACCCTGCAGGTCCCACCTCCCTGCCTCACTCCCCGCTCCCACCTTCCTCCCTCGTTCCCCGTCTTCCCCCGATCATCCCTCACCCCGCCTCTGCTCTCCTCGCGCCGCCAGGAGCGCCTCGCCACGCTGCCTCCCTGACCACCCTCCTCCCTTCCTCCGCGGAGCCGCCGCCTCCCCGACGGGCTCCTCCCAGGCGCCGACGCCGCCACTCTCGCTCGCCCCCGCCGCCGCTCTCTCCCGATCTCCTTGCTCCCTGCTAGCGCCTCATCCTCGGCCGCCTCCCTCGTCCATCCTCTCTCTCATCGCCGAGCGTCGCCTCTGTCGCTGTTCCGGCCGCCGCCGCCCACGGTGCCTTGTCGCGCGCCTTCCCCCGTCGCCAACTGCTGCCTCGCGCAGGCCCGCCTCCCCGTGCCGTCGTCCACCGCCAGGGGCTCGGTCGCCTCGAGCCCGCGCCCTCGCAGATCCCGCCGGGGCCGCCCCTCTCGCCTCTGCTCCGGCCTGCCCACCTCCGTCGCCTCGAAGCCCCCGCGGTGCCTAGTCTCCACCGTCATCTACCCTCTGGCCTCTCTCCTCGGGCGCATCCCTGCTCTGGCCGCTCGAGCACGACCGCCGACCCTGCTGCTTCCTTGTCGTGCTACGCGTGTGTGCCTCTCTGTGTACCGCGTGTCCACCATGTATCTGTTCTGCATGTGCGTGTTCTGCTCCTATTCATCAAGATGTTTTGGCTTCGATGTTGCCAGATGGTGTTACCTGCTAGAGTTGTGGAGATGCTATCATGCGTCTGCGAAGCGAATTGAAGGTCAACAAGACTCCAGCAAGCTCTTCGAACCCTCTCGATGGACAAGACCCTCGAGTCGGGAACCATGTTTGCCATCGACGATAAGATCACCGACACATTACGACAAGAACTACTTCGCGGGCACCGTGCGACAAGATCTACTCCACGGATCCCAAGACCCCCGGTACCCGATCCTCTCAAGTTCGTCGTCAGCGGCAAGATCGACCGTTGGAAACCAAGTTCTCCTCTTGTATCCGAACCTCGCCGT
This sequence comes from Avena sativa, assembly GCA_916181665.1. Classification (NCBI taxonomy): domain Eukaryota; kingdom Viridiplantae; phylum Streptophyta; class Magnoliopsida; order Poales; family Poaceae; genus Avena; species Avena sativa. The sequence goes on along the minus strand of OV702300.1, from coordinate 46,278,624 downwards.
TCCCGTCGAACCCTGAGACCGAACCATGTCGACCCCGAACCAAGACCTTCGACCCCAGATGTGTGAACCTTTTCCCGAGCCCCTATTTTTACAAATGCTAAATATAAAACCTGTTGCATAATAATTGTTCATCTCGTATGCATATCATGTGGTTTGGGGGACTTATGCCGATTCACCTCATAAATAAATATGGAGTCGATATGCGGAATACCTTTGTCTTATTTCGGACTCCATTTAAATTGGTGTAGAAAACCGATGCTATGTTTTGTCCTGTTAAGACAACAATTAAATTGCGGGCTATCTAAATAACTTGAACACTCTAAGTAATTGTCGGGACCCCGGTTCCGCTTAATATGGCCTAATTGCATCGCAGCTTTGCCATGTCATACATCATACATGCATCATGCCCGATCTTTTGCCGTAGTATTAAATATTGCATCCGGTGTTTATTCTAGTGTTTTGCTTCTTCGCGGATAAGGCCGTTGAGTTGATGTGAGCTTCGCCCCGATCTTCGGATGAACCTTCGGCAATGTTTTCAGGCGAGCACCTCCCCCTTTCTACCTATCTTACTTTTATAGTATTTATTCCCCCCTGTTGATCTATTGCTATCTGTGTTGCATTGCTCTAGTTTTCATACCCGTGATATCCCTTGCAGCCTTATATTACCTTGGACACCTCCTCTTACCTGTTGTTTGGTAGATAGTTGGACCTGCGCGTCGTAGTCGCTTGCTCAAGTGCTGTTGCGTGTCGTCAAGTACCACAGTTGTTGGAGTATTGCCGTGTGTTTATTGTTGGAGTTGATCAAGACTTTAATTACTGTTTAACAACTAAAATTGAAGTAGGTAAATGCAGAGGCACAGGTGGGCAATAGATGTTATTTGGTTGTTAACCGTCCACTTGTGTCCCGTAGGACCCCGAGTACTTGATACCTGTTCCTTGAATATTCGCGCTATCCACATCCGGGAGGATTATGGGACCCCCCTGAGCCAGAGCTTGATTCATTCTTATTTCTTGGGGCCACAAACTAGTTTGAGGTTTTATTTACTATCCTGTACTTATGCCATGCTTTATTGCTTTATTTAAATTGTGCGAGGTACTGCACACTGTACTGTTTAGGATCGGGACACGTTTTCGCGGTATCGACAAGCCCAGTCACACTTTCGGGTTCCCAGTCGTTTACAGCCGTCCACCCAAACCTTGAGTCCGTCTCAGAGTCAGCTAGCTTCATTGCAGGTAGCTTAATGGGGTGGCCCCCTGAAATATTTCTGAATCTTGTGATTGCTTTGTCGTGAAAGCCTCATTGGGTTTTGATTTGGTTTTTCCGAGGTTGATCGAGTGTGTGTTGCTATTTGTGCACCCCTGCAGGGTAAAACTTTCTGAAAGCCGTGTCCGCGGTTATGGATGACTTGGAGCACAGTATCTCGATCATAGACAACTATAACTAAAGTAGTGCTATAAATTTGACTTTATAATGACTAGTAATCAGCTTCACTATAATGGAATGGCTAAATAAAATTGCCAACAATTGCTTGTTTGGGTTGACGCTTGCTACCATGGTATCTGACTAGTAAGTATTGCAACTATAACGGAATGGCTAAATAAAAGTACCAACAACTGCTGGGTTTTGGGTTATCTCATGCTAATTGTATCTGACTAGTAAGTGTTGCAACTACAACGGAATGGTTAACTAAAATGGCCCACTGCTTATTTTATCAGGATGATTATCTACACCTGACTAGTAATTGCTGCAACGATAACTGAATAAATAAAACTGCCAACTGTGTGAGTCCTCTGTTGACTTCCTCGTTTGGTCTCGAGGGGGAAACACCAGGATGGGTTTGTCTGATGGTCGCATCAGGTTGGTTCCGGCTAGGTCTTTCTTGCCCCTCTCTGATAGCCGCCAGTTGTATCGAGTCTCTATAGGTTGTTTAGTGCATGCTGCGCTGCCGCTTCAGTCCACCATACCTATGTAGGCGAGGACCGCCGAATTCTAGTCTCGCCATGTACTGGCCTCAGTACTGACCGCTCTCTCTTTTTCCTTTGCCCTTTGTCGGCACCCCTTTTTGTTTTAGCAGGTTTCGACGCCGTTAGCAGGGTTACCCTTCCGGCTTGGCCTGGGCAGGGTTATGGACGCCATTGGTTATTCTTCAGAGCTCTTAGCTCAATTTGCATCTTGTCCGTACTCGGGCGCTATATCATTTTAAAGGTGATTTGGATCTTTGTATTGTATATCAGTATTCTTGGCTCTTTGAGTCGCTGTTGTATATATATGTTTTGTGGGTTCCATCGAGGACTATTGTGTAATGGTATTACTTCGTTTTCCACCCGCACGCAAGTGCCTGGTGGGCACCTTTGAATCGTTTCTATGCGGGTTTTGGCGGGAAGCGCTGAAACTTGCATAGGGCCGATTCTGAGGGTGTTACAATTGTCCACCAAATGTGGGGGAGATAAACCAGAGGCTACTTGGATGGTTGACCTTACATAGCGACCAAATTTACAATGGGAATTGTCTCATCATGATGACAAAAAACATATTGTGTACTTCCATATGCCAATTCCTATTTACAAGATTGTCTTTTGTAATAATTACTCCCTTTCCGAGATACCATGTGAATACCTTCATCTTTAGGGGAATTTTCATCTTCCTAATTTTACTATTATCATCGACCGGAATATCAATTTGAATCAAAGCTCTATACATTGAGTCAACTGAAAATTTACCACTCTCTAATATTTTCCATTTGAACTCGTCCACAACGTCTGACGACTGTATTATGGATAATTGTAATAAAAGATTATTCCAAGATACCAGTCGAGGGCCTATGAGACTTCTTTTTAAAGACACATTAGGAGGATTAGATTTTATTATTGTGGAAAATGTATCCCCTTTATGTCTAACAATCGAATATAGAGCTGGATATTGTTTACGGATAAAATTTTGGCCAAGCAACTTATCTTCCCAGAATTTAATATGTGATCCATCCTTAATACTAAAAACACCAAAACGGAAGAAATGCTTTTTGAACGCTATTAGTCCAGCCCAAAAGTGTGAGTCACCGGGTTTCTAAATCACTTGAGACACAACTTTGGAGCTAACATATTTCCTCCATAAAATGATTTGCCAGACACCATCTTCTGTAAGTAGTTTGAAAAGCCATTTATCCAGAAGAATGATATTTTTGACTTGCAAACCATGTATACCAAATCCATCGTATTTTTTGGTTGGCAAACCACATTTCATCTGGCCAGTCGGTATTTCTTCTTTTCACTATCCTCCTGTCAAAAGAATCTTGATCGAAAATAATCCACTTTATTCAAGATATCTGGTAACTGGAAAACAAGATCATATACAGTATCATATTGATGAGTACTGAATTTATGAGTACAAGTCTTCCTCCAAGAGATAGTAATTTATCTTTCCAACTATTGCCCAACAACTAACAACTTCAGAAAATCATATCGATGTCGAATCTAGCTATGTACACAACATAATTAATGCCACGGGCACAACATGACGACACACTAAATTTCCTAGTTCATAGTATACGCATTTGGTTTTATGAATGCATATATAGCTTTTCTGCATTTTTAATCAAACTTTATAAAATTTGACCTTATTGCGAGAACTCTTCTCTCCCTGGCCCCTAGGTAATGCGAGAACTAGCTGAAGGCTGAACACACAAGCTATCCGGTACCAACGAAGCTGGTAGAGAGTGCACAAGTTGCAAATTGGCAGCGCCATCATGGCATCAAATCGAAAAGAAATTTCAACGCACCTTGCGTAAGTCACTAGTAGAAAACAGGCCTTCCGTCCAGGCCATTAGTCCCGGCTGTGGGCCGGGACTAATGGCCCTGGCCGGACGGCCCGAGCCACCCAGAACCATATGTCCCGGCCCGTTAGACCCCATTAGTCCCGGTCTGAGACTCAAACCGGGACTAAAGGGCCCTTGCCCTGCCGCTCGCTGGGGGCACCCCCTTTAGTCCCGGTTTGTATCTCCAACCGGGACTAGTGGTCTGACCCTGTATATACGCACAGCCCCCTCCCCCTCTCAACTGTTTTTTCCTGGTGGGAGAGAGTGTTGTTGTGCTATTTTTTTCTTGTTCATACATATGCACTAAAGGTGTTCGGTGAAATGTCCATTAGAGCGATGCAAGTTTAGGTCACACAAGACAGACATGATATGAGGTGCCTGAGCCACACTTAAGTTTTCTCATCTTTGTTTCCAAGTGTAATAAAAGGTTAGCAACTATTTTCTCGTTAAGACCGTCGTGCGGTACTAATTTTAGCATAGTGATTGCGTTTGACATATATTTGTATGATACAGATGAGCCATCCATGGATGTACGGTGACCGACGCTCTGCTGCTTTCAGAGAAGGCGTGCATTCTTTTCGAGTTGTGGCCGAGGAGAACATGCGACGGGATGGTTTTATGTGTTGTCCATGTGTTAACTATACGAATGAGAAGGCTCATACTTCCGCAAGATTCATTCAGAGCCACCTGTTTCGGTCTGGTTTTATGTCCGGATATAATGTTTGGACCAAACACGGAGAAAGAGGGGTTGTGATGGAAGACGACGATGAAGAAGAGAACGATGATGACAACTACCGATCTATGTTCCCTGAATACGCTGATACTGCAATGGAAGACAATGAAGAAGAAGGAGGTGAAGAACGGGAACCAGACCGGCCGGCTGATGATCTTGGTCGGGTCATTTCTGATGCAAAGCGAGACTACGACACAGAAAAGGAGAGGTTGAAGTTTGAGCAGATGTTACAGGACCACAACAAATTATTGTACCCAACTTGTGAAGATGGCCAGAAGAAGCTGGGTAGCACACTGGAATTGCTGAAGTGGAAGGCAGAGACCGGTGTGACTGACTCGGGATTTGAGAAGTTGCTGGTACTCATGAAGATGTTGCTTCCAAGAAATAACGAATTGCCCGCCAGTATATACGAAGCAAAGAAGCTCGTATGCCCTCTAGGATTAGATGTGCAGAAGATACATGCGTGCCCTAATGACTACATCCTCTACCGCGGTGAGAAGTACAAGAATTTGGATAAATGTCCGGTATGCACTGCATTGAGATATAAGATCAGAAAAGATGACCCTGGTGATGTTGATGGCGAGCCACCCAGGAAGAGGGTTCCTGCCAAGGTGATGTGGTATGCTCCTATAATACCACGACTGAAACGTTTGTTCAGAAACAAAGAGCATGCCAAGTTGTTGCGATGGCACATGGAAGAACATAAGAAAGACGGGATGTTGAGGCACCCCGCTGATGGTCGACAGTGGAGAAAAATCGATAGAGACTTTTCGGACTTTGCTGGTGAAGCAAGAAACTTATGGTTTGGTCTAAGTGCAGATGGCATGAATCCTTTTGGGGATCAGAGCTACAGTCACAGCACCTGGCCCGTCACTCTATGTATCTACAACCTTCCTCCTTGGTTGTGCATGAAGCGGAAGTTCATTATGATGCCAATGCTCATCCAAGGCCCGAAGCAACCCGACAGCGACATTGATGTGTACCTAAGGCCATTAGTTGATGAACTTTTACAGTTGTGGGCCGAACCAGGTTTACGTGTGTGGGATCAGCACAAACAGGAGCCATTCGACCTACGAGCGTTGTTGTTCGTAACCATCAACGATTGGCCTGCTCTTAGTAACATCTCAGAACAGACGAACAAGGGATATAATGCATGCACACACTGTTTAGATGAGACTGAAAGTATATATCTGGATAAATCTAGGAAGAATGTGTGCTCGTAGAATCGTCGTTTTCTTCTGCCCAGACACCCCTTAAGGAAAAAAGGCAAGAATTTTGATGGCGAGGCAGATCACTGGAAGAAGCCTGCCCCCCGTACTGGTGTTGATGTATTTGGTGTGATCAAGGATTTAAATGTAATATTTGGAAAGGGTCCCGGAGGACAACCTGTTCCGAAAGACGCCGACAGACGCGCACCCATGTGGAATAAGAAATCTATATTTTGGGAGCTACCCTATTGGGAAGTCCATGAAGTCCGCTCTGCAATCAACGTGATGCACTTGACGAAGAATCTTTGCGTGAATATTCTAGGCTTCTTGGGCTTATATGGGAAGTCAAAAGATACACCGGAAGTACGGGAGGACCAACAACGTCATAAAGGACGCGACAGCAAGCATCCAGGGCAGTTTCAAGGGTCTGCCAATTACGCCCTTACCAAGGAAGAGAAGGAAATCTTTTTAAAGTCTTTTTCAGTATGAAGGTCCCGTCTGGCTTCTCGTCTAACATAAAGGGAATAGTAAATATGAAAGAGAAAAAATTTCAAAACCTAAAGTCCCATGACTGCCACGTGCTTATGACGCAATTGCCTTCGTTTGCATTGAGAGGGATTCTACCGGAAAATGTTTGGCTGGCCATTGTGAAGGTATGTGCATTCCTCAATGCAATTTCTCGGAAGATAATCGATCCAGAAAGCCTATCAGGGTTAGATATTGATGTGGTCCAATGTCTCGTCACCTTCGAGTTGTTGTACCCTCCATCTTTCTTCAATATTATGACGTACCTCCTAGTTCACCTAGTCGAAGAGATTAGAATTCTCGGTCCTGTGTTTCTACACAATATGTTCCCCTTCGAAAGGTTCATGGGAGTCTTAAAGAAATATGTTCATAACCGTGCTAGGCCAGAAGGAAGCATCTCCAAGGGCTATGGAACAGAGGAGGTCATTGAGTTTTGTGTTGACTTTCTTCCTGACCTTAAGCCGATTGGTGTTCCTGAATTTTGGTATGAGGGGAGGCTAACTGTAAAAGGCACACTATGAAGGAAAACAATGGTATGTATGGACAGGGATTCTTTCAATAAAGCACACTACACAGTTGTAGACAATTCCACCTTGGTGGCTCCGTATATCGAGAAATACAAGATTATTGTACGCTCAGAAAACCCGGGGATGCCTGACTCCTCGATTAAAGTGGAACACGAGGACACTATTGGCAGTTGGTTGCAGAAGCATCTCATGAATAACAACACTATTGAAGATCAGCTGTACTTGTTGGCATGGTTACCATCTTCGACTATATGTACTTTCCAAGGGTACGAGATAAATGGTAATACATTTTACACGATCGCCCAAGATAAAAAGAGCACCAACCAAAACAGTGGTGTCCGCTTTGATGCAACAGATGACAATGGGAAGAAGGACACATATTATGGGTACATAGAGGAGATATGGGAACTTGAGTATGGACCTACTTTTAAGGTCCCTTTGTTTCGGTGCAAATGGGTCAAGATGACAGGAGGAGGGGTACATGTAGACGAAAAGTATGGCATGACAACAGTGGAAATCAACAATCTTGTGTACATGGACGAACCATTCGTCCTAGCCAACGATGTGGCTCAGGTTTTCTATATGAAGGACATGTCTACGAAACCGAGAAAAAGAAATCAGCAAAAGAATACATCGTTCGATGAGCCAAAGCGCCACATAGTTCTTTCAGGGAAAACAAACATCGTGGGAGTGGATGACAAGACAGATATGTCAGAAGAATATAATAAGATTCATGAAATCCCGCCCTTCAAAGTGAAAACTGACCCAAGCCTCCTGTTAAATAAGGAAGATTCTCCATGGCTACGGCGCATAAGAAAACAACAACACTAGATAGGGATGTTGGTGTAATATATTAAACCTTCTATGTAATCATATTGTTAAGTGATGAAGATTCTCCATGGCCATGATGACCGCACTATAAATAGAGGGAAAGGGCAGGGCAGGCTGGGCCAGGCAGCACCAATAATAGGGGTTGAACCTTAAGTCCCGGTTGGAGAAACCAACCGCGACTGGAGGGATTGCGGCAGGCTGGGCCAGGTAGCACTAATAATAGGGGTTGAACCTTTAGTCCCGGTTGGATGAACCTTTAGCCCCGGTTGGAGACAACAACTGGGACAAAACACGAGTGAGCACTAATAATAGGGGTGAGTGTCGACATTATGTCGTGAGTGTCGACACTATGCCGAGCTTCTTGTACTATAAATAGGCCAGTCCTCCAGCCAGTTTGAGGAATCCAAGATCGATGGTTTTCGAGAGCAGGGACACCACTACGGCCAGTTTCAGGGAGATGCCGCCGGAGCCCAGTCCTCCGGCATCTCCAAGAAACTGGTCATAGAGGCACTCCCTAATATGTGAAATTAGGTTAGCTCCTAGGCATATTGATCTAGTTAGAGAAGTTACAAGCTGCAAGATGGTCTTCGAGAGCAGGGACACCACTACAGCCAGTTTCAGGGAGATGCCGTCGGAGCCCAGTCCTCCAGCATCTCCAAGAAACTGGTCATAGAGGCACTCCCTAATATGTGACCACACGTTTTTGGAGATCAGATCTTCATGGTAAGTATGAATCGGGACAACATCTTCATAGTTTGGGAAAGTCGTAGTACGAATCAGAACTAAAGGTGCCCCTTTAGTCCCGGTCCAACCATAAAACGAGACTAACACTCAAGACATTTATTAATATTTAAAAACCGAGACTACGGAATCGGGACTAAAGGCCCCCTTTAGTCCTGGTCCAGCCACAAACCGGGACAAACACTCAATACATTTATTAATATTAAAAACCGGGACAAACTGGGACCAGCTAACACTCAGGACTAAAGCCGCCCCTTTAGTCATAATCATGCCTAGTCCTATAGTACATAGCTTCATGGTCTTCTTCGTCATCGTCATCATCATTGTCATCGTCACCTGCCACTCCGGGGATCCTGAGCCCAGCCATGGCATATACCGGGGGCACCTGTCACTCCGGCCTCGGATTCACGACGGGCGGGTGGACTTGTGGGCACCGCAGGTGAGGATGGTCTCCCTCGGCGATGTAGCGCATCACGCCTATGATAGTACGGTTCTCCCACCACAGACGACGGTCGGCTTCGTTGTGGTTCACCGGGGGCAGGCCATCACCATCGTACCTGGCGAGCTCCCTTTCCCGTCGGTTAGCGAAGAAGGCATTCCAGGTGTCGTAGTTGTCGGGATCCCACTGGGGATCCATCCGTTGCTCCGGCGTGAGCTCGTGGTAGAAGTGGTTCGTGATGGCCGCCTGTCGGGCGGAGCGTTGAGGCACGGGAGGGACAGGAACACCTCCAGCACTCAGCATCCAGCCGGCGGGCGGCCGGTAGCCTGGTGGGAAAGGGTAGATTGAGGCGCACAGCGCCTCCGTCTCCTCGAGGGTCAGAATGGCCTAGTAGGCGTTGTCCATTTCTGTGAGAGAAGAAGGTGTGGATGTGTGCATAACCATGACGCGGCCGACCTATATATAGATGGAAAAGGCAGGAAAACATGGCGGGATACGGTGGGAAATGGCGGAAAATATCTTTAGTCCCTGTCAGTGGCTACAACCGGGACTAAAAGCTCGGTTCAGAGGAAATTATTCAAATTCAAGAACTTTTCATGTTGAAAGTTTAGTGAGATTCAAAAATATGCAAAAAAAATATTAGTTAATGCATTTTTAAATTGATAATGGCAAAATGGTTAATAATTTGACTATTTAAAATAATTATTTGATAAAACAGAAAATTGATTTGGATTAATTATTCAAATTCAAGAACTTTTCATGTTGAAAGTTTTGTCAAATTCAAAAATATGCAAAAAAAATTATAGTTAATGCATTTTTAAATTGATAATGGCAAAATGGTTAATAATTTGACTATTTAAAATAATTATTCGATAAAACAGAAATGGATTTGGATTAATTATTCAAATTCAAGAACTTTTGATGTTGAAAGTTTTGTCAAATTCACAAGTATGCAAAAAAGTATAATTTAAATGTTTTAAATGATATTTTTGAAAAATTGAAAGAAAAAGCACACGCGCGCTGGGGTTTTTGGCCCAGCGCGCGCAAATTTGGGCCTTTAGTCCCGGTCTAAAGGTCTGGCCCAGCGCGCGAAACGAAATGCCCCCCCTTTAGTCCCGGTCCATGGCACCAGCCGGGACTAGAGACCCCCCTTTAGTCTTGGCTGGTGCCACGGACCGGGACTAAAGGGGGGGGTATAAAAGTAGCCTTCTCCCCTGATGCGTTCCACGCACCGGGATAAGTGGAGGCCAAATCGCGCACTAACGCCGCCAGGCTGCCAAAAATTTTCGTCGGCACCGTCGACGAACTGCGCCTCTATCGGCCGCCTGAACCGTGCCTCCTCCCTCCACGCCGACCGCCCGAGCCGGCCACGCCACCTCCGCACCCCTGTCGCCGCGCACCGCCAACCGCCAGCGCCCCTGCCGCCGCGCACCTGTTGGAATTATGCCCTAGAGGCAATAATAAAGATGTTATTATTATAATTCTTGTTCATGATAAAGTTTATATTCCATGCTAGAATTGTATTAAGCGGAAACTTTAATACTTGTGTGGTTTGTGAACAACACCGTGTCCCTAGTACGCCTCTATGGACTAGCTCATTGATCAATGATGGTTAAGGTTTCCTAACCATAGACATGAGTTGTCAATTGATAATGAGATCATATCATTGGAGAATGATATGATGGACATACCCAAACTAAGCGAAGCAATTAGATCATATCATCGTGTTCATCTTTGCGAAGCTTTTCCTATGTCAAATATTGTATTCCTTAGACCATGAGATAAACTCCCTGGTATCGGAAGAAAGCTTTGAGGTCATCAAACGTCATCCTATGAGAGGGTGATTATAAAGGTGTCTCTCAGGTGATCGGAAAGTATCTGTTGGGTTGTATGTATCGAGATGGAATTTGTCCCTCCCAAGTCGGAGAGATATACTTCGGTCCCACTCGGTAATCGATATCAACACCGCTTGCAAGCATGTGGTTAAGGAGTTAATCACAAAGTGATATCGGATTACGGAACGAGTAAAGTACTTGCTGTGAACGAGATTGAACTAGGTATGACGGTACCGACGATCGAATCTCGGGCAAGTAAAATATCGCGAGACGAAGGGAATATATATATGGGATTGTTTGAATCCTGACATCGTGGTTCATCTGATATGATCATCGATGAATGTGTGGGAGTCAATATGGGTGCCCAGACCCCGCTGTTGATTATTGATAGAAGATCATGTCTGCATATTCTCGAACCCGCAGGGTCACACACTTAACGTGTCTCGACGCTAGGATAGAATGGATAATTGGTTTATGAATTTTTGTTCGGAGTCTCGGATGGGATCCGGGATATCACGAGAGGTTCCAGAATGGTCCGGAGAATAAGATTCATATAAGGCAATGCAGTTTTTGGAGTTCGGAATTGTTCCGGGTTAATCGGTATTGTACCGGAAGCTTTTAGAACCTTCCGGAAGGGGACCAACGTGGCCCCACCTTCCGGGAGGGGGCATGGGCCTATGAGGGAGTGTCCTGGACGCATTGGGCCAGGGGCACAAGGCCCCATAGGGCCCAGCCGATCCTAGAGAGTTTAAATCGTTTAAACTAGAGATAGGGTTTCTAGAAGAGGGGAGAGTCCATGCCCCCCACTCCTTATCCTTTGGGCTTGGGGGAGGGGCTAGGGCTGCGCCCCCCTATATATAAAGAGGGGTGGGGGCGCACCAACCCCCCACACCTCTCCTCCAAACCCTAGCCGCCTTGCTAGCTTTCCTCTCTCCCTCCCGACTGTTTGTAGGCGAAGCCCTGCAGCAGAAATTCTCCACCATATACACCACGCCGTCGTGTTGTAGATCCAATCTATCTCTCCACCATACTTGCTGGTCCGAGGAAGGAGGAGACGTCGAGGTGCTGCACGTGTGCATCTCATGGAGGCACCGCCACTTGTGGTGCTAGATCGGATCGGATCGCGAGGAGGAGAAGCGAGTACGACTACATCACCCACGTTCCGACGAACGTTCCGCTGTGCGAATCTTCAAGGGTATGAAGATCTAATCCAATCTCTCTCGTTGATTGCATCTCCTAGATTAGATCTTGGCTTTCCCTCTGTTCGCATCCGTAGAAAATTTTGATTTACTATGCCGCGAAACCCTTCAGTGGTATCAGAGCTAGATCTATGCGTAGATGTGTTTCACGAGTAGAACGCAACATGGTTGTTGCGGGCGTTGATGTTTTCTGTTGCAAGCCTCTTGTTTGTGTTCTTCTTATGACGCGGGATAGTGAGATTGAAGCGGTCCAGGCCAACCTTACGCGACGTCGTTCGCGAGACCGGCTCCGCACTTGACGTGTGGCTTGTTCCACACATGCGGCTGGTGGATGTCAGTTTCTCTCACTATAGTTGTCATGGGATTAACACCAGAGTTTGGCAACCATAATATCACCGTTGTGGCTTTCCGTAGGTAAGAATCATTCTTAGCATCTACTCCCATAAGCCACGTAAAACATGCAACAACAAAGTAGAGGCGTCTAACTTGTTTTTGCAGGGAGTGTTTTCTGTGATATGGTATGGCCCAAGATGTGATGTGTATATTGCATGCGATGATCATGTTTTGTAATGTTTCACGACTTGCATGTCGATGACTACACAACCGGCAGGAGCCATATGGTTGTCTTTATAACTGTGTATGACCTGCGAGTCAACTTCTTATACGCCATGTAATAGCTTTACTTTATCGCTAAGTAGTTAGCAATAGTTGTAGTTGCTATTCGTGGTGGAGGCAATCATGGTGGAGTGATGGAGATCATGCCGGAATGCACAAGATGGAGATCATTGCGCGAAGATTGGCTATACCATGTCACATAAAGTTATATGCATGTGATGTTTATCCTTTTATGTATCTTATTATGCTTAGATCGCGACGGTAGCATTATAAGATGATTCCTCACTTAAAGATCAAGATAAAAACTGTGTTCTCCCCGAGTATGCACCGTTGCGAAAGTTCGTCGTGTCCAAGCATCACGTGATGATCGGGTGCTATAGACTCTACGCTCACATACAACGGGTGCAAGCCAGTTTTGCACACGCGGAAATACTTGGGTCTAGCTTGACGAGCCTATCATGTACAGACATGGCCTCGGAACACAAGAACCGAAAGGTTAAGCATGAGTCATATGAATGATATGATCGACACTTTGTTGTCCACCATTGAAACCACATCTCTTCTCGTGATGATCGGATCAGGTGTGGTGAATTTGGATCGTGTTCACTAAACAAGTTGAGGGATGTTGAATTTAGTGGGAGTTCATCTAGTAATTTGATTAAGATGAACTATTTATCATGAACATAGTCTAAATTGTACTTGCCAATACTGTAGATCACATGGCCAAGTCCAACTTCAACTTCAACGTTTTTGCTGAGAAAGAAAAGCTTAGAAACAATGGGTCTAACTTCACCAATTGGTTCCGCAATCTAAGAATCATTCTGTCTGGCGGACAAAAGGACTATGTCCTTGGGAAAGCGTTAGGTGACCCCCCTGCTGCAACTGCGCCGGCTGATGAGAAAGCTGTCTATCAGTCGCGTAAAGATGATTATGGTGTGATTAAGAGCACCATGTTGTTTGCTATGGAACCGGAACTTCAAAATCGTTTTGAAGAGTATCCCGGGCCCTTTGAGATTCTCGAGGAGCTGAAAACCATGTTTCAGACTCAGGCCCGTTCTGAGAGATATGAGATCTCCGAGAAGTTCTTTAACTGCAAGATGGAGGAAGGGAGTTCCGTTAGTGAGCACGCCATTAAGATGACGGGCTACACTCAACGGCTTGAGCAACTGGAATGCACGATTCCAGAGGAGCTCAAGATTGACAGGGTTCTGCAATCACTCCCTCCCAGCTACAAAAGTTTTGTAGTGACTCATAATCAGATTGGTTCCACTGATACGATCACCGAGCTCTTCGCAAAGCTAAAGGCTGCGGAAGTGGACATCAAGAAGGATAATCATGTGTTGATGGTCAACAAGCCCTCCTTTAAGAAAGGTAAGGGGGCAAAGAAGTCCTTCAAGAAGGGCGGCGGCAAGCGCAATGCCCCTGCTGAGAAGAAGCTCAGGTCTGGTCCCAAGCCGGACACTGAGTGCTTCTATTGCAAGGACAAGGGTCACTGGAAGCGCAACTGTCCGAAGTACTTAGCGGACAAGAAGGCTGGCACCATCAAAGGTATATTTGATATACATGTTATTGATGTTTTCCTTACTAGCCCTCGTTGTAGTGCCTGGGTATTTGATACCGGTTCAGTTGCTAATATTTGTAACTCGAAACAGGAGCTACGGAATAGACGGCGGTTTGCGAGGGATGAGGTGACGATGCGCGTTGGCAACGGATCAAGAGTTGATGTGATGGCCGTCGGCACGCTCTCCTTAGTTTTACCTTCGGGATTAGTTTTAAACCTTAATAAGTGTTATTATGTGCCTGCGTTGAGCATGAACATTATTTCTGGATCGTGTTTATTGCAAGACGGTTATTCATTTAAATCGGAGAATAATGGTTGTTCTATTTATATGAGTAACATCTTTTATGGTCATGCACCTCTTGTGAATGGTTTATTTCTTCTAAATCTCGAAAGGGATGAAACACACATCCATAACATTGAGGCTAAGAGATGCAAAGTAGATAGTGATAATACTACTTATTTGTGGCACTGTCGTCTAGGTCATATTGGTGTAAAGCGCATGAAGAAACTCCATTCTGATGGACTTTTGGAGTCTCTTGATTTTGAATCATTTGACACATGCGAACCATGCCTCATGGGCAAGATGATCAAAACCCCGTTCTCCGGTATGATGGAGCGAGCAACGGACTTGTTGGAAATCATACATACCGATGTATGCGGACCGATGAGTGTTTCGACGCGCGGTGGATATCGCTATTTCCTCAATTTTACCGATGACTTAAGTAGATATGGGTATATCTATTTAATGAAACATAAATCTGAAACATTTGAAAAATTCAAGGAATTTCAGAATGAAGTGGAGAACCATCGTAACAGAAAGATTAAGTTTCTACGATTCGATCGTGGAGGTGAATATTTGAGTTATGATTTTCTCACGCATCTTAAAGCAAGTGGAATCGTTTCACAACTCACGCCACCCGGAACACCACAGCGCAATGGTGTGTCTGAACGCCGGAATCGAACCCTATTAGATATGGTCCGATCAATGATGTCTCTTACTGATTTGCCGTTATCATTTTGGGGTTATGCATTAGAAACCGCTGCATTCACTTTAAATAGGGATCCATCTAAATCCTTTGAGACGACACCATATGAACTATGGTTTGGTGCTAAACCTAATTTGTCGTTTCTTAAAGTTTGGGGATGCGAAGCTTACATCAAGAAGTTGATGCCGGACAAGCTCGAACCCAAAGCGGAGAAATGCGTCTTCATAGGATACCCTAAGGAAACTATTGGGTATACCTTCTATCACAGAACCGAAGGCAAAGTGTTTGTCGCAAAGAACGGTTCCTTTCTTGAGAAGGAGTTTCTCTCGAAAGAAGTGAGTGGGAGGAAAGTAGAGCTAGACGAGGTTATTGAACCTTCTCTTGAATTGGAGAGTGGCGCAGCACCTGAAATTGTTCCAGTGCCGCCTGCACCAACAATAGAGGAAGCTAATGACAAGGATCATGAAGCTTCGGACGATGCTGCTACTGAACATCGCAGGTCGACAAGGTCGCGTGCCCCTCCTGAGTGGTATGGCAACCCTGTCTTGACTGTCTTGTTAGTAGAAGACAGTGAACCTACGAACTATGAGGAAGCGATGATGAGCCCAGACTCTGAGAAATGGCTTGAAGCCATGAAATCCGAATTGGGATCCATGAGCGAAAACCAAGTATGGACTTTGGTGGACCCTCCTATCGACCGAAAGGCCGTTGAGTGCAAATGGATCTTCAAGAAGAAAACGGACGCGGATGGTAATGTTACTGTCTATAAAGCACGGCTTGTCGCAAAAGGTTTTCGACAAGTTCAAGGTGTTGACTACGATGACAATTTTTCTCCCGTAGCGATGTTTAAGTCCATTCGGATTTTATTAGCAATTGTTGCGTTTCATGATTATGAAATATGGCAAATGGATGTCAAGACTGCGTTCCTCAATGGCAACATTGATGAAGAGTTGTATATGATGCACCCCGAAGGTTTTGTCGATCCTAAGGATGCTAGTAAAGTATGCAAACTTCAGCGTTCCATTTATGGACTGAAGCAAGCATCTCGGAGTTGGAACCTTCGTTTTGATCAAGTGATCAAGAGCTTTGGATTTGTTCCAAATTGCTACGAAGCTTGTATCTACAAGAAAGTGAGTGGGAGCTCGGTGACGTTTCTGGTACTATATGTGGATGACATATTGATTATTGGAAATGACATCAACATGCTTAACGATGTGAAGAGTTATTTGAACAAGTGTTTTTCAATGAAAGACCTAGGTGAAGCTGCTTATATATTGGGCATCAAGATCTATAGAGATAGACAAAGACGCCTGATAGCTTTAAGCCAAAGTACATACCTAGACAAGGTTCTGAAAAGGTTCAGAATGGATAAGGCAAAGAAAGGTTCAGTGCCTATGTTGTCAGGTAAGATATTGAGCAAGGCTCAGTGTCCAGCTACGGTAAATGATAGGGAAGCTATGAGCAAAGTGCCTTATGCCTCGGCCATAGGTTCCATCATGTATGCCATGCTGTGTACTAGACCGGATGTGTCCAATGCTCTTAGTTTGACGAGCAGATATCAAAGTGATACAGGAGTGGAACACTGGACAGCCGTGAAGAACATCCTAAAGTACCTAAATAGGACTAAAGAAATGTTCTTAGTCTATGGGGGTGATGAACAGCTTGTCGTAAAAGGTTACGTCGACGCTAGTTTTGACACCGACAAGGATGATTCCAAATCTCAGACAGGATACGTTTATATTTTGAATGGAGGAGCTGTGAGCTGGAGAAGCTGCAAGCAAAGCGTGATCGCGGGATCTACAGTAGAAGCGGAATACATGGCTGCTGCAGAAGCGTCAAGTGAAGGAGTTTGGATCAGAAACTTCATTACTGAGCTTGGCGTGGTTCCAAGTGCATTGGACCCACTGGAGATATTGTGTGACAACACTGGCGCCATAGCACTCGCTAAGGAACCAAGATATCATCCAAAGACCAAGCATATCAACCGCAAGTTTCATATAATCCGAGATTATATAGCAGATGGAGATCTGAAGATTAGCAAAGTACATACAGATCTGAATGTCGCAGATCCATTGACTAAACCTCTTCCACGTGTAAAACATGATCAACACCTCAGTGCCATGGGTGTGAGATTGTTGCCAGATGTAAACTAGATTATTGACTCTAGTGCAAGTGGGAGACTGTTGGAATTATGCCCTAGAGGCAATAATAAAGATGTTATTATTATAATTCTTGTTCATGATAAAGTTTATATTCCATGCTAGAATTGTATTAAGCGGAAACTTTAATACTTGTGTGGTTTGTGAACAACACCGTGTCCCTAGTACGCCTCTATGGACTAGCTCATTGATCAATGATGGTTAAGGTTTCCTAACCATAGACATGAGTTGTCAATTGATAATGAGATCATATCATTGGAGAATGATATGATGGACAGACCCAAACTAAGCGAAGCAATTAGATCATATCATCGTGTTCATCTTTGCGAAGCTTTTCCTATGTCAAATATTGTATTCCTTAGACCATGAGATAATACAACTCCCTGGTATCGGAAGAAAGCTTTGAGGTCATCAAACGTCATCCTATGAGAGGGTGATTATAAAGGTGTCTCTCAGGTGATCGGAAAGTATCTGTTGGGTTGTATGTATCGAGATGGAATTTGTCCCTCCCAAGTCGGAGAGATATACTTCGGGCCCACTCGGTAATCGATATCAACACCGCTTGCAAGCATGTGGTTAAGGAGTTAATCACAAAGTGATATCGGATTACGGAACGAGTAAAGTACTTGCTGTGAACGAGATTGAACTAGGTATGACGGTACCGACGATCGAATCTCGGGCAAGTAAAATATCGCGAGACGAAGGGAATATATATATGGGATTGTTTGAATCCTGACATCGCGGTTCGTCCGATATGATCATCGATGAATGTGTGGGAGTCAATATGGGTGCCCAGACCCCGCTGTTGATTATTGATAGAAGATCATGTCTGCATATTCTCGAACCCGCAGGGCCACACACTTAACGTGTCTCGACGCTAGGATAGAATGGATAATTGGTTTATGAATTTTTGTTCGGAGTCTCGGATGGGATCCGGGATATCACGAGAGGTTCCGGAATGGTCCGGAGAATAAGATTCATATAAGGCAATGCAGTTTTTGGAGTTCGGAATTGTTCCGGGTTAATCGGTATTATACCGGAAGCTTCTAGAACCTTCCGGAAGGGGACTAACATGGCCCCACCTTCCGGGAGGGGGCATGGGCATATGAGGGAGTGTCCTGGCCGCATTGGGCCAGGGGCACAAGGCCCCATAGGGCCCAGCCGATCCTAGAGAGTTTAAATCGTTTAAACTAGAGATAGGGTTTCTAGAAGAGGGGAGAGTCCATGCCCCCCACTCCTTATCCTTTGGGCTTGGGGGAGGGGCTAGGGCTGCGCCCCCCTCTATATAAAGAGGGGTGGGGGCGCACCAACCCCCCACACCTCTCCTCCAAACCCTAGCCGCCTTGCTAGCTTTCCTCTCTCCCTCCCGACTGTTTGTAGGCGAAGCCCTGCAGCAGAAATTCTCCACCATATACACCACGCCGTCGTGTTGTAGATCCAATCTATCTCTCCACCATACTTGCTGGTCCGAGGAAGGAGGAGACGTCGAGGTGCTGCACGTGTGCATCTCACGGAGGCACCGCCACTTGTGGTGCTAGATCGGATCGGATCGCGAGGAGGAGAAGCGAGTACGACTACATCACCCACGTTCCGACGAACGTTCCGCTGTGCGAATCTTCAAGGGTATGAAGATCTAATCCAATCTCTCTCGTTGATTGCATCTCCTAGATTAGATCTTGGCTTTCCCTCCGTTCGCATCCGTAGAAAATTTTGATTTACTATGCCGCGAAACCCTTCAGCACCGCCAGCAGCCGCGCGCCACCGCCGCGCCCCGGCCTGCCCGCGCCCCGCAAGCCCGCGCCCGCTCCAGCGCCACCGCCGGCCGCCGGCCGCCAACTCCGGTGAGGTTGATTAGGTTTAGGATTTGTTAATTAGTCTATATATTTAGTTTAGGATTTGTTAATTAGTGTATATATTTAGTTTAGGATTTTTTAGTTATTTGTTAATTATTTGTTATTTATATTAGTGTATATATTTAGTTTAGGATTTTGTTATATTAGTGTATATATATTTAGTTTAGGATTTTTTTTTAGTTTAGGATTTTGTTATATTAGTGTATATATTTAGTTTAGGATTTTTTTAGTTTAGGATTTTGTTATATCACCGGCCACCGCCACCGCAACTCCGGGTTTAGGGTTTAGGGGTGGTGACCGGAGTTAGGGTCAGGGTGGTGGTTTTCGCGGGAAGCCGCTTAGTCGCTCGCCTCTCCCGCGGACACCATCACCGGCCACCGCCACCGGACCTCCGGGTTTAGGGTTTTGGGGTGCTGACCGGAGTTAGGGTTAGGGTGGTGGTTCTCGCAGGAAGCCGCTTAGTCGCCCGCCACTCCCGCGTCCACCATCACCGGCCACCGCCACCGCACCTCCGGGTTTAGGGTTTAGGGGTGGTGACCGGAGTTAGTGTTAGGGTGGTGGTTCTCGCGGGAAGCCGCTTAGTCGCCCGCCTCTCCCGCGGCCACCATCACCGGCCACCGCCACCGCACCTCCGGGTTTAGGGTTTAGGGGTGGTGACCGGAGTTAGGGTTAGGGTGGTGGTTCTCGCGATAAGCCGCTTAGTCGCCCGCCTCTCCCGCGGCCACCATCACCGGCCACCGTCCACCGCACCTCCGGGTTTAGGGGTTTAGGTTTTATTTTGTTAAGTTCACATAAATATTGTGTGCATTTTGCAGGAACTATGGATCCACCTAGTCCCCCAGTCCGCAGAGACCTAGATTCGGAACACTTGCTCGAGGATATGATTCACGATGTCGATGATGGATCTCCATCGAGATATCTGAACTCATCCAGTGAGGGAGAGGAGACCAACAGACAAGAGGAAGAAGCCTATGGACGCGTAACGCAGACCGACGAGGTATATATAAGATGTCCGATGGTCGTCACTAGATGTACCTAGTTATATATATTATGTTGACGAATGTTTCTTCTCTTAGGCCTCTACATCGAGCAAGAAAACCAAACGTGGCCCAGCCAAAAAGTTGCTCCAGGGTACTGTTTATGAACCCCCAGGGGTTTCAGGAGACGGCAAACCATTGGAACCAAAGAAAACAAAACAACTATTTGTACAACAATGCGGAGTTGTTGCTAGAGATCGCACCCCGATCACTGTTCGGGAGTGGTATAAGACCAAAGAGGCGGAATGGAGTGATGTGTATATCAACGATAGGTTCAAAAATGAACTTTTTAATGACCTAATGGCACATTTCAAGCTGGCAGAATGTGACACTGAGGACGAGACTGCTGAAATGAGAAAGAAAGTCAAGCAGTTTGCACTAAAGAAGATGGCCTAACTATTCAAGAACTAGAAGAAGTCATTATGGCAACAGTATCAGAAGAACAAGAAAACCCCATTATTCGAAGGCTATCTAGCAAAGCAGCAGCCTTACTAGGATGCATTTGTGGAGTATAGCAAAACAGGAGTTGCTACGGAAAATTCAGAAAAAAACAAGATAAATGCTGCGAAGAAGAAATATCACCATAACATGGGGCCAGGGGGCTACGCGGTTTCCAAGCCTAAGTGGGATGCAAAAGAGAAAGAGCTTCAAAAAAAGGGATCATTCTAGAACCAATTCGCGAAGAATGGGATTTGAGGGCAAGAAATTGGTTCCTTGGGCATGGGAGTACATATGACGAACTTACAGGGGACCTTGTTTGCAGTGACGGGATAAAGGTACCCAAGACTGCATGGCTAAATGTGGTCAAAGATATTAAAGATGGAATGAAACAGTTTCATCCCGATAGAGAGAAAGACTTGCTGACCTTGGTCCTCGGGAATCGCGAACATACAGGACGAGTCCGAGGCCTTGACGGGAGTTTCACGTGGGAGACTGGGTTTCCTAAGGACCAAGGTACCTATAGAAGCCGAGCAAGAGCAAATCAACGACGGGAGGAGGAGGAGGCAGACAAGTTCAAGCAGCTGCTAGGAAGACTTGACAAGCAGCAGCAGCAGCAGATCGACGAACTTAGAGGAATAGCACGCTTGCAGCAAGATCCTCCACTCGATATTACCGCCAACCCATCTCAGCGGAGAAGCAACATCGCTGAATCAGAGGTCCCGTCTAATGATGCATCCTATACAGATGGCGGTCCCGGCTACCCCGTGGATGGAATTAAGGAGCAGATACCTTGTGAGCTCCATAAAAAATTGAAGAACGTATCTGTGAAGGTGGCGGTCAGATCGGCTTTGCCTTGTCCGCCTGACGCACGTTGGCATGGCCGTGAGATTCCACCTGGCTATGCTAAAGTCGAGGTGGTCAAATCGTAAAGGAGTGGGAGTCAGTGGAGCTTGACATCCCTGGACCTGAAGGTGAGATCACACTGGGAGAAGTACTTGGTGGGATCATTCTCTAGTAAAAGAACAACATACGGTTTCTAGGCTCGGCTCCAAGGAAAACACTACCGCCTCCGAGTCGTCGCAGGTCTCCTTCACCTCCACCTCAACCTCCATCACCTCCAAGAAGCCCACCCCATGATGACTACGACCACCACATCCCGAGTCCATCTCGATCTCCGCCGCAAGCTCAACAGTCTTCGTCGCCCGCTAAGGACAATAAGGGGAAGCGTGCTCCGTCAGTGAGTACTAAAGGACGCGGTAGCCCAAAACGAAAAATGTCGCCCCTCCCAACAATGCCTCATCAGAATCTTCCCATCAGACCTTACGATCGTACTGATGCGGAATCTACAACGATATCAAAGGCCGAAGTGGCGGCACATTTTGAGAAGAAGAAACCCGAGCCCGCTTCGGTATACACCGAGAAATAAAAGGAATATGCACTTGATTTTCTGAACACACCATCGCAATATGAGTTGCGCCATAAGCCAGATGACTATCTACGCACACTTTAGAAAGAAGTGGCGAAGAGCAAATCAAGCAAATCAAGTGCAAGCGGTAAAAAATCAGCAAGCACAGGTGCAAGTGGGACTAAAACTGCAATCAGTAAAAAATCAGACGTTCCCCTTCTCGGACAACAGGCCAAACAAACGATCGCACCCCTCAAGGTGGTTTCACAAAACGTTCCACTCCTTGCACAACAGCCAGTAGATATGTCAATAGCTGCGGAGTTGGCGGACAACATGGAAATTACTCTTGATGAACTATTAGGCCCCCAACTCGACCATCTACCCAAGATGCCACTAGCCCCTAAATATGTCGCAGGTGAGGATTTGGTCAGCAAAGAGAGGCTGAAAGAACTGCCAACACAAATGCGGAATCTCCATCAATGGTACTCGGCGGTCATAAAGCAGGGGAGAATATTTATCGTAGCCAATGTCCCACGTGAGTACTACTTCAGACCCGAAGAGGTCCATATTGAGTTTCCAGAACTGTTCCAGTTATACCATCTCGACTCCCTGGACAAATCTATACTCAGTTGCTATTGTCTGTAAGTTGTTGAATTCATTGTCTACATGTTCAGTTTTTCAGTTTTTCAGTTCAGAACATATAATTATCCTTATTATACAGAAAGAAGATGCTGGAATGTAAATTAAAAAGAATCTATAATATCGGGTTCATTGACCCAGATAAAGTGCATATAGCCACGCTAAGGGATAACCCCGAGGAGACGGAGGAAAACCTTCTAAGGTTTCTACTGGAGCAAAATTTCTCTGACCACATACTGTTTCCTTACAATTTCAGGTGAGGGTCTTACTCTGTTGTACACATTCACTTTTGATTAATCGATGCTAATAAGTGTAAGTGATGAGTTACTGATGTATATATAAATGTTTGCAGTTTCCACTGGGTTCTACTAGACATTCAACTTGATAAGAGAAGAGTTGATGTCATGGACCCATCAAAGAGAAACCTGGAAGATTTCCGCAGCATATGCAGGACATGCTACAAAAGTAAGTTTCGCGCTATATCGGTCTCTTTCGTTGATTTCCTGAGATATCAGGTAATGAATAACTCATTCATTTATTTTCTTCGTCGGGCAGGGTTTGGATCTGGTTCAAACGCGAGGTTACGGGTGTATTTAGTGAGAAGCTGACGTTTAAGGCGGTTTCGGTAAGTAGCACGGGATATATCCGCGCATCTCTTTACTTCTAGTTTCAATACAATAATGATGCTCTAGATTATTATTTTGATTGAATTCTATTCTCGTAAAGTGCGCGAGGCAGCCACGGGGTTCGAATCTATATGGATTCTACGTTTGCGAGTTTATTCGCAAGTTTAGCACCGAACACAACGATTATAGAGTCGACGTAAGCAATGCATTCACACCATCATTTTATTGCCGTCACATTTTGTTATCGTGATTGATATTCATATTGATCTCCTTTTTCTTATATATAGTTCGAGAGAATGCGGGATCAACTACTACCGGAGCAACGCGTACTAGCAATTGCGGAGGAGCTGGCGGGATTTATTTTCAAAGAGATCGTAGACGATGCCGGAGAATTTAGTGTGAATAGGCGCTTCTGATCTCCATGTAATCGAACTATTTTGTGCTCTAGTCCCGGTATTCTGTGATCTCCATGTAACTATGTAAATTGTATATATTTGTATGCTCGATTTCGTAATACAAGTTATCTTATATATATGCAAGAACCTGTACGATACGTGGTGGCGTACAAATATTCAAAAACCATTTTGAAATAATAAATAAATAAATAAAACAATACAAAATGAATTCTCTGTCGCGGCAGAGAAATGGCACAAAATGTTACCGCGGCAGAGAAACGACGCAAAATGTTGCCGCGGCAGAGACCCACTAGCCCCGGACCATAAAACCAACCGGAACTAGTGGGGGTGTACCCTGAGCGCGCAGGGGCCGCCACGTGGACACCCACTAGTCCCGGCTGGTAACTGGACCAGAACTAGTGTTGGACCTCTAGTCCCGCTTGATTAGTACCGGTTTAAAAACCGGGACTAAAGATAGAGGCCGTGTCTCCACTAATAAGTGCGCATTAGGGTGCCTATACATACTCCCAAATCGCAATTATATTATTAGTGAGGACTACAACATGATTTCAGGAGTGAAAAGTGAAAACAGAGCGGTGCTTCATCGGGTGCACGACTGAAAATACGGCCAGGAAAAGGAAGGTCCATGGGCACCCAGGGAGCAAGGTTGCAATCACCATGAATTCCAGAGAATTATGCAAAGTCCATATCAGTAAAATCTCTTTCATGTCTTCCTTTCCCCTCTGCAATCTCGTTGCGAAAAGCTCCACAAATTCGTCGTCCACATAGCGTGCCAATCGCACTCGCGAATTCGCGATCAAAACATATAGTGCAGATTTGGTGGCGCATCAGTTTAAGATGCCCGAAACTTGTGGCTACAATGATCCACAGCGTTTATAAGGCGGGTATTTTTTCGGTGGGAAAGCCGTAAGTAAGTGTGTACCTATCAGTAATACAATTGAGATATGCACTCCCTTCGTCTTCTAATGTATGACTTTTAAGGTTTTTTTAAAAGTGTGTATATATCTAGACATGCATGTTTTATTGTTTAGAGCATCCCCACTCTCGTTGGACGAACCTAGGCCGAAACTCGGACCAAATTTTGGCCGAACAAAACTTGATTTTGGTCTGGAAACGCCGACTTTTTTACTCGCGTTCTCAGACCGAGTTCCCGCGTTCGGCTAATTTCAGACGAGTTTGGCAAATTTAGTCGGATTTCATTAAAGATAGGCGAATATAGGCGGATTACATCGAATTTAAACTAAAGTACTAGATAATAAATTAAAAAACATTAAAAAGGCCGCCGCTGTCGCCTTCGCCGATGTCGTTGCTGCTTTCTACTTGCCGAAGTTGCTATAGAAGGACGTGTAGCCGGGATCGGCCCTGCCATCGTCGTCGCTCGGCGGCTGTGGCGGCGGGAGCTCCCCTGGCCGGCGTTGCCGCGCCTCCACGGCTGGTAGGAGGGGCCGGCTTCGTCGTCGTCGAGGACGACGAGCGGCGCGCCCTGGTAGGCGAGAACGTGGCCAGACCAGGCCTGACGTTTGGCCTCCTGCTGCAGGCGGTGGGCGCGCCGCCGCTCCATCTCCTCCCAGTCCATCCGGGACCATTCCAGGATGTCCGGCGAGGACGGATCCAACGGCGGCTGCGGCGCCGCCTCCCCGAGGGAATCCTCCATTGCCATCTTAACGGCGAACGCCTCCTCGTCGACCGGCACCGGCCAGTCCCGCGGCTCCGGCTTGGGCGTGCAAAGGCGGAGACGGCCGATGGGCGGCGTCGGAGCACGCACCTCGTTGATGACGATGTCGTGCGACCTGGTCCTCGGAGGCGAACGAACCGACGTCTCCGGCTCCCACTTAACGGTCCGGAGCAGCGGCGAAGCCACTGGCGCGGAGCTCGACGAGTGGGAGGCCAAAGTGGAGGAGGAGGAGCTCAGGCTGGCCATCCTCCTCGGCAGCCAGTTGGCCGGAGGGCGCCGCCCCGACCTGGCCGCCGGCGTGGGGTTGCGGGGGAAGGCTAGGCAAGGCTCGTTGCCAGCGTGGATGTGCTCCAGCACGACGGTGAGTGTGCGCCCGGGAGCGCTCCAAAAGCAGAGGTGCCCAGCCGCGTTGTTCCTCTTCGGCGGGGATCCCGACGGCCCCTCGTGGCGGGCGAGCGCCTGCTGCCACCGCTCGGCGAGATGCTGCTCCCAGAAGACGCGGTTGCCTGGATCCTCGGCGAGGTCCGAGTCGTCCATGGCGGCGATGGCCGCCGCTATCTCGTCATCGAGCTCCTCGGGCTTCGGTTCCGGCGGGATAGTGATCCTGCCAGCGCTAAGCTTCCAGCCGGTTGGGAGGCGGATGTCCGGCGGCACCATGTAGCCCGCCTCGTACAACACGCGCACCTCCCAAGGCTGGAGGGTGCGGCGGCCGATGTAGGGTTCGCAGCATAGAAAACAAAAATTTTCCTACGATGTGAACTATATACCAAGATCTATATATACTAGATACAAACAACGGGCGGATGTATATCCGTAGAGAACATACCCTTGAAGACCGACAAAGCTTAACGAGTTCAACTCGTGGTTGATGTAGACGATCTCTTGCCGATCTCAAGATCGAGAGGAAGTCCTAGCGCCGCAAATCAGCAGCGCATCCGTGCTCGCACACACGTTCGAGGCACCGAGCAACCTCCGCCTCCTCGCTCCAGCGATGCAGCGGAAGCACAACTCTTTCTTGCCGAATAGCCACCGGGAACATGTATCTCGCTAGTCCGAGACCATGGGGGATAAATTCTAGAGGGGGAGAGAGATCCTTCACGAGGAGGTGTGAGAGACAAGTGAGGAGGAGGGGCTCCTTTTATAGGAGGAGGGGGGGAACCCCAAGGGGGTGGCCGGCG
The DNA here is from genome assembly GCA_916181665.1 of Avena sativa. Lineage (NCBI taxonomy): Eukaryota > Viridiplantae > Streptophyta > Magnoliopsida > Poales > Poaceae > Avena > Avena sativa. Next base: position 46,252,183 of record OV702300.1, on the reverse strand, counting down.
CATGGGGGCTGCCCCCTTGCCCTCCCCTCTTCATGTGGGTGGACACTCCACTCACAAAACTCCTGTAAATTCCCTCCACTCAAAAGTCCACTCAAAAATCCCATTAAATTTCCACCAAATTTAATGCAAACTCTCATTAAATAAAACTCTTTTATTTTATTCAGAATTTTGTCAATTACTTTAATGACAAACATTCACAAATAACCCCTTGCTAGAATTCTATTTCACATGCATAACCACTTTATGCAATTTCATCCGAAAACCTGTTTCGGTATCTAGTGAAATAAATTCATGCGCTTGTTCATTCTTTCGGCATGAAACATTTGCTCCAATTGGATGTCGGTGTCTCTTAAGTGTGTCACCCTACGGTTCGTGAATAATGCGGACATGATCGAGACCCCTCTCAGATCAATAATCAGAAGCGGGATCTGGAGACCCATACTGACTCCCACACATTCAACGATGACTTTCTTGTGATCGTCGGAACCTTTTACGCTAGTATCTTAATCCCTTTGTTTCACGATATATTACATGTCCGAGATTCGATCATTGGTATCTCCATACCTAGTTTGATCTCGTTACCGACATGCACTCTTTTCTCGTTCCTGTGATATAACATTCTAGTGATCAAATCACTTGCTTGCAAGCTAATCAATGTGATATCACCGAGAGGGCCCAGAGTATATCTATCCGTCATCGGGATGAACAAATTCCACTCTTGATCCATGAGCCTCAACATAACACTTTATTAGTTCTGAATCCATCTTTATAATCACCCTGTTACGATGTGACGTTTGATGTTATCAAGAAACTCTTCCGGTGTTAGTGATTGACATGATCTCATGGTCTAAGGATTAGGATCACTTCGTAAGTTGTTATAGCAATATAAACTCAATGACTTTGATCGTAATGCTATACTTCGGATGAGTGTTCATCACATCATTACACTAATGTTGTGATCCCGTTATTAACAACATCCAATGTCCATGATCAGGAAACCTTGATCATCTTGTTAATCAACGAGCTAGTTTATGAGAGAGGCATAACTAGGAACTTTCTGTTTGTTTATTAAACACACATGTATTAACGTTTCCGTATTAATACAATTATAGCATGCAAAATAAACATCTATCATATACTTGGAATACACATAATAAACACTTTATTATTGCCTCTCAGGGCATATTCCCTTCAGCCGAAGCCAGACTTTGAGTCTTACTCAATGTCTTGCCTTGCAACATAGGTAAGAACCCCTTCTTACTTCCGTCCATTTTAAACTTCTTTAAAATCTTATCAAGGTATGTACTTTGCGATAGCCCTATTAGGCGCCTAGATCTATCTCTATAGATCTTTATGCCTAATATGTATGACGCTTCACCTAGGTCCTTCATTGAAAATTTGCTGTTTAGATAACTTTTAACACTGTTTAAAAGTTCTATATCATTTCCGATCAATAATATGTCATCCACATATAATATCAGAAATGCCACATTGCTCCCACTCACTTTCTTGTAAATACAAGCTTCTCCATAAGTTTGGACAAATCCAAACTCTTTGATCACCTCATCAAAGCGGAGATTCCAACTTCGCGATGCTTGCTTCAATCCATAGATGGATCGCTGAAGCTTGCACACCTTGTTAGCATCCTTAGGATCGACAAAACCCTTTGGTTGTATCATATACAACTCTTCTTCAATATTACCATTGAGAAACGCGGTTTTGACATCCATCTGCCATATTTCATAATCGAAATATGCAGCAATTGCTAACATAATCCTAACTGACTTTAGCATCGCTACGGGAGAGAAAGTCTCATCGTAGTCAACTCCTTGAATTTGTCGAAACCCCTTTGCGACAAGTCGAGCTTTATAGATGGTCACATTACCATCAGCATCAGTTTTCCTTTTGAAAATCCATTTGTTCTCCACGGCCTTTCGGTCGTGAGGTAATTCCACCAAGTTCCAAACTTGATTTTCATACATGGATTCCATCTCGGATTTCATGGCTTCTAACCATTTGTTGGAATCTGGGCTCATCATCGCTTCTTCATACGTCGCAGGGTCATTATTTTCATCAACCATGAAATTTATGACAGGATTTCCGTACAGCTCGGGAGCTGCACGCGTCCTGTTTGACCTGCGAGGTTCGGTAGTACTCTCTTTCGGAGTTTCATGATCATTATCATTAGTTCCCTCTTCAACAGGTGGAGCCAACTCCGGAACAACTTCTGGCGTGCGCTACTCGCCATACTTTGAAGAGAAGGTTCCACAACCTCTTCGAGTTCTACCTTCCGACTATTCACACCTTTCGCGAGAAACTCTTTCTCTAGAAAGGATCCATTCTTGGCAACAAAAACCTTGCCCTCGGATCTGTGATAGAAGGAATACCCAATAGTTTCTTTAGGGTATCCTATGAAGACGCATTTTTCCGCTTTGGGTTCGAGTTTATCCGGTTGAAGTTTCTTCACATAAACATCGCAACCCCAAACTTTAAGAAATGACAGCTTAGGTTTGTTTCCAAACCACAATTCATACGGTGTCTTTTCAACGGATTTAGATGGTGCCCGATTTAAAGTGAATGCAGCAGTTTCTAGTGCATAACCCCAAAATGACAACGGCAAGTCTGTCAGAGACATCATAGATCGAACCATATCTAATAAAGTACGATTACGACGTTCCGACACACCATTTCGCTGTGGTGTTCCGGCAGGTGTGAGTTGTGAAACAATTCCACACTCTTTCATGTGAGTGCTAAACTCGTAACTTAGATACTCACCTCCACGGTCGGACCGTAGAAATTTGATCTTTCTATTACGATGATTTTCCACTTCATTCTGAAATTCCTTGAACTTTTTCAAAGGTTTCAGACTTGTGTTTCATCAAGTAGATATAACCGTATCTACTCAAATCATCCGTGAAAGTAACAAAATAACGATATCCACCTCGCGCCGACACACTCATTGGACCACATACATCAGAATGTATGATTTCCAATAAATCTGTCGCCCGTTCCATTGAACCGGAAAACGGCGTTCTAGTCATCTTGCCCATAAGGCATGGCTCACATGTATCAAATTATTCATAATCAATTGATTCCAAAAGTCCATCCGAATGGAGCTTCTTCATGCGTTTAATGCCAATATGACCTAGACGGCAGTGCCACATATATGCGGATATATCATCATTAAGTTTAATCCTTTTAGCATCAACATTATGAATATGTGTAACATTATCATTGAGATCTAACAGAAATAAACCATTCTTCATTGGTGCATGACCATAAAAGATTTCATTCATATAAATGGAACAACCATTGTTCTCAGATTTAAATGAATAACCACTTTGCATCAAACATGATCCAGATACAATGTTCATGCTCAGTGCAGGCACCAGATAACATTTATTCAAGTTTATGACTAATCCCGACGGTAAGTGGAGAGGCAGCGTTCCGACAGCGATTACATCAACGTTTGATCCATTGCCGACACGCATCTTGACCTCACCCCTTGCTAGCGGTCGCTTGTTCCGCAGCCCCTGATTCGAGTTACAAATATTAGCAACTGAACCGGTATCAAATACCCAGGTGCTACTGCGAGCACTAGTCAAGTACACATCAATAACATGTATATCATATATACCTTTGTTTGCCTTGCCGGCCTTCTTGTCTGCCAAAAACTTGGGGCAGTTGCGCTTCCAGTGGCCAGTCCCCTTACAATAGTAGCACTCGGTATCAGACTTAGGTCCAACTCGGGGTTTCTTTTCAGGCGCGGCAACAGGCTTGCCGCCCTTACTTCCCTTCCGTTTTCCCTTCTTGTCTTTCTTGAAACCAGTGTTCCTATTGATCATCAACACTTGATGTTCCTTTTTGATCTCCACTTCTGCAGTTTTAAGCATTGACAGAAGCTCGGGGAGAGACTTCTTCATGCCTTGCATATTATAGTTCATCACGAAGCTCTTATAGCTAGGTGGCAGAGACTGCAGAACACGATGGATGCCTAAGTCAATGAGAATCGATATTCCCAAGGACACAAGCTTATCGGCGTAACCCGACATCTTGAGTACATGCTTACTAACGGAGCTGTGCTCTTCCATCATGCAGCTAAAGAACTTTTCTGAAGCATTGTAGCTCTCTACAGCAGCATGTGTGTCGAAAATCATTTTCAACTCACCCATTGTATCAAATGCATTGCCGTTTTTGAAACGCTTTCGAAGTTCCGGCTCTAGCCCATACAATATGCCGCAATGAACTAAGTTGTGGTCCTCCTGACGAGTCTGATAGACATTCTTCTCCTCGTCAGGGGCATCATCAAAAGGTGGGGGGCCTAACGGCGCTTCTAGCACATATTGCTTTTGTGCAGCAGAGAGGAGAATCCTCAAATTCATGGCCCATTCAGTAAAGTTGCTACCGCTCGTTGCTAGTTTCTCTTTCTCCATGAACGCATTGAAATTAAAAGCAGGTGGTGCCATCTACAACAGAATTTGTAAAGTTTAGACTAAGTGTATGATAGATCGAGTTCAACTAATCTATATTACGAATGAACTCCCACTCAAAAGCGACATCCCTCGTGTCCTTTTGGTGATTACATGAACCAAATCCACTACACCAAGTCCGATCATCACGTGAGTCGGTATAGCTTCAAAGGCGAGCATCAAATGGGCATCATATCAACTATATGACTCATGCTTAACCTTTCGGTCTGTGTTCCGAGGCCATGTCTGTACATGCTAGGCTCGCCAAGTTAGAACCTTAGTATTTGCGTGTGTAACTGTTTTACACCCGAAATATGGTCGTGGATCCAAGAACACCCGATCATCACGTGATGTCTTGGAGCGACAAAAACATAATCGGTGCATACTAAAGGAAGAACACATTCTTATCTTGATATTTAAATGAGGGATCATCTTATTATGCTTAACAAAGCGCTAAACAAGCAATATAAGATGTAATCAAACATCATATGTTTATTAGTGAAATTATATGGTTCCCGCAGATGATCTCTATCATGTGCATCGTGGTATGATCACTATCATACCTATATGTGTAAATCCAAGGTCTATGGATTTTACACGCTATGTGTGTTGTAAGAGTATCATCTCATACTTCTACTTACAACACTACCATATCATAACACTAGCCCAGCAACAATCTAAACTAGACGTCTCTAATTTATCCATTGCAAGTTTTACGTGGCTTAGGGCTTTCGAGATAGAACCGTTCTTACCTACGAACATGAACCACAACGAGGATAATCAAATTGTTGACAACTCGCTTGCAAAATAGATATTGACTATAGTAGGAGAGACAGACACCTGCTAGCCACTTATGCAAACTAGTTGCATGTCAAGCGTGGAACAGGTCTCATGTGCGAGGACATGTAAAGTTTGTCCGGGCCGCTTCATCCCACTATGCCACCAATATCCAAAATCACAACAAAGGAGCAACAACATGATCATCATCGCCCACATACTCATATGTGTACTACCCGTGTAAAGTATCTACGCATAGATCCGGCTCTGATACCACTGTAGGGTTCGCAGCATAGAAAACAAAAATTTTCCTACGATGTGAACTATATACCAAGATCTATATATACTAGATACAAACAACGGGCGGATGTATATCCGTAGAGAACATACCCTTGAAGACCGACAAAGCTTAACGAGTTCAACTCGTGGTTGATGTAGACGATCTCTTGCCGATCTCAAGATCGAGAGGAAGTCCTAGCGCCGCAAATCAGCAGCGCATCCGTGCTCGCACACACGTTCGAGGCACCGAGCAACCTCCGCCTCCTCGCTCCAGCGATGCAGCGGAAGCACAACTCTTTCTTGCCGAATAGCCACCGGGAACATATATCTCGCTAGTCCGAGACCATGGGGGATAAATTCTAGAGGGGGAGAGAGATCCTTCACGAGGAGGTGTGAGAGACAAGTGAGGAGGAGGGGCTCCTTTTATAGGAGGAGGGGGGGAACCCCAAGGGGGTGGCCGGCGCATGGGGGCTGCCCCCTTGCCCTCCCCTCTTCATGTGGGTGGACACTCCACTCACAAAACTCCTCTAAATTCCCTCCACTCAAAAGTCCACTCAAAAATCCCATTAAATTTCCACCAAATTTAATGCAAACTCTCATTAAATAAAACTCTTTTATTTTATTCAGAATTTTGTCAATTACTTTAATGACAAACATTCACAAATAACCCCTTGCTAGAATTCTATTTCACATGCATAACCACTTTATGCAATTTCATCCGAAAACCTGTTTCGGTATCTAGTGAAATAAATTCCTGCGCTTGTTCATTCTTTCGGCATGAAACATTTGCTCCAATTGGATGTCGGTGTCTCTTAAGTGTGTCACCCTACGGTTCGTGAATAATGCGGACATGATCGAGACCCCTCTCAGATCAATAATCAGAAGCGGGATCTGGAGACCCATACTGACTCCCACACATTCAACGGTGACTTTCTTGTGATCGTCGGAACCTTTTACGCTAGTATCTTAATCCCTTTGTTTCACGATATATTACATGTCCGAGATTCGATCATTGGTATCTCCATACCTAGTTTGATCTCGTTACCGACATGCACTCTTTTCTCGTTCCTGTGATATAACATTCTAGTGATCAAATCACTTGCTTGCAAGCTAATCAATGTGATATCACCGAGAGGGCCCAGAGTATATCTATCCGTCATCGGGATGAACAAATTCCACTCTTGATCCATGAGCCTCAACATAACACTTTATTAGTTCTGAATCCATCTTTATAATCACCCTGTTACGGTGTGACGTTTGATGTTATCAAGAAACTCTTCCGGTGTTAGTGATTGACATGATCTCATGGTCTAAGGATTAGGATCACTTCGTAAGTTGTTATAGCAATATAAACTCAATGACTTTGATCGTAATGCTATACTTCGGATGAGTGTTCATCACATCATTACACTAATGTTGTGATCCCGTTATTAACAACATCCAATGTCCATGATCAGGAAACCTTGATCATCTTGTTAATCAACGAGCTAGTTTATGAGAGAGGCATAACTAGGAACTTTCTGTTTGTTTATTAAACACACATGTATTAACGTTTCCGTATTAATACAATTATAGCATGCAAAATAAACATCTATCATATACTTGGAATACACATAATAAACACTTTATTATTGCCTCTCAGGGCATATTCCCTTCAGCCGAAGCCATTCGCCGTCGCCGGGGTACCTTTCGCCCATGGTGTGCGGGAAAGGAGAACTCAGAGTTCGCCGGAGTTGGGGAGCTGTGGAGGGGAAGTAGAGGAGCGTTGGAGGTGAGTGAAATGAGCCGGCGGTGCCACCGGATTATATAGGCCGAGAACGGCGGCGCGGGCGGGAAAAGGGAAAACGACGAGAAGTTAGTGCCCGCCGGTCCGTCGTAGGAGCCGAGGCGGCGACGGTGGCGCGGTACTTCGGCGACGCGTGGCCGAAGCGATGGGCAATTATTGCCCAACGGTTGCCGCGTGGTTCTGAGAAGGACGACGACTCGGCTTCCATCGCTGACTCGGCGGGTCCACACGCCGCTTCGCTTCGTCCGGCGTTTTCTGGGCGTTCCCGAGATCCTGGGAATGGTCTGAAAAGTCTGGATCAAAGTTGACCAAATCCGGACAAAAGAGGTTTCTGGAAACATGACTGGGCCAAGTTTCGGTTCGGACGCCTTGAGTAGTCAAGTGGAGATGCTCTTAGCTTCAACCATTTAAATCCGAAACTAGTCTACTCTAAAATATTAAATATAAAAGGAGGGAGTATTAACATGCAGAAATACGCACATAGAACCCCACGAACGCGATCTATCTTGTATTCTTGTACGCAGGGGAAAAGATTTTTGGCTGGCGCGCGGTGGCGGACGCGAGAAGAACCCAGAAGGCGCTAGCTAGGCTAAGGCTAGGCTGACGATGACGGAGGAAAAGTGTGCACCGATCAAAGTTTTACATGCAAGGACAAGGTGCATTGCATGCAAGGACATCAGTTTTGTTTCCGCCCCGGGACCCGCGCCTGCTCTGCCCTGCCCTTCTTGGACCGGACACCACACACGCACCGCTCAGTGCGCGCCGCTGACACCGCACCACATGGCCCTTCCATGTGCCAGTGATGGACCGTGTCCAGGGACGTACGTACGTACGTGTGAGGCGTTTCCAGGGGCATCCGCCACGATCGGGAGCCAGGTAGCCACGTGACGGAGCCCACGAGCACCACGGAGCCAAAAGCGCCGAGCAAACTTTCTTCCCAGCCGAGCCAGCAACTTGGGTTTGGCCGCGTCGCCCGCCTATAAATCCCCACGGCGCCCACCCACCACCAGATTCACAACTCCAATTCATCACCCCACCAGACCGGCCAGCCAGCCAGCCAAGATGTTCATCGAGAGCTTCCGGGTGGAGAGCCCGAACGTGCGGTACGGCGCCGGCGAGATCGAGTCGGAGTACCGCTACGACACCACGGAGCTGGTGCACGAGAGCCACAACGGCGCATCCAAGTGGGTCGTCCGCCCCAAGTCCGTCAACTACCACTTCAAGACCGACACCAACGTCCCCAAGCTCGGGTAATTAACCTTCATGCCCTGCCCTCCCATCATCATCCCTTCCCTTCCCTTCCAACCACACGAGCACGCAGATGCGCCGTAGCCATTAATTTCGCAACCATTAATTCAGTCGTTTCTTACTGTAATAAAAAAAATCCAGTCACTCAAGTCGAGATCAGTGGCGGGTCTCCCATCCGGAATCTGGCCCTCTGCTCGTGGCTCACACTTGCGGGGGAAGGAAGATCGATCGATCTATCCCTGGTCGCGTTCATCCAGGCCCTTGCCCAGTTGCCCTTGCCTTTCGGGGACCTTTCGGTGTTCGATTCTGTTTTCGTCTTCCTTTCTTTCTGGTTTTGTTTCCTTGCCTGCGAGGGCGATGGCAGGGCAAGATCCAAAAGAAAAAGCATCCCTTTCGTCTTTTTAGCCGAATGCGATGCGCTTGTTGCCATCCCATCCCATAAGATGCTATTCGGTCTTGGATTCTTGTTTCCAGATCGGACGGTTATCCGGCACAACCCGAGTCCATCGCTTAGTTTTTTCGCCTGTGCAGTGCACGTGAGGCTGTTTATTTTAAGATTCGCAACAGGCTCGCACTCATCCTCGTATAATAAACAGGAAGTATTGTCAGACTGACGACGATTTGTTTTATTCCTGCTCTGAAGCCATACTTGTTTCTTTCCCTTTCTTTTTTCTTCAGATTTCCTCTTTGTTTTTTTTGTCTCTGCATGTTGGCTACGCGCAGTTTAGTGTCAGCCACTTGTCGATACAGGAGTTCTTTTTTTTTCCTAACTCCATTAATTTTCGGTTCTGCAGGGTGATGCTTGTGGGCTGGGGCGGCAACAATGGCTCCACGCTCATGGCTGGCGTCATCGCAAACAGGGAGTACGTTGTCACTATGCGCATTGATAATTCCTCTTTTAATTTTGATCCTGTATGTGTCGAGATCATTTGACTGATGGTGAAATAATTCAGGGGGATCTCTTGGGCAACCAAGGACAAGGTGCAGCAAGCCAACTACTTTGGCTCCCTCACCCAGGCCTCCACCATCAGGGTCGGGAGCTACAACGGGGAGGAGATTTATGCTCCCTTCAAGAGCCTTCTGCCCATGGTAATCCACTAACCCCAGGTCTTATTTTACTACTACTACAATCGTACCAAAATAAAATGATCATGCTTAATCTATGAACGGTAAAACTAATTCAAGAACAGAAAAGGACAATGCTTGATTTATGAACACTACTTCGAAATTTGATGCCTCATGTCCTGTCTTGAGGTAAGCGGGAAGGAAGCTAAAGTCATGTACTTAGAGAATGCTTAATTTGTAAACAACTGAACACTGCTTCGAACTTTGATGATGCATGCCCTGTCTTGAGGTTAGTGGAAGGGAATCTAAGTCATGTAGAAAATGACAGAGCACCATGTTGTTTTCTTATTAAAAAAATACAAAGTGAGTTCAAATGTCAACATGGTGTGCCATGATGTGATGATTGTGTAGGTCGACATCCTCTGTTTTCAGAGATGTCCAGGTCAAAGGAAATGTTCCAGCACTTATGTAATACAATTCCTTTGTTGAATATACTCTGACTTGGTTGTCCATTAGCATATCATTTCTCTGACGGTGTTGAGTAAATTTCCAGGTCAGCCCAGATGACATTGTGTTCGGGGGCTGGGACATCAGCAGCATGAACATGGCTGATGCAATGACCAGGGCCAAGGTGCTCGACATCGACCTTCAGAAGCAGCTCAGGCCGTACATGGAGTCCATTGTTCCACTTCCTGGCATCTATGACCCAGACTTCATCGCTGCAAACCAGGGGTCCCGGGCCAACAACGTCATCAAGGGCACCAAAAAGGAGCAGATGGAGCAGGTTATTAAGGATATAAGGTATACATGCAGAAGTGCGCATCAACTTTACATTGATTTTACTTCTTAGCACTTGAAGAAAGTTTACTCTGAATTTGGATTGTCAGAAACACATGATTTGACACCAGGGCTTCAGGAATATGCTTATGGCAAATTTACTATACAACTGGTCGCACCACTGAATCAAATCTTAAACAATGTTGTTTATAAAGTTTCAGTTTAATTCTGGGTCTGGATTACCATAGTTAAACCCCAAGGCTTATAGGGAAAAATATGGTAGAACTACTGAGATCAGTTCTTAAGCCATTTACTCATAAGAATGTTGTTTTCATAGAGGGCCCTCCTACTTTAATTGTCTATCTGGATTACCATAGTAAAACCCCACGGCATGTCAGCCTCATATGGCTTAATGAAACAGGGAGTTCAAGGAGAAGAACAAAGTGGACAAGGTAGTTGTGCTGTGGACTGCAAACACTGAGAGGTACAGTGGAGTCTCTGTCGGGCTAAATGACACGATGGAGAACCTCTTGGCCTCTGTGGACAAGAACGAGGCAGAGATCTCTCCGTCTACACTGTATGCCATCGCCTGCGTCATGGAGGGCGTACCGTTCATCAACGGGAGCCCTCAGAACACCTTCGTGCCAGGTGTGTAGCTTGATGTTCTGAGTTGTAGCTGTATTTGTTGTCTTGTTTCAGGCTTATCTTAGTTTCCTGTGTGCAGGGCTGATCGATCTTGCAATCAAGAACAATTGCTTGATTGGTGGTGATGATTTCAAGAGTGGGCAGACGAAGATGAAGTCTGTCTTGGTTGACTTCCTTGTTGGTGCTGGAATCAAGGTATCAACCAACTATCAACTGCACACCTGACTACTCTCTTCATGTACTAGTGTAATGTATAGACGTTTCTCTGTTGGGCAAGAAAATATATGACAAGAGATTTGGTTTCTGTTCTTGTAGCCCACCTCAATTGTGAGCTACAACCATCTGGGGAACAACGACGGGATGAACCTGTCGGCACCGCAGACATTCAGGTCCAAGGAGATCTCCAAGAGCAACGTCGTAGACGACATGGTCTCGAGCAACGCTATCCTCTACGAGCCCGGGGAACATCCTGATCACGTCGTTGTGATCAAGGTCTGTTGATCTGTCCCTCACCTACCTTCTAGAGATAAATGTGTCCTGGTAGAATCTTGAAGTTGGCACTGAATCTTCACCATTCTTTTGCAGTATGTGCCATACGTTGGAGACAGCAAGAGGGCCATGGATGAGTACACCTCAGAGATCTTCATGGGGGGCAAGAGCACCATCGTGCTGCACAACACCTGCGAGGACTCGCTCCTCGCCGCACCAATCATCCTTGACCTGGTGCTCCTGGCCGAGCTCAGCACAAGGATTCAGCTCAAGGCAGAGGGAGAGGTAATATTCCGAACTATGTTGCTATTCTGTACAGCACCTCGCTGCAACAAATATTTGTGGGAGCAAAACTGAAGCTGTGGTTGTTCCACTTGTGTTATTGCAGGACAAGTTCCACTCCTTCCACCCGGTTGCCACCATCCTGAGCTACCTCACCAAGGCGCCCCTCGTAAGTAACACCGCCAGTCTCTGCTCTTTTTAACTGAACAAAGCCAATGAACTTACCCGCAACAAAAAAATTGTCTGTTGAAATTAACAGGTTCCTCCTGGCACACCGGTGGTGAATGCTCTGGCCAAGCAGAGGGCCATGCTAGAGAACATCATGAGGGCCTGCGTCGGCCTCGCGCCCGAGAACAACATGATCCTCGAGTACAAGTGAAGAGGATCGGAGGGCAGAGTCGCCGCGCTCATGGTAACAAGTGCGAATGGATGGACGAGAGGGTAGGAGGAAGGCGAGATTGGCTGTGGAATTATTTGGCTTGTCTTGTGTTTCTTTTCCGAATTCTTTCCCTTGTTAAGTTACCTTTCTGTGCTTGCGAGAAACTCTGTAGTGTCCGCCTGTCCGGGCTCTGCAACTAGCAGATGCTGCTTATGGTTTGTCGGATAATGGTGGTGTTAGCTTAGTTAGTCTCTGTTAGTAACTTTGGTACTTGAACTTTCAGTTAAGGATGACCTGTGCTCCGTGTTTTCCATATTGGTCTCTCTTATCGTTGGTTGACGAAGTTTGCAATCGACGAGAAGCTGGCTTCATAGCCTAGTGAACTCCACCAAGGTTTCTGTAATGCTTGTAATTTTTCCTCGTTTCTTTGTCAAATGCAAATAAACTCGTCTGTAATGCAAAGGGAGCAGGAAACAAACAAGCTCTACAAAAACGCAAAAAATGCTTCAACACCCAAACCACCAGTCCACCACAGAGAATCTTGAGCTTGCTGGAAATAAGGTTCTCGCCTGTTTTGCAAAAAAGAGAAACATGAATAGAAAAAAGATATGGAAATGTATTTGACGGAAAGAAACTATGGAAGAAAACACCACAGATAATCTTTGAGCTTGCCGGGTTACCTGTGTTTTTGCAAAAAAGGGAAACATGGAGAAAAAAAATATAGAAAATTAAGAAAACGTATTTGACGGAAAGAAACTATGGAAGAAAAAATGAAATGAAAGAGCAAATTCTATTGTAGATCCATTTTTGGCGAAGTGATAAACATAAACAGAAGTATCTGTTGACAAAAATGGAGTATTATAGGCACACAAAATATCAAAGTGGACTAGTCATGGATGGTCTCGATGATAAAAAATAATTGCTTTCTCACAAATGTAGCTAAAGATTTTAAATGTTGGTGGGGTGTGGAAAAAGCTACCCAGAATAAATACCTCTATGCTAACACATTATCTGAGGTTACCATTGAACCCACTTATTCTCCCTTTCTAAAAGATCAGAGAGGATTAAATAAGAGTTCTTTAATATAGACGTTTTCTCCGACAAAGAAAATATATTAATATCGCCCAATTACCACAACAACAAGATGTCTAAAGCAAGAAGAAATAGCGCTCTATAACAAAATAGTGCATGTTTAAAATACGCTATTAACATGATATATCACTATAGCGTGCTATTAGCGAGATATTGTATACTAATTAATTTAGCATGAACTCTCCAGATATGCTATTGAACGCTACTAGGACCGAAATAGCGCTCTATTTTTTCCCATGATCCAAAGACATAAAGGATGAACATAGACAAACTAAAATAAAAAGAGATAGATAGAAAACAAAAATCCCGTCGCGATGATGAACACTTGCAACAATAACACTCTTACCACCACCGTAGACAACACTCGGACTACAAAAGAGATTCTCCAAAAGCAATGTCTCCAAAAAGGAAACAATGCACAAATATTATCGTTGCCCGATCAAAGATATTAGTTTTTCACGCTTGAGAAAGTTTGAGTTCACCTAAAAAACAATCCCTTCAACAAGAACATTATCAGGTACAACCAATAAAGGCCAGACCTTCACCCTGGGATTCCTAACTCGGTACTCGAGGATCACCAACAAAATGTAGTCCTCTAGTGTTGTCGTTGTCGTCTACCGAGGCCGTTGTTGCAAGCCATAAACACCCGATACACCCTTCCGCCAAAGCTTCAAGACCTCCAATCGTAACTGCCATGACATTCTCCAACTCTAGCAATACTTGAGAACCTAGACTTAGACGTGTCCCATGACACCAATAAGAAAGCGAAGCTTCGTGGCACACCCTCTTGAAGGTGTGTTGGCTGATAAGATGGGTGCACGCGACCAGAGCCTTTCCGAACAAGATATCCAGGGGTGACATACTCACATCGATAGATCTCCGACGGGGAAGACCGGAACTTGTCGGCGGCCATATCGAAGAGGTCGACATCCGGTAGAAAGATGACTTGGCAGAAGAAGATCGCTAGGGCCAAGCCACCATTGTTAATAGGCCAAAGCCAGCAACCCCCATGCCGCCCACCTTCTGATCCAGAATGTAGACAATCGTCAGTGACATTGACATCACTCCGTGCCACTCGCATCGCGGAGGCCCCAATCTTGGCCAGGCACTAACCATGGCAGAAGACGAGGACCAGCTACTTCCCGCTAGTGATGGTCCATAGCAAGGGGAAGAGGGGCGACTGCCCTAGGCCCCCAGCGTCGGGGCCCTGACCCATGTACTACATTGGTATGGTGGTAGGCTAGTGCATCTTGCTCAATTCAATCAATTTCTAGTTGTTCGCATTTAATTCTTCAGCTCAATTAGCATACGCTTATTTGGGGATGACATGTGTGTTTTCCTTCTTGATACTACTTAAATATCACACATATAAATGCAACACATAAAATGAGTTCAATATTTCTTGTTTATTCTTGGGTTGGAAGTATTTTCCAAAATTTTGACTATCTAAGTGAATATGAAACTAACACAAGAGCTTGTACAAAAGTCTAAAATTAAACAAAACTCTAGTTATTTATCCTTTTGTATGGAAACTCATTTTGAGAATTTTGCACATGTCAACGATAGTCATATCTCTTATGAAATTTCACAATGGTACGTTTCTACCAAATATTTAGACACATGATATTATTATTTATTTTTCAAAAGTACGCTCATATGTACTCAGATGCTATTATTCCGTTTTCATTTTCTTAAAGTTCAAATTTGAGAAAATTTCTATTTTTGTTTGAAAAATCATTCTATAATAGAGTCGTAATGTTGAAATTATTTCGTCGATACATATGATTTTTTGAAATTTTGTAATCTTTAGGCTTGTGTGAATTTTTCAGAACTTTATAAAAAACTGAAACATGGTTTAAACTTTTGGTAAGAGAATTGTAAGTGTAGGGTTCGCAATATATAAAACAAATTTTTTTCTATGATGGGAATTACAAGCACCAAGATCCATCTATCTAGATACAAGCAACGGGTGGATATACATTCATAGAATACATATCCTTAAAGACCGAAAGCTTTTTCGAGTATGAACTCGTTGATGATGTAGTCGATCTCTTGCCGATCTCAAGATCGTGATGAAGTCCATCTGGTTCAGCACCATCAAGTCCAGCACCGCAAAGTAGTGGTGTATCCATGATCGCACACACGTTCGGGTATCCCGACAACCTCCGCGCACTCGCTCCAGCGAAGCAACGGAAGCAACTTGGGCCCATATTTTGATCTCATCACTTGCTTGCAAGCTAATTAATATGATATCACCGAGAGGGCCCAGAGTATATATATCCATCATCAGGATGGACAAATTACACTCTTGATCCATGAGCCTCAACATAACAACTTCGTAGCACTGAACCCATCTTTATAGTCATCCTATTACGGCGTGATGTTTGATGTTATCAAGATACTCTTTCGGTGTTAGTGATTGACATGATCTCATGGTCTAAGGACTAAGATTACTTCGTATTGTGTTATAGCAATATAAACACAATGAATTTGATCATAATGCTATAGTTTGGATGAATTTTCATCACATCATTCCAACCTCGTTATTAACAACATCCAATGTCCATGACCATGAAACTTTTGATCATCTTATTAATCAACAAGCTAGTTTATAATAGATGCATAACTATGAACTTTCTTTTTGTTTATTAAACACACATGTATTAACGTTTCCGTATTAATACAATTATAGTATGAGAAATAAACATTTATCATAAATAAGGAATAATATAATAACCATTTTATTATTGCCTCTCGGGCATATTCCCATCAGTAAGATATACACTAGAATCACACCTAGTTAGGATATTTATTCGAGCATAGTTTTAAAGATCTCCATATTGACATCTAATGATATTAAAGTGTATACATCGACACACATACACGGACAAACAATTGTGCATATACTACATAACTAAAGGAGAAATTTTATTAGAACATATAATTTATATTTAGAACAATCAAACTACTGATTGATACATTATTACAACTTAATAACAAAGAATACTATAACTAACACAAAACATTGTTATGTGGTTAATTATGCCATCTAACTAAATAAAATTGTGATAATACTAGTGTAGGAAACATAAGTTTAAATAAGTATAATATTTTAGTATAAAAGATATTTATTTTATTTTCCTTGGGCCCATATTTTTTTTGGACCATCCCTGCCTAGAGATGCAAAACCGGCGATGACCGACCTGGAGATGCAAAACCGGTGACGACAGGACCTAGTTTGTGTTCTTTGCTTGCTACTCCGTATTTCGCAGTTGCACCTGACCTGACTGATAGGATGATCATTATGCTAGTTTATATGTTGGATCAGTATAGACATATGTTTGTTGCGAAAAGTGCAAAATTGCAGATCATGCTTTCCTCTTGATGGGATTAATTGCATTTGGCAGTCAGCACACTTAATACAGATATTGACCGTCTGGCCGATTTTTGTAGAATTAAATGCTAATATTTTCTTGCCTTGCTCCTCTTTCATTTGTACCGTAGTTTATAAGAAAATTGGCAAGCTTATTGTATGAATCATGTAGATCATGCAGTAACTTGTGGTGTACCACAAAAATGTTCACTTCCTAAACTAGTGGA
Source organism: Avena sativa (assembly GCA_916181665.1). Lineage (NCBI taxonomy): Eukaryota > Viridiplantae > Streptophyta > Magnoliopsida > Poales > Poaceae > Avena > Avena sativa. The sequence goes on along the minus strand of OV702300.1, from coordinate 46,235,295 downwards.
TTATGTAAAGCTTTGGTTAATAGTTGTAATTTCTTTGTTCTTGTTAGATCTGTCAACACTACTTTTGATACCATCTTATATGTGTTGTACCTTCCATAAATGACAAATGAGGTGCATATATTCATACGAAGCATCATTTGAGATCACAGAATGTCCACTCTCTCATGTATACCACTAGAGTATACACACTTTTTTGATAAAATTATGGACGTTTACACTAGAAGATTGGCTACATCAATGGGTTGGTTTTCTTAAGAAGATCATAATTTTGTAAAGTTTGTTGATGGCATGATGTAGTAAGTAAACGAAGGCCTTGGAGGATGTAAAAGGTTTAGGATTGCAGTAAGCATCACCACATATTGGTTTTATCCCATGAGCCATGAAACTTGGTCTTATTGATTAATCATTCCCATTTCCGTTTCCACCTGCATTGCACTCTATGCACTATTTTTATGAAATGATGAAAGGAGCAAGGAGAGATTTAGCTACAAAGAAGTGCTAGATTTTGTGATGACTATGAAACAATCCAACACTCTTTTATTTCCCATTTGCATTATTTGTATTGGTGTCGTGGGGATGGTCACGGCAGATGCTGCAATCGGCAGCGAGTAGTAGAACGAGGGGCAAGGGCGGCCAGCCATATGCGGTGCGAGATGAGGGCAAAGACACAGGGTTTTACCCAGGTTCGGCCCCCCGGAGGGTAAAGACCTACTCCTGCTAGATTGTATTATGGAGGTGATACAATGGGCGAGCTCGGCGGCTAGGCGGCGAGTCGCTTGGGTGTATGATGGAACGTATCTCTACTCGCCCTATAGGGAGGTTTATATAGGCTCACCTCCCCTAGGGTTTACATATCTCAACCGATTCAGTTAAAGCTTCGGTACTCGTTTAACCTAATCCGACTGGGCCTATCTACTCGCCTGGGCCTTCAGCTTCCAGTCGCTTGGTTCCTTGCTGGGCTTCAATCCAGTCGCCGTCTTGCAGGCCCACTCGCCAGTTCTTTGGGCCAGTCGGAAACGTCCTGCTGGGTATACCCCGGTAGGCATATCCCCATCAGTAGTCCCCGAGGCCGCCGTCGATTAGGCGTAGGTGGCTGCTGGCAGTCGGAGTATACGGCTTCAGAGTGGACATCCAGTCGAATCGTCGGCGGGCTCCCGTATAGAGGAGAAACCAATCATCCAGGTCGCAGCTTTGGCGTGTCGAATCGGTAAAACACTGTCATAGTGAGAGGGTCGGCGAGTCGAGTGGACGAAGTTGGACCGTTAACCGTGGTCAAACTAGCCGTTGGGGTAATCCAACGGTAACTTTTGGCGTAATCACCGCATAGTAACGGCTCCCTGATTTGGCGGGTAACAACCTCTATATAAGAGGAATGGCAGGCGATCAGAGAACCACCGTCTCACCATTTCCTCCGACTGCGTGCACCTTTCGCCTCCCTTCGCATCGCGATCCAGCCGACCTGAAATCCCCCGACCCCCAGCAAATCTCTCTGCCATGGCCCTTTCCACCGAGCCGTGGGGTAGATCTAAGTGCATGAGGGCGCAACTGGCTTCCTTTGAGGAGGCCGGGATCTTGCGAGCCGGCTGTTGGCGCATTCCCGCAGCCGGAGAGACGACCCCGAATCCGCGCGAGAGGAAATTCATCTGCTTCACCAGCCATCTTGAACGGGGGCTAGGGTTCCCCACGTCCCTGTTCTTCCGGCGCTTCTGCGCCTACTACGGGATCCAGCCTTCGGATCTGGGTCCCCACAGCATCGAGCAGCTCGCCATCTTTGTGGCGTTCTGCGAATGCTACTTGGGCTGCCGGCCCTACTTCCCCCTATGGCAAGATCTGTTCCATGGACGGATCAGCCGCGAGGAAGCGGGCGGCCCAATGCTAGCCGCAGGCGGCCTAACCTTCCAGCTCAAGTCGAAGGCTTCATTCTTCGACCTGATGCTGCCCGCCAAGGCAGCGAGCGACTGGAAGAAATCGTGGTTTTACGTAGCCGAGGCGACCCCGGAGGGCGAGGCGGCGATCCCGCGGTACTCCGCCAATCGGTCCCAGCCGCGCCGTCTCCAAGTCGGCAAGCTCCCCAACGACCAGCGGATGGTCGTCGACGAGATGCTCCAGACCATCCGCGGTCTGAATAAGAAGGGCCTCCAAACGATAAACCTGTACAACTGCTGGCTCGGGCGGCGGCTCGTCCCGCTCGCTCAGCGTGAGCACTACATGTACCAGTACAAGGGCCGGGGAGACTCGACGAAGGCCTGCCTCGACGAATGGAAGCTGGAGGACTACATCCCAGCACTAAAGAAAATTACCCAGGCGGTGTACCTGGACGCACAGGCTGGGGTCACCCCCTATACCGCAAAGCGTCCAGCTCCAACGGTAATCGTTTCACTTCGCTCGCAGTCGCAGTTTATGCAGTCGCGGTAATTCTAATTTCATCTTGTATTTGTTGCAGCTATTCCAAGTGGTGGAAGGATGGCTCCCACCTTCGGATGATGAGAACTCAAGCTCGTCCGTCCAGGACGTGGGCGAGTCGCCTCCCGCCAAGGGCAATGCCGGGAGTGACGAGGGTGACAGCGACGACGAATCCGAAGAACAAGTCGCCCCACTACTCCGCAAGACCCGTGGGTAGCGTCAGCGAGAGCTTGAGGCAAGTAAAAGCCTCGAGCGTCACGATGACGACGACGAGCTTCCAGAAACCACCTCGCGCCGCCAGGCGACTCCATCGAAAAAGAAGAAGAAGAAAAAGGAGGTGAAGGCGCCTCCGAGGAAGGCGAAGACCAAACCGACGAGGCCTGCCTCGCCACCACATTCAGCGAGCAGTTCTGACGCGCCTAGCCCGGCCAAGGACGAGGCGCCGCCAACGACAACCGTGCTGGAAACGGCGACCGTGGAGGTGCCGCTGGCTTCAATGCCTCCGCCATTCGCCCCAGTCTCTGGGCTGGGGGATGCTCTGGCTGCAGCGACTTCGCCTCGCAAGGAAGCTCCTGCCGACGATATCCCAGAGGCTCCGGCCGCAGCCTCAACAACGAAGAAGCCGTCCGTGTCTTGGGCATGCGACGTCCTGGAGATGGGGCTCAGTCGCAAACTGGGCCCTGAACTGGAGAAACCGGCCGGCCTCCGTACGGGGCTACGCTTCATTCCAGTCGCCAAGTGAGTACACTCTCCCTCCTTTTGTCTTCCATAGCGGCTCGAATTATATTGCTTACATGTTTGTTGAACAGGACCGGGGTGAAGAGGATGGGCCACCCAACCGTGGATAAGGTGCCACCTGTCGTTAGCGAGGAGGATCCTTCCCGCAAGAGGAAGGCGGACGAGGTCGTCGTCTCTGCGGATGGCAGCAAGAAGGCCAAGGGTGACGACGTCGTCATAATTTCTGATGACACGGCGGTTGCGCCAGCTGGACCCGTAACGGAGGCAGCCGCGTCTACGAAGGAGGGCGCTCCCTTGCCTGGAACGGCCGAGCCGACCTCCTTTGGGGCGGGTGCCTCTATCGCCACCTTCCCGCGCTTCATGACCAAGGCGGCCGCGGCGAGTGGAACTTCGCCCTCGAGCCACGCTCCTGGGACCGCCGATGCTGAAGTCGACCAACGTCGTGGGCACACGCCGGCTCTCCTCGCGTCCGTGGACGCGATACAACTCCACGACATGCTTGGCGCAGCCATCCAGGTACCTCCAGTCCCCGAGGATCAGGTCGGTGCTTTGCAGCGGCCTGATTCTTTTAATGTTTTATCTTTATTTTTCACATCCAGTCCCCGAGTGCGCACGCGCTGAATTTCAGCGGGTGGGCACTTAGGAATTTATTGATTGCCAGTCCCCGAGTGCGCACTCGCTGAATCTCAGCTGGTGGGCACTTAGGAATTTCTTGATTGCCAATCCCCGAGTGCGCACTCGCTGAATTTCAGCGGGTGGGCACTTGAGAATTTGTTGATTGCCAGTCCCCGAGTGCGTACTCGCTGAATTTCAGCGGGTAGGCACTTAGTAATTTTGCTTTGTCTAACCTTTTTGGTGATGTGCAGGGTCTGCAGCTTGAATCGGCTGACCGATTGGCAGCGAAGCAGCACGCGGAGAAGGAACTGGCCATCGTCCAGGAGGCGAACGAAGGGCTTCAGGCTGTTGCTGCGAAGGCAGAGGAAGTTCGCCAGGGGCTTGTCCCCGCTGGTGAATTGGCGGCAGCGCAATCAGCTTTAAGTGTGGCTGAACAGCGGATCGCCGACCTCGAGCGCGAGCTGCGGGAGGCAAAGGAAGAAGCGAGCTCGGCTGACGGGCGAGCCAAGGCCTCCATTGCAGCCGCCGAAGAGGATCGCAAAGTGTCGGATGCCCTTGTTGCTGGGCTTCAGGACGACCATACGTCGCTTCAAAGCTTCATCACGGATCTCGCCCGCCTGTTGATTGGTAAGTGCGTCTGCCTCTTCCAGTAGTTGTGCCTTTTGTGGTGTCCGTCGTATTCATTATTGTCTTCTACTCGCAGGTCGCATCATCGATAGCGCGGAAGAGGCGAGCTCGTTCGACGCGCGGCAGTGTGTAAGCATGCTTGTCGACTCGGCAACATTGTCGGCGACGTGCATCCGTGCCTATCTCCAAGAGATATCGCCCACGGAAGTGATTCCCAGCGACCTCGTTGAGGTGTGGAGGTATTTGGAGAAGGCGCCCGCGGTCGTTGAGTTCATGACACGATCGGCGTTTCGGCGCGGAGCGGCGACGGCACTTAGTCTTGGACTTGCCCACTTCCTCGAGGACTTCGACATCGACGATGTGACGAGTGGCTACCCATCGTCGACTGGTGCGGTGGAGCTTTCCGAGGTCCTCAAGTTGCAAGATCGCGCCGCTGCGTACTCGGAGCGTGTATGGGCAATGGGCGACCTCCTTCCGTACCAGGAGACGGTCGTCGTGCCGAACGATCCCGAGCCGCCGCATCGTGATTTCAAGGTCGAGCAGCCCTTCCGCGCGGCGATGGCGGGTGAACTGACGACGTATCCGTCGAACCCGTACACGTCGTTCATCCGCAATCGCCGGGGTGTTGGCGAGTCGTCATCTAAGCCTGCAGAATAGGGTAGTTTGCCTTGTGGCGTTAGCAGCAGGTCTGCCATGCAGGCATATTTTGTAATATGAGACAATGCAATCGAATGAGACATCGTGTCTATTTTGGTATTTGTCATGTGTTTGTGATTGATGTTTGAACGAGTCCCCGAGCGTGTCCGCCCTTTTGTGGGGTTTACCTCGTATGTGATATGTTTGTTGTTTTTATGTGTTTTGTCATTGTGGTCGACTCTCCCGAGCTCGGAGAGCCAGTCGCTAGGCGACTCCCTTGAGTGCTCTGTACTTTGCCGTTTTCCCTTGCGCGAACGGGGTCGGGTGGCCGAGTCCCCGAGCGTGGTACTTGGTTGTTCTAGGCGCGACTCGAGGGTGGTTGAGGACTTAGCGCGTTAGTTTGAGCGCGTCACTCCTGCCTGGCCCGTGGGGTCAGTCGCGTGGCGAGTCCTGGGCATGCTCTCCTACTTGGCGTTTTCCCGGACCGCTCGTGATGAACTGGTCTTCAGTCCCCGAGCGTGGTACTTAGCCGTTCGAGTCGCTATGCCGAGGATGCGGAGGACCATGGTCGCTGTAAGAAGCGAAGGCAGTTGTCTTGGTTCGTAGAACCAGTCGAGCTAGGCGACTCCAATGGGTCTCCGGGTAGGCGTTTTTCATGGACGATGCAAGACCTGATGTGACTCAGTGTTCTTGCACCGCACTACTTGGCCGTGCCGATCGCTGTACCAAAGGTTGACTTCTGCGGTTAGCGTAACGCTGTTATTACGAATGCGAGTGGCACAAGACATGGAGAGTAGGCGCAATTTTGCGGTAACCGTGTCTTTTTATTTCATAGCGACTAGAGAGTACATGTGTGGGGTTCTAGGAGTAGAACTTCCGTAGGAGGTTTACATTCCATGGTCGCTTGACGTCGAGTTCGCCGTCCCCGCGGACGTCGATGAGGTAGTAGGCGTTGTTGCCGAGTACGCGCCCGATGGCGAATGGCCCTTCCCACGGAGGGGAGAGCTTGTGCATTCCCTTCTTGTCCTGGATGAGGCGTAACACCAGGTCGCCTTCTTGGAAGGTGCGAGTTTTCACCCGCCGGCTGTGGTAGCGGCGGAGTCCCTGCTGGTAGATGGCGATGCGTGACCGAGCGAGGTCACGTGCTTCGTCGAGTTGGTCGACCCCTGTTGGAGATATGCCCTAGAGGCAATAATAAATGTAGTTATTATTATATCTTTGTGTTTATGATAAAAGTTTACATTCATGCTATAATAGTATTAACAAGGAAACCATTAATACTTGTGTGATTTGTAAACTTAATTTGAAGTCCCTAGTATAGCCTCTATACTTCACTAGCTTGTTGGTTGATTAATGATTGTGGTTTCCCTATCATGAACATTGAGATGTTATCAACAACAAGATCATATCGTTAGGAGAATGATATGGTGGACATACTCCTATAGACAAGCGTAGCATAAAGATCAAGTCATTTCAATAGTTCAATTGCTATATGCTTTCTGATACATAGTAACCTGATTCCTTCGACCATGAGATCATGCATATCACCTTTACCGGATGGATGCTTTGATGACATCAAACACCACACCGTAACTGGGTGGTTATAAAGGTGGCATTGAGTGTTTGGAAAGTATTGGTTGAGACACATGGATCAAGAGTGGGATTTGTCCATCCACATGACGGATAGATATACTCTGGGCCCTCTCGGTGGAATGTCATCCAATTATCTTGCAAGCATGTGACTTGGTCACAAGGGATCACATATCACGGGAACGAGAAAAGAGTACTTATCAGTAACGAGGTTGAACTAGGTATGCGGAGATACCGACGATCATAACCTCGGATAAGTAACATATCGTGAGACAAAGGGAAATTGGTATCGTATGTAAGTGGTTCATTCGATCGCAAAGTAATCGTAGAAATATGTGGGAGCCATATGAATTTCCAGATTCCTCTATTGGTTATTGTTCGGAGAAGTGTCTCGATCATGTCCGCATAATTCACGAACCATAGGGAGACACACTTAAGGATTCGACGTTGTTTTGAGTAGTTATGGTATTATGAGAAAGAGACCGAATGTTGTTCGGAGTCTCGGATGGGATCCGGGATATCACGAGGTGATCCGGAATGGTCCGGAGAATAAGATTCATATAAGGAAAGTCCCATTTCGGAGTAGCGGAATGATTCCGGTGTTTTCATCGGGAATGTTCTAGAAGGTTCCGGATTGTCCGGCACTCCGGGGGGGAAGGGTACATGAATGTGTCATTACATATTGGAATGATTGCATCATGTACTAAGTGTTCTTGCTGTCCCAAATAAAGGATTAAATTGAATCCTAAAACAGAAAAGTCAAATGTCCAGTTTGAAAGTCAAACGGCTAAAACAAGAAACTGTGGGAAACAAGAAAGAGGAGTTGGGAACCGACTTGAGGGAGGAGTCTCCTCCCCAAGCCGGCGCGCCACCCAAGGCCGACTTGGGGAGGGACTCCCCTCCCCTGGCCGCGCCTCCCCATCTATAAAAGGAGGGGCAGGGCTCCCCTCCTAGACACACAAGTTTCCACCTCTAAATCTCCGGTTTAGAGCCGTTTTGGTTTAGAGCTTCTAATTGCTTAAGCCAGCGGTTTAGAGCCTTCTAATTGGTTTAGAGCCTTCTAATTGGTGTGTCTAATTACTAGACCACTAATAGCCTCTCTCATAAGCTCCACCATACTCGCACCGGCTTAAGGCGAAGCCCTGCGGGATTTCCCCTCTACTTCCGGTACCACGCCGTTGTGCTGCCGGAATCGCGAGGAGAGTGCTACAACCTCCGCTGCCTGCTGGAACAAGGGAGAGGAAGGTCTTCGTCGAGTACCGAACGTGTGACCGACTGCGGGAGCGCTGCCGGAACGTGGCGCCGGAAGGATCGTCTACGCGATCTTGAGATCGGAAAGAGTACGACTACATCACCCACGAGAATCCGCTCTCGTTAAACGCTTTGGAATCTTCGAGGGTAAGTTATACCATCGACTCGTTGCTACAATCTAGTAGATAGATCTTGTCTTGTTTGTTTGTATGCGATAGAAATTTTTTTGTTTTCCATGCTACGAACCCCTACAGTGGTATCAGAGCCGTGTCTATATGTAGATCTGTTGCACGAGTAGAACACAATGGTCATTGTGGGCGTTGATGCTTTTATTGTCGATTGCTTCTTGTGTACTTTGCATCTTGCGGTATGTTGGGATGAAGCGGCCCGGGCTAACCTTACATGACATCGTTCATGAGACTTGCTCCACGCTTGACATGCAACTTGTATTGCATAAGTGGCTTTGCGGGTGCCTGTTTCTCCTAGCATAGTTAAGATCCAATTTACAACGGGTGATCAACAATGCTAGTATCAATGTTGTGGTTCTTGTTCGTAAGTTAGAACAAGACTTATTGAAAGCCCCAAACCACGTAAAATATGCAAAGAAAGTAGAGGCGTCTAACTTTGTTTTGCAGGGGTGTGCAGTGATGTGATATGGCCATGATTGTGATTATATTTGATGTATGCAATGTTCCTTATTGTAAGTCGGCAACCGGCAGGAGCCATATGGTTGTCTTTAATTTATGTTAAGACCCGCGTGTCTATTCAAAGTAGTTGTAATAGTTGAAGCCGGTGGACGACAACCATGGAGAAGCGTCATTGACCTTGATGCAATGCCGGTGATGATGGAGATCATGTTCGTGCTTGAAGATGGAGATCGGAAGCACAAAGAAGAAAGGCCATATCATATCACATATATATTGAATTGCATGTGATGTTAATCCTTTATGCATCTTGTTTTGCTTAGTAGACGACGGTAGCATTATAAGATGATCCCTCATGCACATCAATTTCAAATCATAAAGTGTTCACCCTTAGTTAGCACCGTTGCTAAAGCTTGTTGTTTCGAAGCACCACGTGATGATCGGGTGTGTTAGATTCTGCAAGTGTATACAACGTGAGCAAGCCAGATTTGCTCATGCAGAAACTAAGGTTTGATCTTGACGAGCCTAGCATGTACAGACATGGTCTCGGAACACGGATCACCGAAAGGTAAAGCATGAATCATATAGTAGATGTGATGAACATGTCGATTGTTCACCATTGAAACTATGTCAACTCTCGTGATGATCGGTGTTGATATGGTGGATTTGGTTCATGTGATCACTAAAACAATGTGAGGGATATTGTTTTGAGTGGGAGTTCACCTAGTTTAATTTTATTATTAATTTGAACTCAATTTGTCATAAACTTAGTCTAAACTATTGCAAATATGTTGTAGATCAATGGCAGCCCCTACCATCAATTTTAATGCGTTCCTAGAGAAAGAAAAGTTGAAAAACAATGGAAGCAACTTCGCGGATTGGTTCCGCAATTTGAGGATTGTCCTCACAGCTGGTAATTTGACCTATGTGCTGGATGCACCGCTGGGTGACCCACCTGCAGCTGATGCTCCCGATGAAGTAAAGAATGTTTACCTTGCTCGGAAGAATCAGTACTCCATAGTTCAGTGTGCTATCTTGTATGGTTTGGAATCGGAGCTTCAGAAAAGGTTTGAGGATTCAGACCCATATGATATTGTCGAGGATCTCAAATTAATTTTTGAGACTCATGCGGCAATTGAAAGTTATGAAGCTTCTGAAAAGTTCTTTAACTGCAAGATGGAAGAGGGCAGCTCCGTCAGTGAGCATGTGCTTAAGATGTCTGGGCACGCAAACAAACTTCAAAGCTTGGGTATTGTGATTCCTAATGCTTTGGGGATTTACCGTGTCCTCCAATCACTACCACCAAGTTACAAGAACTTTGTGATGAACTACAACATGCAGAACATGAACAAGACGTTGCCAGAACTCTTTGCCATGTTAAAATCTGCAGAAGTGGAGATCAAGAAAGAGCACCAAGTGTTGTTGGTCAATAAGACCACCAAATTCAAGAAAGGCAAGTCTAAGCAAAAGGGACACTTCAAGAAGGGTGGTAAGAAAGCTACCACGCAGACCAAGAAGACCAGGGCCGGACCTAAGCCTGATACTGAGTGCTTTTACTGCAAGGGAGTAGGTCACTGGAAGCGGAATTGCCCAAAGTACTTGGCGGATTTGAAGAACGGCAACATCAAGAAGAAAGGTATATCTGATATACATGTTATTGATGTGTATCTCACTAGTACTCGTAGTAGTGCCTGGGTATTTGATACTGGTTCGGTTGCTCATATTTGTAACTCGAAACAGGTGCTGCAGAATAAACGGAAGCTAGCGAAGAACGAGGTGACGATGCGCGTAGGAAACGGATCAAAGGTTGATGTGATCGCGGTCGGCACGCTACCCCTTCATCTACCATCGGGATTAGTTTTATACTTAAATAATTGTTATTTGGTGCCTGCGTTGAGCATGAACATTATATCAGGATCTTGTTTATTGCGAGACGGTTACTTGTTTAAATCCGAGAATAATGGTTGTTCTATTTATATGAGTAATATGTTTTATGCACATGCACCTTTGATAGATGGTCTATTCTTATTGAATCTCGATAGTGGAAATACACATATCAACAACATTGAGGCTAAACGTTTGAAATCAAGCGATAATTCGACCTATATGTGGCACTGTCGTCTTGGTCACATCGGAGTGAAACGTATGAAGAAACTCCATTCCGATGGACTTCTTGAATCACTTGATTTTGAATCACTTGAAAGATGCGAAGCATGTCTGATGGGTAAAATGACTAAGACTCCATTTTCTGGTATGATGGAGCGAGCTACGGACTTATTGGAAATCATACATACCGATGTGTGTGGTCCAATGAGTGTAGCATCGCGCGGTGGTTATCGTTATGTTCTTACCTTCACGGATGACTTGAGTAGATATGGGTATATCTATTTCATGAAACATAAGTCCGAAACTTTCGAGAAGTTTAAGGAGTTTCAAAGTGAGGTAGAGAATCAACGTAACAAGAAGATTAAATTTCTACGTTCTGATCGTGGAGGTGAATATCTAAGTTACGAGTTTGGCGAGCATTTGAAGAAATGCGGAATACTTTCACAATTGACACCGCCGGGAACACCACAGCGTAATGGTGTGTCCGAACGTCGTAATCGAACTCTCTTAGATATGGTTCGTTCTATGATGTCACTTACAGATTTACCGCTATCATTTTGGGGTTATGCATTAGAAACAGCCGCGTTCACTTTAAATAGGGCACCGTCTAAATCCGTTGAAACGACACCGTATGAATTATGGTTTGGGAAGAAACCTAAATTGTCGTTCCTTAAAGTTTGGGGATGCGAAGCCTATGTAAAGAAGTTACAGCTGGACAAGCTTGAACCCAAAGCGGAAAAATGCGTCTTCATAGGATACCCGAAGGAAACTATTGGGTATACCTTCTATCATAGATCCGAAGGCAAAACATTCGTTGCCAAGAATGGATCCTTTCTAGAGAAGGAATTTCTCTCGAAAGAAGTGACTGGAAGGAAAGTAGAACTCGACGAGGTTGTCGAACCTTCTCTCGAAATTGCGAGTAGCGCAGCACCGGAAGAAGTTCCTGTGGTGCCTGCACCAATAAGAGAGGAAGCTAATGATGGTGATCATGAAACTTCGGTTGAAGTTGCTACAGAGCCTCGGAGGTCAACGAGAACTCGTACCACTCCAGATTGGTATGATTCCGTTATGAATGTCATGGTAGTGGACAACACCGATGACCCCGAGACATATGAGGAAGCGATGATGAGCCCAGATTCCAATAAATGGCAAGAAGCCATGAAATCCGAGATTGGATCCATGTACGAAAACCAAGTATGGACTTTGGTGGACTTACCGGATGGCCGGAAGGCTGTCGAGAACAAATGGATTTTCAAGAAGAAAACAGATGCTGATGGTAATGTTACTGTCTATAAAGCTCGACTTGTCGCAAAAGGGTTTTGACAAATTCAAGGAGTTGACTACGATGAGACTTTCTCACCGGTAGCGAAGCTAAAGTCTGTGAGGATTATGTTAGCAATCGCTGCATATTATGATTATGAGATATGGCAGATGGATGTCAAAACAGCATTCCTCAATGGAGACATTGATGAAGAGTTGTATATGATGCAACCCAAAGGTTTTGTCGATCCTAAAGATGCTAACAAGGTATGCAAACTTCAACGGTCCATCTATGGATTGAAGCAAGCATCCCGAAGTTGGAATCAACGTTTTGATAAGGTAATCAAAAGTTTTGGTTTTATACAAACTTATGGAGAAGCTTGTATTTATAAGAAAGTGAGTGGGAGCTCTGTAGCATTCTTAATACTGTATGTGGATGACATATTGGGAATGATGTAGACCTTCTTAATAGTGTCAAGGAATATTTGAATAATAGTTTTTCAATGAAGGATCTTGGCGAAGCAGCTTACATATTAGGCATAAAGATTTATAGAGATAGATCGAAACACCAAATATCATTGTCACAGAGTACATATTTGGACAAAGTTCTAAAGAGGTTTGGAATGGAAGAAAGCAAGAAAGGGTTCTTGCCCATGTTGCCCAATACGACCTTGAGTAAAACTCAAAGTCCGACATCGGCAGAAGATAGAGAAAGGATGAGTAAGACTCCCTATGCCTCAGCCATAGGATCTCTAATGTATGCCATGCTATGTACTATACCCGACATCGCATATGCTGTTAGTCTAACTAGCAGATATCAAAGTGATCCAGGAGTGGATCATTGGATAGCGGTCAAAAACATCCTTAAGTACTTGAGAAGAACTAAGGATATGGTTCTTTCTTATGGAGGTGATGAACAGCTCGTTGTTAATGGTTACACCGATGCTAGTTGGAACACCGATCCAGATGATTCTAAATCACAATCCGGATACGTATTTATTTTGAATGGTGCAGCAGTTAGCTGGAGGAGTGCAAAGCAAAGCGTTGTGGCGAGATCTTCAACTGAATCGGAATACATGGCTGCTTCGGAGGCTTCACAAGAAGCGATATGGATGAAAGAGTTCATTACAGAGCTGGGTGTGGTTCCTAGTGCGCTGGACCCAATGTCTATCTACTGTGATAACATGGGCGCCATAGCCAATGCGCAAGAACCAAGGTCACACAAGAAGCTGAAGCATATCAAGCTACGTTTTCACGCTATTCGAGAACATATCCAGGATGGGGATATAAAGATTTGCAAAGTACACACAGATCTGAATGTGGCGGATCCGTTGACTAAACCTCTCCCAAGGGCAAAACATGAGCAACACCAAACTGCCATGGGTGTTCGGTATATTACCATGTAATCTAGATTAGATGACTCTAGTGCAAGTGGGAGACTGTTGGAGATATGCCCTAGAGGCAATAATAAATGTAGTTATTATTATATCTTTGTGTTTATGATAAAAGTTTACATTCATGCTATAATAGTATTAACAAGGAAACCATTAATACTTGTGTGATTTGTAAACTTAATTTGAAGTCCCTAGTATAGCCTCTATACTTCACTAGCTTGTTGGTTGATTAATGATTGTGGTTTCCCTATCATGAACATTGAGATGTTATCAACAACAAGATCATATCGTTAGGAGAATGATATGGTGGGCATACTCCTATAGACAAGCGTAGCATAAAGATCAAGTCATTTCAATAGTTCAATTGCTATATGCTTTCTGATACATAGTAACCTGATTCCTTCGACCATGAGATCATGCATATCACCTTTACCGGATGGATGCTTTGATGACATCAAACACCACACCGTAACTGGGTGGTTATAAAGGTGGCATTGAGTGTTTGGAAAGTATTGGTTGAGACACATGGATCAAGAGTGGGATTTGTCCATCCACATGACGGATAGATATACTCTGGGCCCTCTCGGTGGAATGTCATCCAATTAGCTTGCAAGCATGTGACTTGGTCACAAGGGATCACATATCACGGGAACGAGAAAAGAGTACTTATCAGTAACGAGGTTGAACTAGGTATGCGGAGATACCGACGATCATAACCTCGGATAAGTAACATATCGTGAGACAAAGGGAAATTGGTATCGTATGTAAGTGGTTCATTCGATCGCAAAGTAATCGTAGAAATATGTGGGAGCCATATGAATTTCCAGATTCCTCTATTGGTTATTGTTCGGAGAAGTGTCTCGATCATGTCCGCATAATTCACGAACCGTAGGGAGACACACTTAAGGATTCGACGTTGTTTTGAGTAGTTATGGTATTATGAGAAAGAGACCGAATGTTGTTCGGAGTCTCGGATGGGATCCGGGATATCACGAGGTGATCCGGAATGGTCCGGAGAATAAGATTCATATAAGGAAAGTCCCATTTCGGAGTAGCGGAATGATTCCGGTGTTTTCATCGGGAATGTTCTAGAAGGTTCCGGATTGTCCGGCACTCCGGGGGGGGGGGGGGGGGAAGGGTACATGAATGTGTCATTACATATTGGAATGATTGCATCATGTACTAAGTGTTCTTGCTGTCCCAAATAAAGGATTAAATTGAATCCTAAAACAGAAAAGTCAAATGTCCAGTTTGAAAGTCAAACGGCTAAAACAAGAAACTGTGGGAAACAAGAAAGAGGAGTTTGGAACCGACTTGAGGGAGGAGTCTCCTCCCCAAGCCGGCGCGCCACCCAAGGCCGACTTGGGGAGGGACTCCCCTCCCCTGGCCGCGCCTCCCCATCTATAAAAGGAGGGGCAGGGCTCCCCTCCTAGACACACAAGTTTCCACCTCTAAATCTCCGGTTTAGAGCCGTTTTGGTTTAGAGCTTCTAATTGCTTTAGCCAGCGGTTTAGAGCCTTCTAATTGGTTTAGAGCCTTCTAATTGGTGTGTCTAATTACTAGACCACTAATAGCCTCTCTCATAAGCTCCACCATACTCGCACCGGCTTAAGGCGAAGCCCTGCGGGATTTCCCCTCTACTTCCGGTACCACGCCGTTGTGCTGCCGGAATCGCGAGGAGAGTGCTACAACCTCCGCTGCCTGCTGGAACAAGGGAGAGGAAGGTCTTCGTCGAGTACCGAACGTGTGACCGACTGCGGGAGCGCTGCCGGAATGTGGCGCCGGAAGGATCGTCTACGCGATCTTGAGATCGGAAAGAGTACGACTACATCACCCACGAGAATCCGCTCTCGTTAAACGCTTTGGAATCTTCGAGGGTAAGTTATACCATCGACTCGTTGCTACAATCTAGTAGATAGATCTTGGCTTGTTTGTTTGTATGCGATAGAAATTTTTTTGTTTTCCATGCTACGAACCCCTACAACCCCGTCTTGGCGGGCGAGCTCGTTCGCAGCCTCCGTGTAGTGGACGACCCGCGGCGACTCGTGCTCGAGGTCGGTGGGCATGACTGCCTCGGCGCCGTAGACCATGAAGAAGGGGGTGAACCCTGTTGACCTGTTGACTGAGGTGCGGATCCCCCAGATGACAGAGGGCAACTCCTCGACCCAGCACCCGGCGGTGCGCTCGAGTGGTACTTGGAGTCGCGGCTTCAGGCCGTGGAGGATGCTTTGGTTGGCCCGTTCCGCCTGGCCGTTGGATTCCGGGTGGGCGACTGACGCGAGGTCGAGCCGAATGTGATGCTCTTCGCAGAATTCGGCCATGGCTCCTTTGGCGAAGTTAGTGCCGTTGTCCGTGATGATGCTATTTGGGAACCCGTAGCGATATATGAGCTCGCGTAGGAATTTGGTGGCGGTCTTCCCGTCGCATTTCCGAACTGGTTTGGCTTCCACCCACTTTGTGAATTTGTCGACCGCGACTAGCAGGTGGGTGTAGCCAGAGGGGGCCTTCTTGAAGGGGCCTACCATGTCCATGCCCCACACAGCGAATGGCTAGGTGATGGGGATTGTTTTGAGCGCTGAGCTCGGCACGTGCGTCTGGTTGGCGTATTTCTGGCACCCGGCGCACCGCTGGACAATGTCCACAGCATCGGCGTGTGCGGTGGGCCAGTAGAAGCCATGTCGCATAGCCTTGGCGACCAGAGAGCGGGCGCTGGCGTGGTCGCCGCAGTCGCCGGAGTGGATATCGTGGAGGATCTTGCGTCCTTCGGCGGGTTGGACGCAGCGTTGGAACACGCCGGTGACACTGCGCTTATGGAGCTCGCCGTCGATGATGGTGTAGGACTTTCATCGGCGAGCGATCATACGGGCGTTCGTCTCGTCTGCCGGCAAGGTGCCGGCTTCCAGGTAGGCTATGTAGGGCTTGGTCCAGTCGTCTGGCTCGTTGACGAGTGCGACCAGGGCTGCCTCTGGTTGGAGCGGGACTCCGATGTCGATCTCCCTCGGGGGAGAGACTGATGGCTTGGTGATCGTGTCGAGGAAGACGCCGGCGGGTGGTGCGAGTCGAGCCGACCCGATGCGAGAGAGTGCGTCGGCCTCCTCGTTCTTCCGCCTGTCAATCCACTCGACGGAGTAGCCTGTGAAGTGTCCGCCCAACTTGTCCACTGCTTGGCGGTACGCCGCCATGGTGGGGGAGACGGCGTCGTAGGTGCCAGCGACTTGCCCTGCGACGAGGTCGGAATCGCCGTAACAGCGTAGGCGGTTGACATTCATCTCCTTGGCCGCTCGCATGCCGTGTAGTAAGGCCTCGTACTCGGCCATGTTGTTGGTGCAGGGTGTAAAGTCGAGGCAGAGGACGTAGCGGAGCTTGTCGCCCTTTGGTGAAGTTAGCACGATACCTGCGCCTGCGCCGTCCGCATTCTTGGAGCCGTCGAAGTGCAGGCTCCAGTAATGGAGGTATGGCAGCTTCTCTGGCTGCTGGGCCTCTTCCCAGTCGGCGATGAAGTCCGCTAGGGCCTGCGACTTGATCGCTTTTCGCGGCTCGTATTTGATGTTGTGGACGCCGATCTCGACGGCCCACTTGGCGACCCGCCCGGTCGCCTCGCGGTTGCGGATGATGTCTTGCAGTGGTGCTGAGGAGACGACCGTGATCGGGTGCTCCTGGAAGTAGTGCGGCAGGCGCCGCTGAGCTCTGAAGACCGCGTATACCAGCTTTTGGTACTGTGGGTACCGCTGGCGCGACTCGGTGAGGACCTCGCTGATGTAGTACACCGGCCGCTGTACTGGGCGCTCCTTTCCTTCCTCCAGTCGCTCGACGACCATCACGGCGCTGACGACGCGCTCGGAAACCGCGACGTAAACCAGCATGGGTTCTTTGTCGGTGGGGGCGGCGAGTAGCGGTGCGGCGAGTAGCACCTTTTTGAGATCGCGGAGCGCGTCGTCCGCCTCCTTGTCCCACTGGAAGGTGGGGTTCTTGCGCATCAGGAGGTATAGGGGCATCGCCTTTTCGCCCAGCCGGGGGATGAAGCGACTGAGAGCCGCTACTCGCCCGGCCAGTTTCTGGACGTCGCGCAGGCACTCGGGTTTGCCGAGCCGGGCGATCGTGTCGATCTTCGTGGGGTTCGCCTCGATCCCTCGTTTGGAGACGACGTACCCCAGTAGTTGTCCTGCAGGTACACCGAAGGTGCATTTGCCTGGGTTGAGCTTTATCTTGTATTTTCGCAGGTTGGCGAATGTTTCCGCCAGGTCGGCGAGTAGGTCGCCCTAGCGAGTAGACTTTACGACCACGTCGTCGATATAGACGTGGATGTTGCGGCCAATTTGGCTCGCGAGGCATTCTTGCATGCACCGCTGGTAGGTCGCCCCGGCGTTCTTGAGGCCGAAGGTCATGGCGGTGTAGCAGAAGGCTCCGAATGGCGTGATGAACGCCATCTTCTCCTCGTCTTCGACAGCCATTTTGATCTGGTTGTACCCAGAGTAGGCGTCGAGGAAACATAGAGACTCCGAGCCCGCGGTTGAATCGATTATCTGGTCGATCCGCGGGAGGACGAACTGCTCCTTTGGGCAGGCGCTATTCAGGTTTGTGTAGTCGATACACATTCTCCAGGTCCCGTTTTTCTTCTCGACCAGGACTGGGTTTGCCAGCCACTTGGAGTATTTGATTGGCCGGATGAAGCCTGCAGCGAGTAGACGCTGCACCTCCTCGGCGATTGCTCGGCGGCGCTCTTCATTGAAGGGCCGCAGCGACTGCTTGACAGGTCGCACTTTGGGGTCGGCGTTTAGCTTGTGCTCAGCGAGCTCCCTGGGGACACCGGGCATGTCAGAGGGCTTCCATGCGAAGATGTCCCTATTCTCACGGAGGAACTCGATGAGCGCGCCTTCCTATGCTGGGCTCATGCCCGTCCCGATCGTCACCGTCTGGCTGGAGTCGCCTGGGACCAGCTCGACGGTGCGGGTGTGCGTAGTGGCCTCAAAGGTTGAGGTGTTTGCGCCCTCCGAGTTGGGATTCTTGAGGATGGTGGGGTCGTCATTGTTGACCCCGCTCGCGTACTTGGCGAGCTCATCAGCGTGGTTGGTCTCCGCCGCGATGACGGCGTCAGCGAGCTCGGCTCCTTTGGCCTCGCACTCGGCGGCCATGTCGGGGTCGCCGTTGATGGTGATGACGCCGCACGGCCCGTGGAGCTTCATCGCGTTGTACGCGTAGTGGGGCGCTGCCATGAACTTGGCGAACGCCTGGCGCCCCAGGACGCAGTGGTAAGGGCTGTCAAAGGGCACCAGCTCGAAGACGATCCGCTCGGTGCGGAAGTTTGCGGGTGTGCCGAAGGTGACCGGCAGCGTGACCTTGCCGATCGGGTACGCCTTCCGACCGGGGACGATGCCGTGGAACGTGGTGTGGGTTGTCTCGATCATCGACTGCGGGAGCCGCAGTCGCCTGAAGGTGTCCAAGTACAGGATGTTGATGGAGCTGCCGCCATCCATCAATGTCTTGGGGAGCCAGTAGTCGCCGACCTTGGGCTTGACCACCAGGGCGACTCGACCTGGGTACTCGAGCGTGGCGAGTGGTCTTGACGACTCCAGGTGATGGGCTGCTCCGACCAGTTGAGGAACTGGGGAACGTCCACCTGGGCCACCGCGTTGACGGCGACGGCGCGGGCGATGACCTTCTTCTCGCGCTTCGTGTTGAAGCCTGTGAAGGTATGGAGCGAGCCGGCCACTTTGCCGAATTTTCCGCCGTTTGGCGGGTCGTTGTCGGGGTCCTCCCGCGCTCGCCGTGCCTTCTCGATCTCCCTGAGGGTGTGGCAGTCGGCGGTGGTGTGCGTTGCGGGCTTCCCTTCCCTGCTATGAAACGCACATGGTTGGTTAAGGAGAGCCGCAGGGTCGAATCTTGGCTTGGTCTTGTAATTGCTGTCGTCGCGGCGTTGTCCTCCGTCGCGGCGGAAGCTCTTGGGCTCGCGTTGCGCGTGCCCGGCGTTGGCGACGAAGTCGACTCGCCCGTCACTGCGGCGCTTGCCGGTGAGGCGAGTGTTGCTGTAGCGTAGGTCGGACCGTCGTACGCTGTCGTTGCCGCTTGTGCGGCGTTGACCTCCTGACTCGTCGTCAGTTTCCTGGTTTGGATCTTCCTCCGCGTACCGTTTGGCGATCTCGAGGAGGTCGGGGATGTTGTCGAGTGTGCGAGAGTGTCGCTTGAGCTTGGCGACCAGGGGCTCGTAGCGGCACGAGGTCTTGAAGCAATGGATCGCGGTGTCCGGGTGGATGCCGACCGCGTTGTACCAGAGTTCTTGCCACCGTTGGACCCAGTTGCGGGTCGACTCGCGGGGTCCCTGGACGCATCGCTCCAGGTCCTCAATAGTGGTGGTGCGGGTGTAGGAGCACTCGAAGTGCCTGACGAAAGCGTCGCGCATCTCCTCCCAGGAGTCTATACTGTCCTGAGGGAGGGTGTTGATCCACTGCCTGCACGTCCCCTCCATCATCAGGGGGAGGTAACGGGCGGCTAGCAGGTCGGTGTGGCCTGCGATCCCCATTGCCATGAGGTATGTGTCGAGCCAGACAGCGGGGTCGTACGAGGGGTCGTACTTTTCTATCTCCTTCGGCGCCTTAAAGTTTGGCGGGTACTTCTCGCCTCGGATCATTGGTCCGAAGCACTTGGGGCCGAGTCGACTGAGCGACCCCATGGGCTCGCCGTCGCGGCGATTGGTTAGGGTGTGTCGCAGGTCGTCGGGCTGGCGTGCGCGCCAGCTTTGGTTGTTGATGATGTGGGTGCGGGCGTCGATGGGTTGACCGTTGGCGGCGACGAGGTTGGTCGCCGGCCTGGGGTCGTTGGTGGAG
This sequence comes from Avena sativa, assembly GCA_916181665.1. Classification (NCBI taxonomy): domain Eukaryota; kingdom Viridiplantae; phylum Streptophyta; class Magnoliopsida; order Poales; family Poaceae; genus Avena; species Avena sativa. The sequence goes on along the minus strand of OV702300.1, from coordinate 46,215,210 downwards.
AGTGCCGCGTTCGCGGGTCGGTGTTGGAGCTGCAGTGGCTCCGGTGGTGGGCAGTTCAGTGTGTTTGCCGCCATTGGGCGGCCGCTCGAGGCCGCCCTGCTTCCCGAGGAACGCGAGTATACTCGACCTTGCGAGTCGGCGCCCGCTCTTTGCTGCTCGACGGCCTTTGCGAGCAGGGCCCTAACGTATTGGATCTATAGGGCGCCGTCGCCGGTGGCCGTGATGCTGTCGGCTGCTGCTCGGCCTGCCACGAGGTTGTCCATCGGGGTGGAGAACAGTGGGAGGCCGTTTGCGTCTCGCTCCCGTGAGGATACTACTATCCGCGGCTGGTCCCTGGGGTGTGTGCGGTTGGGTGGAGGCGGGGCGCCCATCGCCGTCGACCCCGACGGGGGTCGGGCGCTTCCTCCTGGAGGCGCGTTCTCGCAGATCGCGTGCTCGACCGCGCGGGCCGGGTCGTTTTCGTCGTCGAAGTTCAGGGCGCGCCCCTGAACGGTAGGGTTCAGGCGCGACCTGATCCGCTGTTGGTGGTAGCGCGATAGCTCCTGCGCCGTCACTTGCTCGAGGCGGAATTTTTCGCGCTCGGCTTGTTCCTTGCGCACCGCCTCCGCCAGTTTCAGGCGGAGTTCCTCGACCTCCGTTGCCGTGGCGTTAGGAGGGATTAGGGTGGAGAATGGATCCTCCGGCGGATCGGTGCTGGTCGCCATGTAGGTCGCGGCGTGGCGACCGGTTCCGTCGCGGAGGTCGGCGGAATTCTCTGACCCGGAGTCAAATTCGTAGATCCCGAGGATGGAGGGGTCCTCGAAGTCTCCCACGTTGGAGACCTGAGTGATGGAGCCCGCGGGTGAAGCCGCGGTGATGGACCCGGCGAGTGACGCCGGGGTCACCGAGTCGGCGTCGTCGTTGAGGGCCGCATCTCATGCGGCCGCTGAGTTTTCGGCCACGTCGCTGTGGGCCGAGTTGTACTCGGAGGCGAGGCGATGGATCGTGCGGATCTGGCTCTCGGAGAGCCGATCGCGTGGCGGCGACTCGCGGATGCGAGCCGAATCCTCCGAGACGATGACGTCGGTGAGGCCGACGAAGAGGCTGATCGTGTCGATCGGCAGGATCACGCTGTGCGTGACGGGCCGCGCCGCCGGGACGTAGCTGCTCGGCAAGATTTGGAGCATCTCGCCGATCGCTATCATGCGGCCGGTGGCGACCGTCTCGTTGATGGGCAGATTGGATCTCGCCGCAGAACACCGGCCAGACCGGCCATGCCCCACGGTGGGCGCCACTGTCGTGGGGATGGTCACGGCAGATGCTGCAATCGGCAGCGAGTAGTAGAACGAGGGGCAAGGGCGGCCAGCCATCTGCGGTGCGAGATGAGGGCAAAGACACATGGTTTTACCCAGGTTCGCCCCCCCGGAGGGTAAAGACCTACTCCTGCTAGATTGTATTATGGAGGTGATACAATGGGCGAGCTCGGCGGCTAGGCGGCGAGTCGCTTGGGTGTATGATGGAACGTATCTCTACTCGCCCTATAGGGAGGTTTATATAGGCTCACCTCCCCTAGGGTTTACATATCTCAACCGATTCAGTTAAAGCTTCGGTACTCGTTTAACCTAATCCGACTGGGCCTATCTACTTGCCTGGGCCTTCAGCTTCCAGTCGCTTGGTTCCTTGCTGGGCTTCAATCCAGTCGCCGTCTTGCAGGCCCACTCGCCAGTTCTTTGGGCCAGTCGGAAACGTCCTGCTGGGTATACCCCGGTAGGCATATGCCCATCAATTGGGAATATGCTCGAGAATTAGTTGATATAGGACTCGGTGAAAAACCTAAAGCTAAAATCCATGTGGGGCTCTGAGATTTATGTTGGGCTATTTGGAACTACTAAAATGATACTTTATTTAACAAGAAACGAGCTTATAATTCCTTGCAGGTCATTTAAATGGCTACTTAATGGATCTCCATATTTGGTCATTACCATAGTCTGGGGAAGCGTTGGATATTCTAGACTCTAGTTGCGAGCATTTTAAGACGGTCGCACTGCTGTGTTCATCCAGTATAGACAATGATTTGGCAATAGGATTAGTAATGTATAAATGTATCATGTAATATTTACTGTGATTGGCATAGCTCTTGATGCACTATGTTTGTTTTTAACAATTGATAATTCAAAGTAATGGGTGAGTGTGTGCATCCCTTTGAAACTTGCTTGACTCTCGGGCAGTCCTTCCCACATCATACTCCGATTTTTCTCTAGCGACCTCCTTGGGAAGTTCTTTTTCCAGCCAGGATACACGGTTGTGTGAAACAAGATTGGTAAAAAAAAGGGATCTTGCATCCGTCGATGCAGATGTTCAATGGCTTTCCCTCATTTAGAAAAAAGAAGAGGAAGAAGAAGCGCATAAAGCGCTCTCTACTTGCCTACCGTTGTACGGGTATACAAGTTCCCTCGTATTTTGGATCTAATTTTGACCATCGAATTACCATCAAATTGACCAACAAGATGTAAATTATATTTCTAGAACATATCATTGAAAACATAGTCGATGCTATGTTGAGGTTTGGCCAAGGGGTCAAGATATCAGAGTGCGTTTTGCTCTGCCTTTTTTTTCTTTTTGTTTGCTTGGATGGGGTTGTAAGGTCTGTGATCCCGCTAAGTCGTCCTTCTATGTTGCAGTCAACTTTCCGTTTGTTGCCGGTCTAATCCTAGTGCGTGCGCATTTTCTTTCTTGCCGCATATTTCTGCCACGTACTGATAAGTTGCAACATCCCATGGGAAGATACTCCAGACAAGCAAGTTGCCTTCAAGAAGATAAGAAAGTTCTTGCGTCGGAACAAAAATCTTCTCTACTAGCTAAAATGTTTTCTTCACTCTGATCACTTGACGCAACGGCCGGCGCATCAAATGGCGGCGAGACTGACGCGCGCGGCCATTTACAGGGACGGGAGTCGCACAAAATTCTGGCGTAGCGGTGGACGCCTGTGGCACAGACAGTTGCTATGAAGCGTGGTCCATCGGTCTACCGTGCCCACTGAGATGAGATTCGGACAACGTCCGGTGACCCGGATCTCCATCTCTATACGTCATCATGCAGTCAGCCCTTCGTCATGACGGTTCAGCCTAGGATCACACTGTCCATTGTCCTGAAACTAAACCAGGCATGTGCAGATGAAATTGGTTTTGGAAACAGCAACCGTTAAGAATTGGTTTCCTCGTGGTGGTGAAGCTTGAAGCAACGGGTATATTACTCCTCGTGCAAGTATATGCAAGCACTACAGGAATGGCGCGAGCTGTCGACGACCAAAGGTCGCCACCCTACGCCGATGGACGGGCAGTCGGTGTAGCCCTTGCTCCGTCGGCCGGCCGTCGTGGTCTGTGCCGACGGTATCTGCGCTGGGGGGCGATATCTAGCTGTCGGTCTACGTTGCGCTGACGGCATGGTTATACGTCGACGGCCTCCGTGGCTACGACGAGAGAAGACTAGCCCGAGGAGCCTATGCCGAGGACAAACGTCAGCGTACACCGCGCCGACGGTTATTTTGGCTACATCGATGGCCTTTGGACCTCGGGCTAACATCTGATTCCTGTAGAGAAGACATGTGCGTCACTAGGCACGGGATATTGTGTTTTGATATTTTTTTGCAACACTTAGCCATGTCATAAGTAGTTTTGATATCCTTCTTTTCTAAATTACTAGTCCAGATTTGTCTAGACACGGCATATCGAGACGTGTTTATACATGTGAATCTAGTTTCTCCCTTCAACATGGACGGAAAGCATACATGGAAAAAGTAAATATATGGACAAAATAATATACTGATAGCAAAACAAGTACATATATGAATAAAACAGAAACAACCTCTTCAATCTAAAAAAACCCGGTCATTTATCTGTTATATCTCCAAATTATCTGTCCAAGCTGTTAATATGATCCACAGGACCATTAACTGTGGCTGTGGGATTTTGATGAGACATACAGTGACAATGCAGATAAAGGAAACCCACTTCCTCTCCTCCTGGTACATGCATACTCCCTCCGTTCGCAAATAAATGTATATCTAGCTTTTGCCTAAGTCAAATATAATCAAATTTGACCAATTTTATAGAGAAATATAGTAATATATATTACATTAAATTGCATATTATGAAACTAGATTAAAAATAAATCTAATGATAACAATTTAGTGTCATAAATGTTCGTACGTTGTCCTAAAAAGTTAGTCAAACTTTACTATGTTTGACTTAGGACAAAGCTAGAAATACACTTATTTATGAACGGAGCGAGTATACTGATTTGTCTCTCTAAATGCCTATGTGGCACGACAATAACCACGACGAAGCTGGAAGGCGAACAATTTTTAAGGGAAAATCATCATACGGCGCCTGGTCATTGCCCTGTGTTTTTTCCGTTTTCACGCTTCAATCCTTACCTTTCTTTCAACGAGATTCGAAACACAACAGAGGACGGTCCGATGCAGATCACACGGCTGTCCTTCACGCGTGCCCGCCTCTCCATTCCTCTATTTATTTTCTCTCTCGCTCTCGTCTAGTCTTCGTGTTGGTCGCCCGGTCGGTCGTCGCCGTGTCCACCTTGTTCTTTCTTCTTCCCTTCTTCCGCTTTTCCTCCGCCCGGCCCGGGGGAGTGCCGGATCAGAGCCTCCGACGAGGGAACCGCGCCGTCCGTCAAGGTATACCTCTCCCGCCCGCTCTCCATGCTCGTCTGCAGCGCGATGGTTCTGCCTGTGCTTGTGTATCCCTAGATTTGTTGTGCTGGGTTACGTTTCCGCCGTGTCCTTTTCCACCGCCCCGCACCGTACGCTTCCCCTTCGCCGTCCCGACCTGCCGCGAGGAGGGGCGGCGGCTACAAATAATCCCCTCCCCCCCTGTCCCCGGTCCCCTAGAGCTGCCGCCGTGCCGTACCTTGGCGTCACCGCCGGCGCCTTCAGACCAGTTACCCTTCCACCTCTCACCGTCCCAGCCGTGTCACCCGCCATCGCCGTTCCAGCTGCCTCGACCCCGTCCGCGGTTTTGGCCTCTGGTTTCTGACTGACAGGCGACGATTTTGTCCTGCACTGACTGAACGATTAGTTTTTTTTTTTGAGGGAGACTGAATGATTAGTTAGTTAGACCCCCACTGAACTCCACAGATTGTGTTGTGCACACCATCTACATCCACCTGCCCCTGTTCAGAGACGACGCTGTTGCCGGAAGCAAGAGTGTCCGTGGATTCTCTGGAACAGAGTTGATACATTCTTATCCTGGGAGCGACTTCTGCGTCTCATTTTCTTTAGCCCTTTGTTTTTTTTATTGAGAGAGAACTGTTTAGCCATTTGTTGGGAGAACATTGTTTTGATAACATCCTGCAGTATACGTACAGTGCTGTGCACAACACCGGCGTCCTAATTTCTCTTTTATCCTGAATCCGTGTCAGACTCTGATAAGGGTGCTATAGTCCATCTGTTATTTGCAGTGTCAAAAGAAAGACTTGCCTAATCGGACATGGCCCTGTTTCTGAATCGGCTGTTATCTGCCGTGCCAAATGAAAGGCTTGCCTAATTGGACGCGCCCCTGTTTCCGTATCCATGCCGGATTACGAAACGCATTCCTTTCTTTTCCGAAAAGAACGGAACACATCCCTGTTTACGAGTAACACTGACTGCGCCACTATCCTTCTATATTATTCCTTAGACAATATGCATTTTTTATTATAATGTCCAGTCTATCAAAAACCAAGATTCAGGTGAGAGTACAAGAAATGTTTGAAGCTGGGGAAGATCCCATTGTTTCTTAAAAACTTCCTATATATTTGTCCGCTTGGATATTTTGAATGCCAGGTAAATTTTCTATCATATGCAGGACTACCAATTAAGACAGTTTTGAATCCGCACTCTTCAACGATAGCTAATTTGATAATTCAGAGCACTGGCATCACAAATCATTACATTCTTGAAAAATGATGCAGTCCTAGCCATCCAGATAGCCCAAAAAACTGATGCAGCTCCAATTTGTATTAACCCTCTTAATGCTTTAGGAAATCAGGCAAGCCAAGTACTCAAGAAAATGGAAGCTGCTGTGTTTTCAGGGTCACATAGTATCCTTTCTGAGGTTTAGGGCTCATCACTCGAAAGATCATCCGCACACATATCTTGCGGATTCTGCCGTAACACCAAACTCTCCGCACCAGCACTCTGATGAATTTGGCACAAGCCTAACCAGATCCTTAGCATGTGATCGATCTTCACTGCTTATTAAAGTTCAATTGACTTCATCGGCCAATGTTATGTTATTAATCCATTTTCCAATGCAAAAATTGGCACTATCAGCAGTACCCACTTTGTATTAGATAGTGCACAATCTTGTCTGAGCTCCCTGCGAAAAATGGGTATCTCCAGGTTTACTGCACACTTTTGATGTTGAGATAAACTGATACCACCTATTCTTAGTGGATTTAATTATTTTTTTCTCTAGAAAAAATAGCGCTGAGATCAGTTATATCGAGGGGAAAAAATGATTCAAACATGGGCAGTGCATACATAAGTGTGCCTTCCTATTCTGACAAGCTATTTCTAGGTTTTAACCATCAGTTATTAAGGGAATATGGCCATATGCCCATGTGGGATGCCATAAATCGTGAATTCTAGTTTTTGTTTGGGATTAATATCGTGCGATGTGTTGAGTTGATTGACTGGAGTCTGAACTGTGGGAAGAACATAGAGTACTATTAATGCAATGGTCCTCTTATAACAAAAGGAAAACTCTAGATTTTTTTCCTTCATGAAAACTCTCCAATTTCTTTGAATTGTTCCAATGCATAAAAGATTGAAACATGATGCATCCCTTTCTTTGTCTGATCTTATATTTGTCCTATGCAGTTGATGTCATTGTTGTACTGAACAAGTATTGATAAAGAAGGCAAAAGTGACTCCTGTTATTCGTGGGGAAGAACACCATCTCCTCGGGTTCCAGAAAAAGATCACCTCAACAAGGTTGGAAAATATGTCAATGCAGGCATCTAACCAGTCATACAAATATCCAGACAGTTCTCAGATACCATACTACAGCAGTTCAATATACATGGAGGAGAATAGTACTTGCTATGTGCAGCAAAATCATGTTGATCTTCACTATGTGTCCTCCGATGGTGGTTCACAGCATAGCAATTACAAGGCCCAGGTGTTTCAACCACAGTACTGCACTCTGAATTCTTCATCAGCCAATTGCGTTTATCCTAGCCATACCTCTACATCTCCTCAGTGCCTGAGTAGGAGCCAACTTTCTGAACATGATAGACACTCAGATCACTCATATGATTCCTCTGCAAGTGCTTCATGCATTACTGAGGTTCCAAGTTTGAAATTTACAACACTTAAGGAGCTAGAAAATGCAATGTATGGATCCGAGTCAGGCGTAGTTAGGTCTGAAAGCTCCCTAATTGGCACCACATTAGACCAAAGTAACTGGAGAGAGCTTCTGGGTGTTAATTCTGGAGACTTGAAGCAGGTAATTGTAGCATGTGGTAAGGCTGTTGATGAGAATCATTGCCGTAAGGACTTACTGATATCAGAGTTAGAGAAGATGGTTTCTGTCTCTGGAGAACCAATGCAACGTCTAGGAGCTTATATGTTGGAAGGTCTTGTTGCCAGGCGGTCATCCACTGGACATGCCTTGTATAAATCTCTGAAGTGTAAGGAACCTCAACCTACGAATTCAGAGCTCATGTCCTACATGCGTCTTCTCTATGATATTTGTCCATTCTTCAAATTTGGTTACATGTCTGCCAATGGTGCTATAGCTGAGGCTGTTAAGGGTGAGAACTTTATTCACATCATCGATTTCCAAATCGCTCAAGGGAGCCAGTGGGAAACTATGATGCAGGCCTTTGCTGTGAGGCCTGATGGACCACCATTCCTAAGAATTACTGGTATAGACGACTCAGATTCGGCTTATGCCCGCGGCGGTGGACTGGATATAGTTGGACGGAAGTTATACAACATTGCTCAGAAATGCAGTCTGCCCTTTGAGTTCAATGCCGTTCATGCAGCTAGTCATGAGGTTACACTTGAACATCTTGGTATAAGATACGGGGAGGCTATTGCTGTCAACTTTCCTTATCAGTTGCATCATACTCCGGATGAGAGTGTCTGCACAGAAAACCACCGGGATAGGATATTGAGAATGGTTAAAAGCCTTTCTCCTAGGGTAGTAACTCTTGTAGAGCAGGAGGCGAACACAAACACTGCCCCATTCTTCAGTAGATACATGGAGACCCTTGACTACTACACAGCCATGTTCGAGGCAATAGATGTTGCTTGCCAGAGGAATGACAAGAAGCGGATGAGCACTGAGCAGCACTGCGTTGCAAGAGATATTGTCAATTTAATTGCATGTGAAGGCGCAGAAAGAGTGGAGAGGCACGAGCCTTTTGGAAAGTGGCGGTCTAGGCTTGCAATGGCTGGGTTTAGACCATACCCCCTAAGTGCATTGGTGAACAATACTATCAGAGAGCTGTTAAGTGGAAATTACCACATGAACTACAAGCTTGAGGAGAAACATGGTGCCCTTTATGTTGGATGGAAGAGCAGAAAGCTGGTCGTATCTTCTGCGTGGTGCTGACATTTCTGATTTAGGAAGAAGCTTGTATAGGTATGTTGTTTACACTCAAACAACCTAGTAGCATATGCCAAATATGTATCATGGCCTATCCAATTGGTTAAACCCTATGTTGTGTGGTCTTAGATGCTGAAGAGCCTCAGTTTTATGGCCCGGGAGTCAGTCAGGGCACGTATTCCTGGGTTTTAGTTTCACAATGCCCAACTGTAACCAGTGCCCAGCTGAGCTGGATAAGCACTGCAGGTGGAATAAAACCTGAGGTTGTGTGCCATAAGCCATAAAGCTCAAGTGTTTTGTGGAAGTTGCTTAATTAAGTATTGATAACTGTTACCTCCAAACTTGTAATTCTGTTAGGTTGTTAGCTGACAGTACAGGGTGTTGCCTCAGATGTTTTAATAATTATGAGGTGATGCAGCTTTAACTATAGTTTCTACACAGGGGAGGACAATTCAGTGATAGTCCACTTTAAGCTTTGTCAGTACTGAAGATTTGTACAATCTCATTGCCCTTAAATAGTAATAGTACCTCCAACCTGAAATATATCCCGTTCAAAGAAACCCTGAATTGTCGCTGATTTAGTACAAAGACTAAATCAGCGACACTTATTATGGATCTGAGGGGGTGTCATTTTAGAAGCTACCTCTGGCTTACAAAAAGTTCTGTTTCGGTTTTTGTAAGCAACAAGTACCATCAAATACACCTATTGGTTGCACGTTGTTAGTGGTATTGCAAAGATGAACGTTAGAAGTTCGTATGGTTCAACATATGTCAAAACATGAGGTTACTGATTCTGCCCTTACTATTCTTATGTTTATGCACATGAAACATCAAGTTAATGGGACATGTAGTGTTCTTCTGTGTTGCATTGCAGTACCTGTTCTTCTGTGGTTCCATATGATTCAGTTAGTCTTGTTAAAAGCTCAAGTTCGTTTGAGTGTGATGACATACATAATGTCCTGCACTAAGTATCTGTTGTTTCCGATTTCGTTGCCCGCAGGTTCTTTCATTGGCATTGTGTTGGCCACACATGTATCCGGGGCGGAACCTTCTCAGAGAGCGAATGTGTAGTCCAGAGTCCAACTGAATGCTTGTTGGCTCCGAGCTGTCAACCCTCCCCTGCTTCACATCCTTGCAGATCTGTTCATAGCAGAAATACTCTCTTTATGTAATCTGGAGCTTGTAGTGGGCATGGTAGCCGGCACACCAATCTTGAAGTGTTTTCTGTAGGTTCATAATCCTCTTTATGTAATCTGGAACTTGCGTGGGCATGGTAGCGGGCACACAGATTATCTCGGTAGATTGTGTATTGTGTAGCATCTGGTGCTCTGTATTTTTTTTTTTTACTTTGGTGCTCTGTAGTTGATTATTACTAGTACATAATATATGGGTGATTTCTTACTTTCTGTATCCCTCCGTCCAGTGGCGAAGGACGAAAAAAAATTGAGGTCGGGCGAACTTCAAAGCATTAAACAAAATTGATGCAAAAAATCAAGATCCTGTCGACGCATAAATAAGTTATATAATATTAAGTACAGTCACTTAGTACAACAGTAATAGAGACATATATAAATCAAAGTAAAACAAACACCAATAATAAATTTAAACTTGATTATACCTGCCCCTTAGTAGCTGCAGGTTTCTTCCTCTTCTTATCCATAGATCATTCACAAACAACAATTCACAAATTTTCTGAGCCCTAGCAAGTAATTGGAAATTAGATTGTGAAGACATGAACAATGAGAATTTGAGATTAGGGTTAATGGAGGGATGATGAATGGAGATTGGAGGACAAGGGGCGGCTGGACCTGGGCTAGACGCACAGACCTGAGGGAGAGCGGAGACTGGAGGAAAGGGGGGCGAGTGGGCGACGGCGATCGATCCATGTTCCTCCGTCATTCCAGTCCCTGCATCGTTCGGTTTCAGACTTCCAGGGGAGGCAGCAGGGCGATCGGTTTCAGCAGGGAGCGATCGAGCGAACAGGGGAGGCGCCGAGGCAGGTCGATCGACAGGCGGCATTGGGGGCAGGTATTTCCTAGCGCGCGGCCCATCTAAGGCCCGGGAAGGCCAAACCTTTACCAACACGGCTCATTATAGCATTTTTCTTCAGTTTTTCTTTAAATCGTATAAAACTGAATACATATCGAAAAAAAGCATATATATATATATACAATTTTTTGCAAAAAATTGAGGTAGGGCAGCTGCCCTATCTTGCCCACTGAGGAGGGAGTATTATTTTTCTGGTCTGGTTGTCCCAGCATACACCTTTGATTAAGCGTCTTATAAGATGATATACTCTGTGCTCGTAATTGGGATTTGAAAATTTTCATAATTGGGATTTGAAAGATTTTGAAACAAAATGATTTGCACCGGTACTTGGAGGCCCAAGTTTTGGCACCGGCATGACACGTAGCACGAAACAATCTAAGATGTGCAAGGCCATCTTCAGCGGACAGCTCTTCCTAAACGGACAGAGAAACAATCTAAGATGTGTAGGTCCGAATAGCGCGCGTGATTCACAGGACCGCTCGTCCCAAACGGACCGAGTGACCTGGACCGTCCGCGGTGATCCATTTCTAACCCATTTGGGCTTGCTGTGTGTAGGTCCGAATAGCGCGCGTCTGAGCGTGTTCTCTTTTCTTTCCTTATCCTATGTGCCAGTGGCTGGAAATAGCAGTTGTCCGAGCGACTTCTTTTTTTGTTTCATTGTCCTATGAGCCTGTGGCTGGAAAGAGCAGTTGTTCGAGCGTCCGGGGCTGTTCGTGACAAGCCATTTCCAGCCCATGTGGGCTCGCTGTGTGTCGGTCCAGACAGTGTGCGTCCTCCTCTTTTCTTCCCTTGTCCTATGTCCTATGAGCCAGTGGTTGGAAAGAGCAGTTGCCCCAAATTGACATCCATCATTCCCCCCGATGTGCCGCCACCACAGGCCATCTCCCAGAACTATGTGCCAACATGTACCTATGTCGCCGCCTGTTGGCCACCACCCATGCATATGCCATCTAGTCGTCGTTGCGCCCGTAGGCTCCGGCTTGTCGAGGACGTGTCCAGTCAATTGCACAGTCAGAGCCGGTGGAAACTAGCTCGAGCTCCATCAAGTTCTTCTTCAAGCATGCGGTGGACACATCGGCGAACGACGACTCCGATGGTGATATAGAGCTGCTGATGGTCACAACCACCCTCATCCACAACTATACCGAGAGCATGCAGCCCATCTGCTAGGGCTCGGTGAAGGGGCGCAAGGCCAAGTTGAACCGTGATCAAGGAGGTGGCCATGAATGGCTGTATAAGGACTAATTCCATCCTACGGAACCTCTATATCCGGAGCACATATTTCGTTGCTTCTTTTGGATGTCAAGAAGTTTGTTCTTGAAAAATCTCAATGGCGTAAGGGACTTCGATTCATACATCGAATGCAAGAACGATTGCATTGGTAAGATTTGCTTCACTACGTATCAGAAATGCTCCGCAGCTATTCACATGCTTGCATATGGAGTCTTCGATGATCTTGTTGATGACTATATGCGCATGAGAAAGAGCACTTTCCTCGAGTCGATGTATAAGTTTGCAAAGCATTGATTGCGGTTCTCTATCATTTTAACATGAGAGAGCCAAATATTGAAGACGCTGCCCGCGTTTTTTCCATCAATGAGCCAAATGTTGAGGATGCTCGGAAGCATAGATTGCATGGTGGGAGTGGAAGACCTTATGTATGTCGGGGTAGTATGGTGGTCACGTCGATGGGTGCACAGTGATACTTGAGACAGTTGCGTATTTACTCGTGAACTATGCTATTTATTTGATTTTAAACTATTTAAGTTATTTTATTTAAGAATTTATCATATTCAAATTGTTCAATTGGGACAAATTATGGCCAAGACTAGCCAGACTGGATGTGTCCGACGAAAATTGCTCAAGCTACTGGGACACTTTCCACCAAAACCTGTCCCAACCCGAAAAAATCACATTTCAAAGTTCGCGAGCCGACCCAAATGAACCATTTTAGATACCTCCACTATACGAAATGGGTCGGCCCATGGAGATGCGGTAAGCATAGGAAGGAAGCAATGAGTGCATCCACTCACACCACGTGCCTTCCTGCCCCTACTTCCTCCTTCAAATCCATGCCTTATTGTTTTGAGCCCATTTCGGATCCCCACCCACCCCACCAAACCCTTCACATATCACCAACCCAACCATGGACTGCTCAGATGACCTCGACGAAAGGGGGATGGTTTGGTGCCGCGGCAACTCTAGGGCTTTGCCCAGTCGTTCCCCTCACTGCTATCGCCCCCACCATCGATGTGTTGCGACCACGCCCTCCATCCTCTGGGTCTAGCGTATGGATGCACAACCCCGCGCAGCCAACCTCATGGGCGCCTCGCAATAGCGCCTCAACGGGCAACTTCGACCCGGGCCTGATGGGAAACCATGCGCCGACCATAACCAACAACGCGGGTGGCACTGCGAACTACCGCTGCCCCAACACCAGCGACTTCTAGCCCTCCGCCTCCGACTGTGGAATCCAGGTGACGAGATGGAGCAACAAACAAGGTGCTGCGGCGAACTCCAACCACCCCTTCTCCTTTGACCTCAAGACTCAATTTGGGATCATGATGAGGCATGGGCGCGAGCAGCTATACGGGGGAGCGCCAAACGCGTGGACGCCAAGGCTAAGCTTCGTCAACCCCCTCCACCACGCCGTGCTCCCCGACTTCACAAAGCTCATGGTTCGACCCGAAAAGATAGCGGAGAACTCAGGCAACCATCAGGCCGCCACGCGCTCCTTCGACATGGGCTTCTAATTTGACTGCATGCTCTGAAGCTAGGACATATATCCGCTTCCTACCTCCTAGGAGGCGACCAACCTGCACGCGTACGACCCTGCCCTTGCGCTCCGCCTTCGACCTCAACATACACACCGACATGATGCGTGGGGGCTATTTCGCGGATCCAACCTTGCAGACCAGCATCTACTCAGGCGCCACACTCCCCGCCAGGGATGGTGCATAGCAAGGGGAAGAGGCGCGACCGCCCTAGGCCCCCACCGTCGGGGCCCTGACCCATGTAATGCATTGTTATGGTGGTAGGCTAGTGTATCTTGTTCAATTCAATCAATTTTTAGTTGTTCGCATTTTATTCTTCATCTCGATTAGCATGCACTCATTTGGGGATGACATGTGTTTTTTCTTCTTAATACTACTTAAATATCACACATGCAAATGCAACACATAAAATGAGTTCAATATTTCTTGTTTATTCTTGGATTGGAAGTATTTTCCGAAATTTTGACTATCTAAGTGTATATGAAGCTAACACGAGAGTTCGTACAAAATTCTAAAAATTATACAAAACTCTAATTATTTAGCCTTTTGTATGGAAACTCATTTTGATAATTTTGCACAGGTCATTGATAGTCATATCTCTTATAAAATTTCACAATGGTATGTTTCTACCAAATATTTAGACACATGATATTTTTATTTATTTTTCAAAAGTACGTTCATATATGAACTCAGATGCTATTATTTTTTTTTCATTTTCTTAAAGTTCAAATTTGAGAAAATGTCTCTATTTGTTTGAAAAATCATTCTATAATAGAATCGTAATTTTTAAATTCTATCTTCCATAGCTGCGATTTTTTGAAATTTCGAACCTTTAGGCTTGTGTGAATTTTTCAAAAGTTTATAATAACTGAAAAATGGTTTAAACTTTTGGTAAGAGCACTAGAACTATTCCTAGTTAGGATATTTATTTGAGCATTTGTTTTGAAGATATCCATCTTGACATCTAATGATATTAAAGTATATATACATCGACACACATATAAACAGACAAACACTAATGAATATATTACATAATTTATTTCTACCGTGGACAATTAATTAAACAAGAAATTTTATTAGAACATATAATTTACATTTGGAACAATCAAACTATTGAGTGATACATTATTACAACTTAATATCAAAGAATACTATAACACTAGTGGAAACGAGGTCTTTGGTTGAGGTCGAAAATGGACTTTAACACCGGTTTCTTCTACGAACCGGTGTTAAAGGGGGTGCCCGTACCAGCGTGGCCCGTGCAGCAAAAGGAGCACCCTCTTTAACACCGGTTCAAGCCACGAACCAGTGTTAAAGGCCTTGCACCACCGCCCCGCGCAGCCCCCCTTTAACACCAGTTCGTGGCTTGAACCGGTCTTAAAGGGGGTGCGCCTATATAACACACCGCAGCCCACACCCCTCTCTCTCATTTTTTCACTCTCTCATTTTGGAGCTTAGCAAGAGGGTGAGATGTGTGCTAGTTTGTGTTTTCTTATTATGCACAAGAGGTGTTCGGTGAAATGCCCGAGAGCTCGAATTAAGTTTTCTCGTTGCTCTTTCCTTCTCGGTCGAGGTCGGCAACTTTATCCTTTCATGTGTCATTGATGTACTGTAAAAGTGGTCATCTCCCTATTAATTCATGATGTACTGTAATGATTTTTGATATACTATATAATGCAAATGAACCGACAATGGATGTACGGTGACCGACGCACTTCCGAGTACATTACGGGCCTCCAAAATTTCATCATTGTGGCTAAGACAAACCATGGTCACAATGGTTTTATGTGCTGTCCGTGTGTTGACTGTCAGAACAAGAAAGAGTACTCAAATACCAAAACCATTTACGCCCACCTGCTTCGATCCGGTTTCATGCCCAACTATAATTGTTGGATCAAGCACGGAGAAAGAGGGGTTATGATGGAAGACAACGAAGAAGAAGAGGATGATGGCAACTATCATAATATGTATCCTGAATACGATGATACTGCAACGGGGGTAGATAATAAAGATCAAGAGGCAGCAGATGGGCCCGCTGATAACGATCTTGGTCGGGCCATTACTGATGCAAAGGAAGAATGTGAAACTGAAAAAGAGAAGGATAAGCTGGAGCAGATGTTAAAGGATCACAAAACATTGTTGTACCCAACTTGCGAAGATGGCCACAAAAAGCTAGGTACCACACCGGATTTGCTGCAATGGAAGGCAGAGAACGGTGTGACTGATAGCACATTTTCAAAGTTGTTGGTAAAAATGAAGAATCTGCTTCCAAGAAATAATGAATTGCCCGACAGTATATACCAAGCAAAGAAGGTTGTCTGCCCTCTAGGATTATACGTGTAGAAGATACATGCCTGCATTAATGACTACATCCTCTACCGCGGTGAGAAGTACGAGAATTTGGATGCATGCCCGGTATGCACTGCACTGCGGTATAAGATCAGACGAGACGTTTCTAGCGATGTTGAGGGCGAGGCCCCTAGGAAGAAGGTTCCTGCCAAGGTTATGTGGTATGCTCCTATAATACCACGGTTAAAACGTCTCTTCAGAAACAAATAGCATGCCAAGTTGTTGCGAGGGCACATGGAAGACCGTAAGAAATACACGATGTTGAGACACCCCGCTGATGGGTCACAGTGGAGAAAAGTCGAGCGAGAGTACCCCGGACTTTGCACGTGACGCACTGTTTAGATGAGACTGAAAGTGTATATTTGGATAAATGTAAGAAGGTTGTGTACCTAGGGTATCGTCGATTTCTTCCGAACCTGCATCCCATAAGAAAGAAAGGCAAGCATTTCAAACGCCTGGCAGAACCCCGAAGGAAGCCTGTCCTCCGTACTGGTGAGGAGGTATTTGGTATGGTCAAGGACCTAGAAGTAATCTTTGGAAAAGGTCCTGGCAGTCTATCTGTTCCGAATGACGATGCCGGACACGTGCCCATGTGGAAGAAGCAATCTATATTTTGGGACCTACCCTATTGGGAAGTCCTAGAGGTCCGCTCTTCAATCGACGTGATGCACGTGACGAAGAATGTTTGCGTGAACCTTCTAGGCTTCCTAGGAGTGTGTGGGAAGACAAAAGATACACCGGAAGTATGGCAGGACCAGCAACATATGAAAGAACCTGAAAAGCCTATGCATCCTGAGAACGAGAAGGGTAAAGGACGCCACTTAACTCCTGTGTCAACACCCGGATTTTTAATCCCAGATGCCTGTTATGCCATACATCGAAACCCCAGGATTACCATTTTTGCGAGACATAACAGAATTGGATACCACAGTACATCATCCATTACACACCATACATAAGGTCTTACACAAATAAGGATCTCATGATCCAGTTTTTAATACAACTCAAGCAGCGGAAATACGTAATAATAACGGTAGCGTAGGCGAAGCTCCATCTTCGGGGTCACATGCAATGCTGACGATGGGAGATGATCCTAGTTGTCGTAACATTCATGGGGTCCATCCTCTAGGTGCTCCTCTTCATAGTCTGGCCACGGGAATAGCCAGGGACAAAACCATGAGTACTCTTTAAGTACTCGCAAACTAAGATTAACAAGGGAAAGGGGTTTTTGTAATAGGACACTACGCTCTAGGGTTGTTTTGCAAAAAGCCAGATTTACATCTACTAAGTTCAGAGATGAAGAAAGCTAGTTGAAGTTTTGTACACCTAAGTGGTAACTTGTATTTCATGTCACAACTCTGTTGTGGTCAAGTCAAAATCTCAATCCATTTCACAAGTCATTTTGAAAACATCTGACGGGGGAACAGTATGGCTACTCCAACTATCCATAACCACGGACGCGGCTATTCGAATATTTTGACACTCTGCAGAGATTGTACACTTTCACCACAACATTCGATACATCCGTCAGGAACAAATCCTGAATTCACCATACTTAGTATGCGGATAATCAATCCTAACCTTTCAATTACACGCCCTAGTATAAGCACCTCTCCTGTGAGTCTGGCCTCCCAACCATGACCAACTGTCATCTTGGGTACTGCACAGGTGGAAAATCTTCACAAGGTAGCCTCATCTCAGACCTTGGCCGCGAGGGAACGAATACTAAGATATATAAGTTTCCAGTCAAGCCCTACCCAATTCTCGGGATTGTGGTTGTACGGTAAAATTGGAATGGTATCGCATCCAGACAACCATCAGTTTTATAAAGGGCTAAGACTCATGCCTCAACATTTTCATCACCAAAATCATCTGGTGTTTGGAAACACATGTCCAAAACATCTCAATAGAATGATCCATCATTCCAAGGTTTTCATAACCATTTTTCCACCAAGTATTCCCATCTAAAGTTGATCAAGTTTTATGCTTAGCACTAGCATCTACAAGTGGGGGCAAGTACTAATGAGGGGTGGTAAACTAGTGGAGTTTAACTAATTTCAATCTCATGCCTTATGATGACATAAAGATTATCTAGCTTAGGCCAAGTTTTATGCTCTTTATGCAACCTTCAAGTATCTTCCTAGAATCTACAAATTCACTTAAGTAAGCTCTAAGTAATAGCCTTGATAAAGAAATAAAGTATAAAGCTTGTAAGTAAAACTAGGAATGGTGTTATCAAGTGGGTATGATCACATATGCTTAAGGCATATAGTTGGCATGGTAACAAGCAAGTATTTGCTTGCATAGGTCAACTTGATTAGTAAGGCTTGCTAAAGTAGAGTATCTTGCAAGTGTTAGCTTGCCTTGTGTAGAGCAGTGGTTGAAGTTCTCCTCGGCTTCTTCTTCGTAGTATCCTCCTTCCTCCTCGTATCCTTGGTCGGTACTAGCGTCCATGAATAAATACGAGGTACACAATCACCAAACAATACTTAACTACTTTCAATCATCACACAAAAGGGTCCTATAGATGATCTAGCATCATCACTAATATTACAGGTTTAAAGCTTGGTTTAATTTCTTTTATTTTTAGAAAAGTAATTTCTACTCATTAAAAAACTACTTAAGATTTAATATTCTCCAAACCAAACATGGGATCATGTTGACACATGTCATCACCACACATTTAAGTACATGGGAATGTGATTTAAAGTGGTGTCACAATTTAATAAGATTTAACCTTTTATTTTAATTAAATAAAGTGACTAGAAATGCCTAAGTGGCATCCTTTTATTACTTGGACATTATTTCTGTAAGTAAACCCATATGTTTTTATATATTCTAAAAGGTATGATCAAATGTGATTTTTGAGAGTTGGAATCAACTCAAAAGCTATTATGGTTTAAATTTGAAAAATGTTTGAATATAGAAAAGGTTCTGCCTTGTTATTTTTACCAAGATTGATCTATAGATTCAAATGATTTAAATCCAACGGGCTTGGATTCAGAATTTCAAGACCTTTCTAAAAAAATTGGTTTCATTCAATTTGGTTCACTGAATCGAGCTGGGTTGATTTTTGAAACTAGGTACAGAACTGTGTTTGAATGAAAATGGAAAAATCCAAATTCAAACGAGTGGGCTGCGCGGGAAACGATACTGGGCCGGCCTGCTAAGCACAGCGCTTACGCGGGCTGGTTAAGTTCTTGTCCTCACGCGTCAGTGAGATAGGGGGGTGCGAAGCGGTACGGGGCAACGTGGTGCGTTGGATTAGAAGTAAGATCAACGACTGAGGGTTATCGTCGACGATGAACTAGTCACCAGCGGGCTCGAACCCTAGCGGCTCAGTGGGGGTCATGGGAGGCTCACCGGGGCTCAGGCGAGGGTCGGCGATGCGGGCGAACGACGAAGTCGACGACGGTGAACCTCCTTGTACCGGCAGCTTCTCCTGGGGTGGACTTAATCGACGGCGCCCTTCTTCTCCAGAGGCAGCCTTCTCCGGCGCAATTCTGGCGATGCGCTGCTCGCTTTGCTCCGGGAACGGGGTGGAACGATCAGTGAGGAGAGGGGAGTGAGATGGTGTGAAGAGTTTGAGCGGGAGAGGCCTCTATTTATAGTCTCGACGACGAGACCGAACGGGATGGGCAGGCGACGGTGGTGACATGGCTACGGGCTGCTAGAGGCTTGGCCGACGGTGGCGATCGATCGGTGGTCTCCTGGCGATGCTCTATGGCTTTAATGCGCGTGTAGGGTCGGTGGCAAACGGTCTGGAACATGCGATGCTCTGCGCGGTAGAGGCGGCGTCTTTGACGGCGAGCGGTGGATGTGAGGCATGGGTCGGCGAACGGGGATGTCTGGCTGTCTCCTGGGACGGTGGTGATCGCGTATGAACGCGGCAAGGGCGGCGCGTGGTCTGTGGGCGTCTGTCGAGCGTGGCGCATGGGGTGCGCTCTCGGCATGGTCTGTGCGTGTGGTCCAGGGGCTGGCAGGGTTCAAGCGCTGGACATGGGGTGGCGATGGACGGTGGGTTGTGTCCTAGACATGCTGTTTAGGCTTGGTGCTTGCTCTGGCTAGCTAGCCATGGTCGGCTGGCAAGGGGGTGCTCGGGTTGGCATGGCATGGGGCAAAGGGTGACGAGGTTTGATCTCATCAATGCCCATTGTTATGGACTTGGGTTTTGGAGAAGATGGGGATGCTGGAGATCATGGAACGGTTAGCAAACAAGCAACACGGGGACACAAGGTTTACCCAGGTTCAGGCCCCCGGAGGGAAAACCCTACTCCTGCTTGTCTGCTCTTGATTATGGCGGAACCGAAGGTTACAGGGGTGCGCAGATGCAATCTGGCGTGGAGGTGTGTATGCGAAAGTATGAGGAGGAGATCTAGGTCGTGCCCTCCTAGCCTTTATATAGACTCAGGCAAGTCCCGGGCATAGACCTAGTCGGTTACAGGTTCTAGGGTTTTACCCCTTTGAATTTCCTATCTACTCTAGTCTTGCTCTCCAAGGATCCGAAAGCGTCATGGGCCTTGGCCACCCGAAAATCTTCATGGGCCGGCGTATAATTGCCGTGGGCCTTCCTTGGGCTGGACCAGGTATGCTGAGATCATGTACCCGCGGGGTATAACCATGTCAGTAGCCCCCGAGTGTTCAGTCGAATTGTAGATTCGGCTGAGGACTCTGCAATCTTTTGGGTGCAACTATGTATTTTAATAGTTTATGTGCAGGGATTGTTGATGTGTTTGCCTGACTCACCCGAAGGATCAGGGTCAGTTAACTGTCTTAGGATGAAACAACACGATCTTCTTCAGGTTGGAGTCCCTCAACTCGAACCCGGAACATATGCTGGCGTAATTCGACTCAGGCCACGGAGGACTTACAGGAGTGGAATTCCAGTGTATTTAATTGATGTACCCAACGCGTCCGTCGGGATTTTTCATCGCACCTATTAGCACGGGTTTTTACTAGCAGAGCGCAGTCGTGTTCGTTGCCAGGCCATCAGATGATATCTGTAGGTCTTATCTTTGTGTCGCAGACACATCATCCGAATTTTTATCACAGCGGAGGTGTTTTCGGGTGGTCAAGGAGAACGTTGCTCACTTAACGTTTAGTTGGGGCAAAGTTGCCGAAAAGTTTTTGCATGCTGATCCGAAGGATCGCAGTCGAAGAATTCATAGGGTGCGCGACTCCCTATGGGAGTAGCCCCCGAGTGTCTGTTCGAGTCGTAGACTCGAGCGGAGACTTTAATTTAGACGTTGTTCAGTTGTAAGTCCATAGGACACAAATTTTTTTGGATGATTAAATCCGTCCTCCCTATGGGAGTAGCCCTCGAGTCCATAGTGGAGTTGTAGACTCGACATAGGACTCGAAGTAACAGTTTGCTTCTATGTATCTTTCGGGTGCGCGGCCAGCGCTCCTGATAGGAGTAGCCCCCGAGTAATTGGTCTTAACTTTGAAACTGAAAAAATTGTAGCTATTGCTAGTGTAGCTTTTGATGACGTCAGTGCTGACGCTCGATGACCTAAAGCGTCTGCTGCGCCAGAGATGACTTGACTGGACGAACATAGGTCCCACTGTCTGACCTTGAATTGACCGGTCACGCGCGGCGTGGAGATAATTATGGCGTCGCCTCGATTTTTGCGCGTAGTGGATGGCGTGTAAACGACGGTTCGTTGTGATGCTGACACGTGTATGGCCAGATCTGCCGTTGGCGTTAGGTCTTCTCGATGGACGGTTGTCATTCGTCGTCTTTGTTGTTAAAATCATTGGGGAAAGCTGCAGTTTGTTTTCACCGCATCTATTCTTGTTTTCATTGCCTCCTTGTGCTCTAAGAGTTCTTGCTGCACGCTGGAATATCCTTGCACATTTCCTTCTTCCCTTATGCGCTCTCACCGCCGGCGCCGCCGCACCGCGATGGGGAAAACGAAAAATTTATCATCTGCGGCTGGTACCAGCGTCGCCAGAGGGAAAAAAGGCGCCACCGCTACCCGTGTCATCGACGGTGGTTGGTGGCGATCAGAGACGCGGGAGAGTGACCTCCGCAGGCTTCGCGAGCGGGGCTTGATCCCGCAGGATAGGGATGTCGTCAAACTCCCAGGAAACAAGGTAATCCCCCGTCCCCCCGCTGGGTATCGGGTTATGTTCCTTGCCTTCGTTATTCGCGGGTTTTCCTTCCCAGTCCATGACTTCCTTCGTGGGCTGCTCTTTTTCTATGGCATCCAACTGCATCATCTTTCCCCCAATTCTCTTCTTCACATTGCTTGTTTTATCGCCCTCTGCGAGTGCTGGCTCGGCATTGAGCCTCACTTTGGACTCTTCCGGAAACTCTATTCCGTGAAGAGGCAATCTGGTTCAGATGGTGTGTATCCCATTGGGGGTTGCATCATCTCCCTCAAGGCCAATATTCTTTTCTTTTCTTTTTCCATGTCCGAATCTGTCCAGTACTGGCGGAGGCGATGGTTTTACATTCGCGACTCCACAGTGGCTGGGAAGCATTTTGGTCTTCCTCCTTTCGACTCCTCCCAAATAATCGAGCCTAAGAGGTCCTGGAAAAACCAGATCTTGGACGGCGAGGTAGCGGAGATAGAGGCCCTCTACCATCGGGTGGAGGATCTCCAGTTGATTCCGAAGAAAGAAGTGAACGGTGTGGATATCATCCGCACGTTTCTCGAGCGTCGGGTGCAGCCCCTCCAGGCTAGGGCGCACCCGATGTTTATTTATGCTGGGCGCCGTGATCCGACGCAAGTTTTGGGCAAGAAGCTCTCCCAGGGAGATCTCGACAGGGCCCTTCGTACACTGATGAAGTTCAAGGCTGGAGAGGATATCCCGGGGAAGTCGCTGACTCCTCCGTTTTCTTCTTCGCTTCCTGTTCCATAGGTGTAGATTCGTGCGCGTAGCGCTTTTGTTGGCTGCATGTTTATTTTTTCTTGTTTGCTAACAACGTCTCTTCTTTTCTGCAGAGCTTCAAGGTGCCGGGCATGGTGCCACCATTTCCCGAAATCTTTCCGGATGCTCCGGATAATGATGTGGTGGATTCCATGTCTGAGCTGCCGTTAGACGTTCTCCGGCTGAAGAGGCCAACGAATCGAGCGAAGACCACACTCGCAAACGATCGCGGAGCTCCAGCGAGTCTTCAGATGCTTCGACTCCTCCGACTCCTAGGAATCCTCTGTGTCTTGAGCGCCATAGTGATGGGCATGGAGGCTCTTCCTCCCCTATTCCTGCTCTTCCTGTGCGGGCTGTAGCGTCGCACCCGCCAGCGAAGCGGAAGAAGGAAGAAAAGAAGGAAGAGAAGAAAGAGGAGAAGAGGGTCCGAAGGACCCCTCCTGTCTTCAACCTGAGCGATCTTGACTCGTAAGTTTCCTCTGCACCGCGTTTTCTTTTCTTTTTCCTTTGTTCTTGTACTAATTTTTTCATGTGCAGGCACTCTTCCAACGACTCCTCTAGCGACGGTGCTCGGGAGTTGATGGGGGAGTCAAAAGTCGCGTCTCCTCCTCCTCAGACGATGGCAACTTCTGAGGGCGCTGCTCCGAACCCTCCTCCGCAGGAGGTTCAGGTGGTTGCGCCTTAGAATTTTGCTGGCGGACCTTCGACGTCGCCATCGGATCATGTAAGTATTTCTGTCTCCTGCCACGGGGGGAGCCCCTGAGCATCTGTACAAGAGTTTTCTTGTTTTGTTCGTCGAGTCTCGGGGGGAGCCCCCGAGAGTCTGTACAAGAGTTTTCTTGTTTTGTTCTTCGAGTCTCGGGGGGAGCCCCTGAGCGTTTTCGTGTGTGTATTTTGCTTCTGTTCTTCTCTGTTGGGCGTAGCCCCCGAGTCCTTTTTCTAACTGGTAGGTCTTCTTCCTGCAGCCTTTTGTGCAGGATGCCAAGCGACTAGTGCAGGAGCACCTGGTGCTGGAGGCCAGCCTCAAATAGCTTCAAGGTACCATTCTGCCTTTGATGTTTGCTTCTTCGTGTATTCTTGTCCTGTTGTCTGACACCTGTACTTTTTGGATGCAGAGGAGCATAACACCTCCCTTCGTGAGATCGATGCTCTCAAAAAGAGCCTTGGCCAAGCGAAGAAGAAGGCCGAGGTCGCCGTTGGTGCGAAGGAGCGCCTTGAGCTAGAGCTAGCTACTGCGGCCGAGGCTAAGGAGCGCCTGCAGCAGGAGGCCACGGACCGCGAGGAGCAGCTTGCCACTGCTGCGGCTGCGCGTGAAAGAGAAGTGGCTGGCAAGCTCATGGCTGCTGCCAAGGCTGTTTCGGGTGAGTATCTTCTTTTGCCCCTTTTGTTTTTCTTGTCTTTCTTCTGGGTGCTTTCTTCATTCCTTTTCTTTATTGTCTCAGATGCCACAGGCATCAAGTTTGACCGCAGCGCTCTGGAGCACGGGAGTGCTCTAGATGATGCTACTGCAGCGGTCGAAGATCGTTGCAGCACCGTCGTCACCTCACTTGCTAAGGCCAAGGAGGTCCTTGGCCGCTTCTACAAGGAGCTTGTCCCCAAGGGCACGGCTCTTGATGATGCTGACGCCTTGGCGGAGGCATTGTCAACCGAAGCGCCTGCGGCGTACAAGCGCAAGCAGAAGGGCATCGGCGCGTCCGTCGGGTTGGCGATGGCCTTGGCGGCTGGAGCGGAGCTGGACCTTCCCAGATCACCTCCCGGATGCCGACGACCGCGGATGGATCCGAGGTAGCCTTCGCTACCTATTCTGCTCGCTGCAAGCGATATGGGCCCAAGCTGATTGATCTGCTGGCCGAGTACGCGCTACAGCAGCAGGGGGAAGCCAAGGCGAGGCAATCCGGCTCCGAGGCAACTCAGGGCGCCGCGTCTTAGGCGTTGTAGCTGTAGGATAGTTTGTAATTTTCTTTTGCTGTAATTATGTTGAGGAAACAAAATCCCTGTGCCACGTAGTGGCATTTATCCACTTAATGAATTTTGTTGAGTTGTGTTCTTCGCTGTCTGAGTGTTTATGTCCTTTTCTTTTCTGCTGCTCTAGGTTCCTTCGGGTGTCCGTTGACACATCGCGTGCAGCGCGGCTGCGGCCATCTTTGGATGATTCGTCACAACTTGCTTTTCTTAGAGACCGTGTTCATAGTCTTGAGGAGTTTCTTGGGGTGCGTGGTCACGCTGATGTTTGGAAGTCCAAGGCAGATCGCGGTGCAGCCAGAGAGGAGTATTTGATGGCGGAACTGCTTCGACTGTCTGAGCAGCTGGAATGTAAGTTCTTCTTTGTTTCGATCTGTAGCTCAGTTCTTCGGATGCGTATGCTTGGCTTGGTTCTTACTATTGTGCAAGTATTGTAGGTGCTAACCTTGCTCCAAGGGAGGAGAAAGAGCGTGTTGCTGTTCGGGTCAATTGTTTGACTCCATAGGACATGGAAGCTGGCGGGTTCTTCTGGATGGATCGCGACCGTGCCATGGCTCTGGCAACGGTGCAGGATCGCGTTCACCAAGTGTCGCGGGTGCTTCGTCAAGTGCAGACTTCGCTCTCATCGGTTCTGCATGTGATGTTTCCTCTGGATGCTGTGCCAACAACCCTGTCCGGTATTCTGTCTAGATTTCGGAGCGTGACTCGTGTCCAGGAATTGGTGAGGCAGCAGCTCGTCGCAGGGGTGAAGGCTGCGCTGTCCCTTGTTAGGCTGCATCGTCCTGATGTAGATCTGTCTGCTGTAGCGGTTGGGCCACCTCTTCGGCCGGATGGTGGCGAGTGGGATATGCGTCCGCATTATGCGGCTATAAGGCAGTATGCCGAACAGGTCGTAGATTTGTTTGAGCAGCGTGCTCAAGTTATTCTTCAGAATAGGTAGTACCTGTGAAAGAGATACATGTAAAATTTGTATATTTCGACTGGGTATGTTGTGCCCTTTGTTATAAAGGTTTGGTTGTTGTTTGAGCACGCAGTGCTTTGTTTGAGTACGTGTCCTTTTCGTTAGTCCGACGTTGTCAGCTACTCAGGTGCACACGTGTTATCCTCAGTCGATGAAATCATGAGGTGGGGGGATCCCCCGAGTGCGTTTGTAGCATGAAGTAAAGTTGCAAATAGTAAAACGAAATTTTTGGAGCGAGACACTTAGATTTATTTATATCGTAATGGAGGCAGTACATTGTTCGGCTGAGTAGCCTTGGCTGAGTAGAGGGGTAGATAGCTAGGGGTAGAATCGTCGCAAGTGCGCGATGTTCCATGGGTTGGAGTATGCGACTCCAGACTCCACGTGCTTGAGGCGATAGGGGCCACCTGGGATGACTTCGGTGATGATGTATGGTCCTTCCCATGGTCGAATTTCTTCGGTCGTTCTTGCTTGAGTCGCAAGACGAGGTCTCCTTCGACGAAGGACCTTGGGCGCAGCCGGCGGCTGTGGTAGTTGCGGAGACTCTACTGGTACACCGCTGATCGAGCTGCTGCTACGTCTCTTGCCTCGTCGAGTGTGTCGACGACGTCTTCGAGTGCAGCCGTGGATTCGGCTTTGCTGTAAGCGACGACCCGGGGGGCCTGATGGCGTACTTCGGCTGGTAGCACGGCTTCGGCTCCGTGCACCATGAAGAACGGCGTGTAGCCGGTGGAGCTGTTTGGCGTAGTGCGCAAACTCCATAGGACGGATGGTAGCTCTTCCGTCCAGGCTCCGGCCTTTAGCTCGAGTGGGCTTATGAGGCGCTTCTTGATGCCAGCGCCGATTAGGCCGTTGGCCTTTTCGACCTGTCCATTCATTTGCGGGTGAGCCACTGAGGTGTATGTGATGTTGATCCCGAGGCCTTCGCAGAAGTCTTGGAATTCTTTGGAGATGAAGTTCGATCCATTGTCGATGATGATGCTGTGCGGTACGCCGAACCTGTAGACAATGGATTCGAAAAACTTGACGGTGGTTTTGCCCTTTTGGTTGGTAACCGGCATGGCTTCGACCCACTTGGTGAATTTATCGACTACGACCAGGAGGTAAACGTGCCCCCCTTTCGAGGACTTTGGCAGTTTGCCGATCATGTCGAGGCCCCATTGAGCAAAGGGCCAGGCTATAGGTATGGGCCGGAGCTCTGACCCGGGTGCGTGTGGTTTGTCGGTGAACCTTTGGCACCCGTGGAATCTTCGGACGATGTCCTTTGCATCGCTCATGGCCGTTGGCCAGTAGAATCCAGCTCATAGAGCTTTGGCGACAAGGGAGCGGCTGCCTGCGTGATGGCCGCAGATGCCCTCATGGATGTCTTGGAGGATGGTTTTCCCGTCACCGATGGTGACGCACCTTTGTAGTACACCCGTAATACTGCGCTTGTACAGCTCGCCATTGATGATGGTGAAAGCTTTCGACCGGCGAGATATGTGCCGGGCATCCGTCGGGCTGTCAGGCAGTTCTCCGTTTATCAAGAACTGGAGGTACGGTCGTGTCCAAGTTTCTTCGACTGCCATGACCTGCATCAGGTTGACCATAGCGACCTCTGTGTCCAGTTTCTCGGGTCCTTCGTGTCCTTCGGGCAGCGTAGCCCCCGAGTGTTCTGCTTCTTCCGGTGATCCCTTGGGGAATTTCCGCTTGATGGATAGCACGCAGATCTGTTCGAGGAACACACCCGGTGGCACCTTTGCGCAGGTGGAGCCGATGTTGGCGAGTCTGTCAGCTTCCTCGTTGCTTTCTCTTCCAATGTGCCGAAGTTCGCAGCCGTCGAATTCTCCTTCGAGTGCGTTGTAGAGTGCACGGTACGCGATCATGTTTTTGGCGTGTGCGTCGCACTCGTTCATCGTTTGCTGGACGACGAGGTTGGAGTCACCGTAGATGACCAGGCGCGTTGCGCCGCAGATCTTTGCCATCCTCATGCCGTGGATGAGGGCTTCGTATTCAGCCTCGTTGTTGGAAGCTCGGAATTTCATCCGGAGGACGTACTTCATCTGGTCGCCCTACAGGGAGGTCAGTATGACCCCGGCTCCTGCTCCAGCTTCGCGCTTGGAGCCGTCAAAGTGCATCGTCCATGACTGCGACATGTCTGGGGTGTCTGGCAGCTGCAGCTCCATCCAATGTACAAGGAAGTCCGGGAGGACTTGAGACTTGATTGCAAGTCGCTTCTCGTAGACGATGTCCAGGGGTGACAGCTCGATGCCCCACAGGGCCACACGTCTTGTGGCCTCTGGGTTATTCAGGATGCTGTTCAGGGGTGCTTCGTTGACGACCATCACCTGGTGCTCCTGGAAGTAATGGCTCAGTCGTCGAGCCGTCATGAACACGCCGTTGGCGAGTTTTTGGTAGTGAGGGTACCTCTATTTGGTTGGCGTCAGTACCTCGCTGAGGTAGTAGATTGGGCGTTGGACCCCATGGGTCTTGCCTTCTTCGGGTCATTCGACCACTAGCACGGTGCTAACCACCTGGTGTGTGGCTGCTATGTACATCAGCAGAGGCTCGCGCTCCTTTGGCGTGACCAAAACGGGCGAGGTAGAGAGTAGCTGTTTGAGGGTTTCAAACGCGTCGTCGGCTTCGGGCGTCCATTCGAATTTATCTGCCTTGCGTCGCAGCTGGTAGAATGGCAGGGCTTTCTCGCCCATGCGGCTGATGAATCTGCTCAATGCCGCTATTCGTCCTGCGAGCTGCTGGACACCCTTGAGGTTTTTCGGTTTCTCCATCGCCATGATGGCCCTGATTTTCTTCGGGTTCGCCTCAATCCCTCGCTAAGAGATGAAGTACCCAAGCAGCTGACCCGATGGGACGCCGAAGGCGCACTTTTCAGGGTTGAGCTTGATCCTGTAGCGATCGAGGTTATCGAACGTCTCGCGGAGATCGTCGATGAGCGTTCTCGCCTCCCTGGTTTTGATGACTATGTCGTCGACATAGACTTGGACATTGCAACCGATCTGGTCCTTGAGGCATGCCTGCATGCATCGCTGGTACGTGGCACCTGCGTTCTTTAGCCCGAAGGGCATTGTGTTGTAACAGAACACTCCGAACGGTGTGATAAACGCTGTTTTCTCTTGATCTTCGACCTTGAGTAGAATCTGGTTGTAGCCTGAGTAGGCGTCGAGAAAGGAGAGTTTCTCACATCCTGCGGTCGAATCGATGATCTAGTCGATCCAAGGAAGAGGGAAGTGGTCCTTTGGGTAGTGCTTGTTCAGCGACATGAAGTCCACACACATCCGCAGGATATCCGTGTCCTTCTTGGGAAACATCACTGTATATGCGAGCCATTCGCTTTCTTTGATCTCCCTGATGAAGTCTGCGGCGAGTAGCCTATTTATTTCCTTCCCGATGGCTTCGGCCCATGGCTCGGACAGTCGTCGGATGGACTGCTTGACGGGCTTGGTGTCTGGAAAGACGTTGAGTGCATGCTCGGCGAATTCCCTGGGAACTCCTGGCATGTTCGCAGGACACCAGACGAAGATTTCCCAGCGCTCACGGAGGAATTCGACGAGTGCGCTTTCCTATGCGGGGCTGAGGTCGTTGGCGATCAGCGCCGTCTTGGAGGCATCCGTCGGATGGACCTGCACCTTCTTTGTGTTGACGGTGGAGTCGAAGGACATGTCAGGTGCATTTTGTCGTGCGACTGGGGGTGCCCCATTGTCCGTTACCTCGCGGAGTCTTACGAGCTCTTCCTGCATGCCGAATGATTGGGAGATTCTGTTGAAATCCCTGTAGCATTGGTCCGATCGGGTGAAGCTCCTGTGGATTGTGATGACGCCCTTTGGTCCTGGCATCTTGAGTAGCAGGTACGCGTAGTGTGGGACAGCCAAGAACCTTGCGAATGCTACACGCCCGAGGATGGCGTGGTATTGTGATGGCCAGTCCACCACTTCGAACTCGAGTCGCTCGAGTCGGAAGTTGTCCGGTTTGCCGAAGATGACGTCGAGCCATATTTTTCCCAGGGGGAATATGCCCTTTCCTGGGACGATGTCGTGGAACGTTGTGTCTGACTGTTCCAGGCTGCACTGCGGGATCCGCATTGCTGCTAGACTACTTGCGAACATCAGGTTGATGCCGCTGCCGCCGTCCATGAAGACACGGCTCATCTCGAAACGTCCGATCTGCGCCTCCAGCACCAGGGCAGCATGACCTGGGCGAGGGATCTGGCAAGGGTGATCCGAACGACTAAACGTGATGCAGGACTCCGATCCACTGAGGTACTCAGGGATGGCGGGTGGAGTTGCCACGGTCAGGTTGATCTGTCGGGTGATTTTCTTCTGCACCCTATTCATGGGGCGTCCCTTTTGGATCATCAGTGCTCCTTTCGGCGGGGGATACCTATTCCCAGCGTTGTTCTGTGCTGGTGCGACTGGTTGGTTTGGGCCTCCTACAGGTGGCGGTGGAGGAGCTCCATGCGCTATCTCACCTGGCGCAGGTGCGTTTCCGAATCCAGGAAGTGGAGCTTGCTGCCTCATCTGGACCATGCTTTCGCTGAGTTTCTGGAACTCGCGGCAGTCCTTGAGCATGTGGCTTGCCTTCTTCTTGCCATCCTGCTTATCGATGTAGAAGTGGATGGTGCATGGACCCGAAAGTTTTTCGTATGATGAGGGTCCGTTGTCGTGGTCACGGCGCTGCCACGACTGTGCTGGGTGTCCTCCGTCGCGGAAGTTTCCTCCGCGGTATCCTCCGCTGTTGCGGTTGGCGTCGTTGCGGCGATCAGCGTAGCCGACCGCGACCATGTCGGGTCCATCGCGATCGTCATAGACGCGCGGTCTTCTCTTGCTACGGCGCTCTCGTCGTCGGCCGTAGGCGTCCTCTTCCTCCGATTGTGCTCGGTGGATGGAATCTTCGCCGTCAGCCCACCTGTTGGCAATGTCCATGAGGTGGTCGAGTGTTTTGGGATTTACGCGCCCGAGTTCCTCCTTGAAGTCTTGGCGCTTTACGCCGTCCCTGAAGGCGTCGATGGCCCTCTCCTCGGAGATGTGCGCTGCGGAGTTCTTGTTGTTGGACCAGCGTAGTATGTACGAGCAAATGGATTCGCCCGTTCGTTGAGTGCAGGCCCGCAACTCTTTGATTGAGGCAGGCCTCTTGCTGGTGCCCTTGAAGTTTCGGATGAAGCTGTAAGCTAGCTCATCCCAACTTCGGATGGACCCTGAAGATAGGCTGCTAAGCTAGATCCGGGCCGCTCCTGTCAGCTGTAGCTGAAGGCATTGCATGGCTGTTTCCTTATTTCCGTCATGCAATTTGACGGATGACAGGTGGTCGCTGAGCCATGCCTTTGGGTCCTGTGTGACGACGAGTTTCGGAGTATCCGAAGGAAGTTTGAAATTTCGCGGCATCCTTGTTCGTCGAACAGATCTGCTGAAGCATCGGGCTCCGCAGAGTTCTCCTTCGTCTTCGTCCATCTCGGATTCAGACGAGCATGCGCGCTTGGCTCGCGCTTTGTCGATTTTGCGTTGTGTGAGCGCGTCCCTGGCGTCGTAATCGCGGTTGCGGTGACGCGAACTCTTGTTCCTTCGAGGAAGGTCATGGTCCTCTTCTTCGGATGAAGGGGTGGGGCTGCGGTCGAACCTGACCGGAGCTTTCTTCTTCGGCTCCGTAGGAGCTTCCTGGTGGAGCGCAGCTCCGACGAGTCCGAGTCCGGTAAGTGCGGACTTTTGCATGGCTCTTTTTGGGTCCCCCTCCGGAGGTGGGTGGGCCGCAAGGTACGCTGTAGCTGCCATGATCGCAGCCTGCGGCGTTTTCAGGATGACGTTGCCATTGGCGTCCATCTCCATGAAGGATGAGTGGAGGGTTCGGGTCACCTCACGACGCTCCTTGGGATCCATGTTCTCCATCTGAGAGCGGTGCTTGTTGCCTTGGTTGCCGTTCGAGCTGGAGCCGATGCCCATGGCGGAGAGCGCGGCTGGTCGTGCGCTGGACTCTGAGGCTGCTTGCTTGCGTTTGTCAAGCACCTCTTGCATCTTGACCTGCTTCTTGTGCTCCTCGATCAGGAGCAGATGGTAGGCCATCAGCAGATCCCGGGAGGAGTCTGCAGGCAGGACTATGTTGCCCGCCACGGTGTTGCGTGCCTGATCCCATCCTTCTTTGCTAAGGCGGATGACGTGGCTATTGTTGTCCCCTTCGGGTGAGGGGGACTGGCTTCTTCTGTTCCCGCCATTTCGCTCTGGCGGGTTAGGTGTCGGGTTGGGCGGCGGGTTGGGTGTTTGCTGATCCCCGTCAGCCTGTATGACTACGGCGCATTGGTAGCCCTCGTAGATTGGTCCGCTGCTACTGCAGCTTTCAGATCCGGAACCGTAGGTCCCTTCATCCGATGGCGGATCGCACAGATCGGAGTTGCAGCTGCTGCTGTCGTAGGAATCATCTGTTGATGATGTTGTGCGTAGCACAGGGTCTGGGGTCCATGAAGCGGGCCTGATTGATGGTAGGGGCACCCGCTCAGGGAGGCGGAGGGTGCCAGTTTGCCCCACCTGGAAGCAGAAGCTCCCGAACAGGATTTCGAGTCCGTCGCCTACGGGCTCGAAGTCCTTCATGGTGGCCGGTGAGTGGGCGGTGAAGTCGAAAGCGCCGAAGAGGAGGTGACTCTCTGTTGCCGTAGAGTTGTAGATCGATCGGGTTGGGACCGCCACGATCGCACAATCAGCGTCCCCAATTCCCACAGACGGCGCCAATTGACGAGGTTTGATCTCATCAATGCCCATTGTTATGGACTTGGGTTTTGGAGAAGATGGGGATGCTGGAGATCGTGGAACGGTTAGCAAACAAGCAACACGGGGACACAAGGTTTACCCAGGTTCAGGCCCCCGGAGGGAAAACCCTACTCCTGCTTGTCTGCTCTTGATTATGGCGGAACCGAAGGTTACAGGGGTGCGCAGATGCAATCTGGCGTGGAGGTGTGTATGCGAAAGTATGAGGAGGAGATCTAGGTCGTGCCCTCCTAGCCTTTATATAGACTCAGGCAGGTCCCGGGCATAGACCTAGTTGGTTACAGGTTCTAGGGTTTTACCCCTTTGAATTTCCTATCTACTCTAGTCTTTCTCTCCAAGGATCCGAAAGATTCATGGGCCTTGGCCACCCGAAAATCTTCATGGGCCGACGTATAATTGCCGTGGGCCTTCCTTGGGCTGGACCAGGTATGCTGAGATCATGTACCCGCGGGGTATAACCATGTCAAAGGGTAGGGGATAGGGTTTGTCCAAGCACTGGTAGGCACTGAGGGAGACAAGGGTGATCAATGGTGAACATTGCTTAGCCAAATTACTACTCAAAACAGTGAAGTTTGGCCAGATTGATTTGTTTCCTCCAAGTGTTTGATGAAATGGCCGCAAGAACTCAAGTTTTGAATTTTGAAAATATTTTTGGTGGGTGTGCTAGGCATGTGCTGGTGAGTCTGTAGATGCTTGGGTTTTGAAAGTTGAGCTTGTTTGAGTGGTTTTTGAAAAAGTGGGATCTTCCCATATGATAAAGATTCAATTTTGAACTGTCCTTTAAACTATGCATTCAAATGTTTTTGGATGATCACAAAGTGGGCCTTGGTACTTTGTTATGAGTACTATCAAGGGGTGTAAAGATCCAAACAAGTTTCTGTTAAGTTTTGAAAGTTAGAGACAGCCAAAGTAGGCATGGGAGTTAAATTGGCCAAAATGACCATTCCCTTATTTTGTTTGTTTTGATTTATTTGTCTTTGGGAAAAGTGTGGGGATTGTTTAGATGATGTTTATTTCACCTAATAATCCTTTTACAAGCAAATAAACACATAAACAAGGTAATTCAAAAGAATTCAAATTGGAATGCATACACACATACATGCTTTCATATTTTTATTTAGAAAAGTTTTTGTTAACCCTAATTTTGAAGAGTAGAGTTTGATGATCCAAGTTTAGTATTTTTGGGATGTTACATCCTGGCAGCTACGCTCTTACCAAAGCAGAGAGGAAATATTTTTTGAATGCCTGAGCAGTATGAAGGTCTCGTCTAGCGTCTCGTCGAATATAAAGGGAATAATAAATATGGCAGAGAAAAAAATTCCAAAACCTGAAATCTCATGACTGCCACGTGATTATGATGCAATTTCTTCCGATTGCATTGAGGGGGCTTCTACCTAAAAATGTTCGAGTACCCATTGTGAAGCTTTGTGCATTCCTCAATGCCATATCTCAGAAGGTAATCGATCCAGAAAGCTACCAGGGTTACAGACAGATGTGGCCCAATGTCTTGTCAGCTTCGAGTTGGTGTTCTCACCATCCTTCTTCAATATTATGACGCATCTCGTGGTTCACCTAGTAGAAGAGATTTCCATTCTCGGTCCTGTATTTCTACACAATATGTTCCCATTTGAGAGATACATGAGAGTATTAAAGAAATATGTTCATAACCATGCTATGTCAGAAGGAAGCATCTCCAAGGGCTATCTAACAGAGGAGGTCATTGAGTTTTGTGTTGACTTTATTCCTGACCTTAAGGCGATTGGTGTTCCACAATCACGACATGAGGGGAGACTGCATGGAAAAGGGACCCTAGGATGTAAAGCAATGATATCTAGGGAAGGGCATTCTCTCAATCAAGCACACTGTACGGTTTTACAAAGATCTATCTTGGTTGCCCCGTATATCAATGAACACAAGAATTTTATACGCCTCAAACACCCGGGGCAGTCTGATGAATGGATTAGAAGTGAACACATGGCGAGTTTTGGCGGCTGGCTACAAATACTTCTCACGAATAACACCACTATTGGAGATCAGCTGTACTTGTTAGCCAGGACACCATCTTCGACTGTATGTACTTTCCAAGGGTATGAGATAAACGGGAGTATATTTTACATGATAGGCCAAGATAAAAAGAGCACCAACCAAAACAGTGGTGTCCGCTTCGATGCAGCAGAAGACAATGGAAAAAATACCACGTATTATTGGTTCATAGAGGAGATGTGGGAACTTGACTATGGACCTAATTTTAAGGTCCCCTTGTTTCGGTGCAAATGGGTCAAGCTGACAGGAGGAGGGGTCGAGGTAGATAAGAAGTACGGAATGAGAACAGTGGATCTTAACAATCTTGGGTACTTAGACGAACCATTCGTCTTAGCCAATAATGTGGCTCGGGTTTTCTATGTGAAGGACATGTCTACCAAACCAAAAAAAGAAAAAAAATAAGCAAACAGATACATTACACGATGAGACAAAGCGTCATATAGAGTGGAGGACAAGACAGACATGTCAGAAGATTATAATAAGTTTGATGAAATTCTGCCCTTCAAAGTGAAGACTGACCCAACCATCCTGTTAAACGGTGCTGATACTCCATGGTTACGGCCGACGCGATCATAAGATTGACTATATGTATTAAATGAGTCATTTTTGGTACACATATGTATCTCAACATGAAAATCAATGTCATATTTATTCTGTTAACACTATATGAATTAAATGAGACATTTTTCTTCCCGCCATTTCTTCCCGCCATTTTTCTTCCCGCCATTTTTCTTCCTGCCATTTCTTCCCGCCAGTTTTCTTCCCGCCATTTATCACTATATATATGTAGGATTGGCCTCCATTGTCATTGCACATCTCTAGAATAATATATGCAACCTCATCACTCTTTACCATGGCTTCCATTGTACCACTAACCCCCAGGGAGGCAGAGGCGCTTTGCGCCTCGAACTACCCCTGCCCGCCGGGCTACTGCGTCCCCGTCGGCTGGATACTGAGCGCCGGAGGCATGCCGGTTCCTCCTATCCCTCTAGGTGTGGCACGCCGAATGGCCATCACGAACCACTACTACTTAGATCTCACATCGGAGTAGCGGAGGAATCCCAACTAGCAACCCGACTAATTCCCGACTTGGGAAGCCTTCTTCGGGGATCAGCGTGAGGGGGCGCTCGCCAGGCACGAGGAGGACGAACCACCTCCTCCGAACTTCAACAAGGCCGGCCGTCGGCTGTGGTGGCGCAGACGGACTCTCCAGAGCGTCATGGCCTACGACACGACCGCCGACTCTAACCCCCGCTTGCGCTACACTCAAGTCCAGCCCACACGTACTCAGCCTTCAAGGTTTTACTATGGCGACCCCGACGACGGCCGCGACGAGTACGACGACTACAATGGTGAGTATTACAGTTGTAGGCAGGAGCATGACTGAATCACTCTAACATTCCAAAACAAGTACGGCCGATTGTGACTTAATATGGCCATGTATCTTAATTTTCAGTTCTTCTATGTATCTTAATTTTTAGTCGTGCTTTGTTAGTTGCGTTATGTACTTTAATTCCAGTTCTATTGTAATAAAATTTTCTTCCCGCCCTTTTCCTCTCGCGCATTCTGCCCACCTTTTCCAATTTGTTACTAGTTTGAATAGTTAGAATTTTATTTTTAAAAACAAAAAAATATTTTAGGATTAATTATTCAAATGCAAACAATTTTCATGTTGAAAGTTTTGTCGGATTCCAATGTATACAAAAGATGATAAATTTAAATATCCAAACAATTCAAAAATGTTAATACAAAATAAAATATGATTTGCTCTAATAAAATAGGGTTAGATTCCTTTTTAGATGCTTAATATTTCTTAAGTTCAAAGTTTTAGGGTTTGACTATTTTATTTTTGTCTTAATTGAATAATCAAAATTTATATGTAAGTGTTTTAATCATTTTGAAAATTTTCATCTATATTAACTATAAAATGTTTTTATATGAATGAATAGATCTTATTTTTCTGAAAATTATGATATATTATTCATATTTTTCTAAATTTAAAACAAAAAGATATGAATTTTCTAAATTCTATCCTATTTTTTGAATTAAAAATGCCCCCCTTTAATGCACGAAATAAATGCCTCCCTTTAACACCGGTTCCAGCCACGAACCGGTGTTAAAGGGGGTGAGTGCGCGCGAAACGAAATCCCCACCCCCCTTTAACACCGGTTCGTGGCTGGAACCGGTGTTAAGGGGGGGGGGGGGGCAAAACGAATTCCCCCCTTTAACACCGGTTCGTGGCTGGAACCGGTGTTAAGGGGGGGGGGGCAAAACGAATTCCCCCCTTTAACACCGGTTCCAGCCATGAACCAGTGTTAAGGGGGGGGGTTTATAACACGCGCGCATTCCTCTTCCTCTTCCCCCCAGCCAGATTGATCGAGCAGAGGAAGAAGCAGAGGAGAGTGAGCGCGCGCGCAGAGAAGAACGTCGGCAGGTTGCCATCGCCGTCCACGCCCTCGCTGTCGCCGTCGTGTCGTCCGCCGCTGTCGCCGCGCCCACTCGCGGGAGCGCCATCACTAGGCCGTGCCGTTCCATGCTGAAGAGGTCCAATCTCGTCAATGCCCATTGTTATGAGCTTGGGTTTTGGAGAAGATGGGGATGCTGGAGATCGCGGAACGGTTAGCAAACAAGCAACACGGGGACACCGGCTGATCGCAGAACCGGACAATGAGGTGGTAGACTCCATGTCTGATCTTCCTTCGGCGCGGTCACCGGCTGAGGAGACTGTTGAGTCTAGCGAGGAGCAGACTCGAAAGCGGACACGGAGTTCGAGCGAATCGTCGGATGCTTCGACTCCACCGACACCTAGGAACCCGTTGTGGCTTGAGCGCCACAGTGGGGGTCATGGGGGCTCTTCCTCTCCTATTCTAGCTGTTCCCGTGCAGGCTGTAGTGCCGCAGCCACCGGTGAAGCGGAAGAGAAGAAAGAAGAGAAGAAGGAAGAGAAGAAGAGCAGGAGGACCCCGCCTGTCTTCGACTTGAGCGATCTCGTAAGTTTGTCCAGTTGCCTTTTGCTTTCTTTTGATTTCGCTTGATTGTTCTTGTCTGATGTTTTCTTTTGCAGCCACTCTTCCGACGGCTCCTCCAGCGATGGCGCTCGGGAGATGGTGGGGGAGTCGAAGGTTGCTCCTCCTCCTCCTCCTCCTCAGACCGTGGCCACCTCTGAGGGCGCTGCTCCGAGGTCTTCTCCGCAGGAGGCTCGGGTGGTTGTCCCTCAGAAGACTGCAGGAAAGCCTTCGGAGTCGCCGTCTAACCATGTAAGTGATTTTGTTTTCTGCCGCAGGGGGATCCCACGAGCCTTTTCGAATGATCTGTTGATCATTGTTTCTTCGTGCCTCGGGGGGAGCCCCCGAGCATCTTTCGGGTGATCTGCTGATCATGCCTTTTTTTCCTTTTTTGTTTGTACTTGCCTCGGGGAAGCCCCCGAGTATCTGTAGGATGATCTGCTGATCGTTTTTTCTTCGAGTCTCGGGGGGAGCCCCCGAGCGTTTTTCGTATGTGTAAGTTGTTTTGCTCGTTCTTTGGGCGTAGCCCCCGAGCCTTTCATTTGACGAGTAGTGCCTTTTGCAGCCTTTTGTGCAAGGCGCCAACCAGCTGGTGCAGCAGCACCTGGCATTGGAGGCCAGCTTCAAACAGCTTCAAGGTACGTTCACGAGTTGATCTTTTTGTGTCTTCTTCTATTTTCCTTTTCTTAGATCTGATAAGTGGTCTGCTGTTTGCAGAGGACAAAAATACCATCCTTCGCGAGCTTGATGCTCTCAAAAAGAGCCTTGGGCGAGCGAAGAAGAAGGTCGAGGACGCTGTTGGAGCGAACGAGCGCCTCGAGCAGGAGCTAGCCACCGCAGCCGTGACCAGGGAGCGCCTGCAGCAGGAGGCGACGGACCGCGAGGAGAAAATCGCCACCGCTACGGCCTCGCGTTAGAAGGAGGTAGCCGGCAAGCTGATGCGGCAGAGATTGTGTATTTCCTTTTTTTTGCCATTTCGTTCCTTTTTCGTTTTGTGTTTCACTATAATTCAAACATATATTTCAGTATACATATTATACGCTACTACATACACACTACACGTCGATGCATTTATATAATTAATCGATCCCTTGCAAGCATTTATATAATCAATCATATCAAAAGGAAGAAATGTTTTGAAATTACATGGTCATTGATGAATATATATATCATATCAGCTACATGGAGATGACTAAGGCAAATCGAGTTCCAACGTCATCCGCATAATGCTCTCCATGTACATCAAGGACTTCCTTCATCATAAATCCCGCCGGCTCCTCTTGAATTGCTCTTATGCGCTGGTCTGGCTCTAGTTTCTCCCGCAAATCATAAATATAATGTGAGTCAACTTTCCGCTCACTGGTCAACTCGCGGATGTACTCGCAGACGTAGTATCCACATAAATGAGTTTCCGGTGTCTGCTTTAAAATCTTCACCATTTTATAAGTTAACTCCTCTTTGAATGGACCTGGCATTTTCTGTCTAAACCGTGTCCAACACCTGCTCGGCAAAGAAAATGAACAAAGGAGTTATTAGTTACTTGATATCAGGAAATGAATGAAAGAGGACGATATAATGCGATAATGATTGAAATTACTTATGGAGCATTGCTTTCATGTCGCTCCACTGCTCTTGGTCCCAACTTAATGAGTCGTGGACTTCAACTAGGGAGTTGTCAACTTGAATGTTTAGCAAGATCCAGTGGAATCTGCGAACTTTTACATAAGCATACATGCATAGCTCATCGAGTAAGCAAAAATAAAATGTGTACAAGATATAAATACTCACTTGAAGTTGTAAGTAAATAGTATTTGCTTAACAAAATTATTCTCGGTTAAGAACCTGCACAGGTCTTCCTCCACGTCCTTGGGGTGATTCTTTAACGTATATTCATTAACGATATATGAGTCAATGAACCCAACGTCGTATCTTATAGCTCTTTTGCATTCAAGCATTTTCATTCTGCAGAATATAATATCATCATACAAAAGGATATATAGTTAGGATAATATATTAAATGCAATGAACGAGCTGTGCTACAAACTTAATTATAGAAATAAATCACTTACAGACAGTAGCAACCAATGATAGATTTTTCGAGGGCGCGCTGGTTGTATAACTGAAACAGTTCGGTCATTTGAACCTGTATCGAGTATGGTTTGAAGTGATGCTCCTTTCTAACATCCACCGGAAACCAATCTTTCTGATGCTTTTTTCTGCTTGCGACATGTACCATTCGTGCAGATTTTGCATATGTGTGGATAGACGCGCGAGCTCCTCATTACTGACTAGAGGCTTCCCTTGGACATACTGCCGTACTATCTGATCCACTAGCGTATCTTCATAGCCTAAATATTGACCAAGAGACATATTTGCTTCGTTAGCAAGTGCTTTGGCCTGCGATACAGTGATTCCCATAAGTGCAACATTATTACGGGCTCTGGGGTCAATTATTTGCATGTTCATATCCATTTCAGCGCTGAAGGCCTTGTCGAGGTCTGAAATGACTTTGAGCGGGGCGACCGATTGATTCTTCTGTGCTTCGAGCTGGGCAACTTGCTTCCCGCTTTTTGCACTTGTGATTTTTTTCTTCTGTGCTTGTTTAATCATCTCCGGATCATAGTCTGATTCCAGATTCATCGATATCTGGGATGGTTGCTCAAGAAAGGACTTATCCCACTTTTTGGTTTTTTCATTATATACCGGCGTTGGCTCGGGCTTTTTGGGTGCAAAATACGCCTTAACTTGGGCAGCCACATCCGTGTTAGTTTCCTCATCGGTCTTGTCATAAGGTCTCTTTGGAAGAGCCGACGGGATGTCGACTATCTTTAGCATTTGACCTTTCTTCGATGTGGGGCGCGGGGGACCGTCGAACTTCCGTTTCTTCGACAAGGTAGTAGTATTGCACGGAGGCGGAGGCGGAGATCGAGTATTGCGCGGAGGCGGAGATCGAGTTGATGTACTCCTGCTGCGGCGATCGTCAGCGGGGCGGGGTAGACTTGGAGGTTGGCAATAATCGGGTTGGGGTGGACTTGGAGGTTGACGATATTCGATGCGGGGTGGACTTGGATTCCTCGGAGTCGGTGGCCTTGGCACCGAGCCTGGAAAGTTGATGTACTTCTTATTCCATAGAATGATGTTGCGCTTGACATCTCCTAGTTTCGTAAGGCCTTCAGGCGTAGCGATTTAAATCTCTAGGTCCGAAAAATCCTCCACTATGTCATCCACCGTGACACGAGCATAGCCTGGTGGAATCGGAAGTGAATGGTGGAGTGCTCTAGGTAGACAAGGTAAAGCAGTGCCGATCGCCACCTTGAAGGACATGTTGTTCATTGGCTAATGTAGATCACATTGTGCCATCTCTCTAACATCATCCACGGGGTAGTGAGGAGCCGGTGCATCATCCAGCAGTGCTTGATCATCAGCCCGGACCTCCGTGGAAGCCACACTACTTCTCCGCTGGCTAAGATCCAATGCAGGATCATCAGACTGCGGGTGAGTTGACGACGACGGCCTTTGGCTAATTTCATGCATGAGGTTCTTCAGATCAGCTAGGTCCTGCTCTACCCTGGAGATCCGGTCTGCCTCCCGGTCCTTCTTTCTCTGACGGCTTCTGTAACTAGCATTGTACTGAGGAAACCCTTTCTTTCACGAGACACCGGCGCCTTTGCCTCGTGTTCGTCCTCCCTTTTCAGGATTCCCTAGGGCGCGTGTCAGCTCGTCGTTCTCTCTCCCGGGACGGAACAATCTCAATTGAGCATCGTTCATTGCTTGAATAAGGTCTTGGGAGGGTTTTAGAATTTTATCATGAAATAATGTCTTCCCTGTTTCTAGGTCCAAGGATCCCCCGTGCCCGTACCACCAGTGCTTTGACCTCTCGGGCCATCCATCTGTACCAGGAGTGACGCCTCTAGCCCTCATGTTCTTCTCCATAGTTTCCCACTTAGGGACGACACTCTTGTAGCCACCTGTCCCCATTTTATGATGGTATTTCTTGTTGGCAGCATTTAACGCGTTCTCTGCCGACTCTGCCTTTGCTTTATCAGATTGCTTGTACTGTACAAAATCGGGCCACTGTTCTCTCAACTTCTCGTTTACTCCTGTGAAGTCTGGAGTTTTCTTTTTCGCGACATATTTCGAGTATAAACTTTTCTTGTGGTTCCGTTACACTTCAGCCATCTTGCTCAGAGCCCACTCCTTCACTTTCGCTCTATTTTCAAGCCCACCCGGCCTTGGGGTAATACCATCTACCTCAAATTCTTCATACTCTGGAGGTAGTATGAAATGCGCTATGAGCTTCTGCCAAAGGTCATCTTTGGCATCATCGGTGACATAGCTAGATTCTTCACCGGATTTCTTTGACTGATTCCATTCTTGGATGGTGATCGGCAGCTTGTCCCTAACAAGCAGCCCGCATTGATTTATAAACATCCTCCGGTGCTTCTCTGGAGCAATCGGTTCACCATCATCATCTATTTCTTCGATGGTGAACCTCTGATTACCATCCAACTTTTTGTTCGGCCCTCGTTTCGTTCGAGATGTCGATTGCTTCGATCCGGTGGGCTAAAATAAGAAGAGAGAGTGATTAATATATATCAAGATCAGTTAATGAATAGAGGTAACACGAGACTTTATATATATATATATATATATATATATAGAAACCCTATTCAGCACCCAGGATGCAGAATAGTTATTTTGCACCCAACATATTTTTATGTTGTTAGATTTAAAAAATTATGTTTTGTATACGAATAATTATGTTAATATATCCACCACAACCAAAACATTTGACACAAAAATAAAGTTTGTGAGTCATTATAGTGTAAAAAACACTAAAAATATGTCTTTTACATCGAATTTTTTTACGGCATGTAAACAAAAAAAGTATGTTATTTCTAAATTTTATTATGTTCTTATCGACTTATGAAGTAATACAAAATTTACTTGACGTAAAAATAATATACGGTTCTAGAGATAGAGGGTGGGTGTAGAATAACTATTCTACACCCTGGGTGTCAAATAGCGCCACCCTATATATATATATATATATATATGTACCTCGCCGGATCCTGTCGAGGGGCCATCATTATTGTTGTTATTAGTTTGCCCTTCGTTCATCTGGTCTTCCCCTTGGTACATTAGGTTTTCCTCTAGTCCATCACCGGATGGATTCAGATACGAGGATATCTCCTCCTCGAGCAAAATATCTTCGCCGGTAGTAATATTAAGAGGAATTTCACCTCTTATCATGCCCTGAAGAAAACCTTCAGCGATGCGACCAGGATCTTCGGATGGATCCAAGACTTAATTATCTATAAAAAAGAGAGTTAAACAGGTTATAAAAAACAATAATCCTTACAACTAAAACAATATAATCCTAATTATAATAATCCTAATATGATTTGTGCTAAAACAATAATCATAATAACTAAAACAAAAAAAATAACCCTAATAAAACAATAATCCTAATATTATTTGTGGTAAAACAAAAAATAACTAAAACAATATAATCCTAATAAATAAAAGAAAAAAACTATACAAAACCTAATAACTAAAACAATACTATAGAAACTATTATGATCTATTGTAGTAATACTAATCCTAATAACTAAAAAACTATAAAAAAAATATAACAAGACACTATAAAAAACTATAAAAAGTACTAACATTTCCTAATAATATAATAATAATATAAATACTAAGAATAACATTTATACAAAACCTAAATATTACTACTACAAATAATAATAATAAGGGAAATAGCTCATGAAAACAGCCATAAAACGGGAAAACTACGAGTTTTTAAGTCATATATTTCGAACATGTAGCGGGTCTTATGGGCCTTGAAAATCCACCTAGAACCCAAAAACTCTGGGCAATAACTCAAGAAAATGACCATAAAACACGAAAACGATGAGTTTTTTTGTCATAACTCTCAAACATGTATCGTTTCTTAAGGTTGCTGCAAATTGCCCTAGAACCATAAAATTGTGGGCAATAGCTCATGAAACAGCCATAAAACGGTAAAACTACGAGTTTTTAGTCATATATCTCAAACATGTAGCGGGTCTTACGGGCCTTGAAAATCAAACTAGAACCCAAAAACTGTGGGCAATAACTCGGGAAAATGGCCATAAACACGAAAATGATGAGTTTTTAGGCATAACTCTCAAACATGTATTGTTTCTTAAGGCCGTTGTAAATCGCCCTGTAACCTAAAAACTATGGGCAATAGCTCAATAGCTCATGAAAACGGCCATAAAACGCGAAATCGACGAGTTTCTGGGCATATCTCTCAAACATGTAAGGGTTCTTCCGAGGCATGCAAATCCAACTAGGACCCAAAAACTGTCGGCAATAACTCATGAAAATGAACATAAAACACGAAAACAACGAGGTTTTGGTCGTCACTCTCAAACATGTATCGTTTCGTAAGGTCGTTGTAAATCGCCCTAGAACCATAATATTGTGGGCAATAGCTCATGAAAACAGCCGTAAAACGGGAAAACTACGAGTATTTTAGTCATATATCTCAATCATGTAAGGGTTCTTCCGAGGCATGCAAATCCAACTGGAACCCAAAAACTGTGGGCAATAACTCAAGAAAATGACCATAAAACA
The DNA here is from genome assembly GCA_916181665.1 of Avena sativa. Classification (NCBI taxonomy): domain Eukaryota; kingdom Viridiplantae; phylum Streptophyta; class Magnoliopsida; order Poales; family Poaceae; genus Avena; species Avena sativa. The sequence continues at coordinate 46,171,231 of OV702300.1, read as the reverse complement.
CAAAAACGACGAGTTTTTGGTCATAACTCTCAAACATGTGTCATTTCTTAAGGTTGCTGTAAATCGCCCTAGAACCATAAAATTGTGGGCAATAGCTCATGAAAACAGCCATAAAACATGAAAACTACGAGTTTTTTAGTCATATATCTGAAACATGTAGCGGGTCTTATGGGCCTTGAAAATCCACCCAGAACCCAAAAACCGTGGGCAATAACTCGTGAAAATGGCCATAAACAGGAAAATGACGAGTTTTTAGGCATAACTCTTAAACATGTATTGTTTCTTAAGGTCGTTGTAAATCGCCCTATAACCTGAAAACAATGGGCAATAGCTCATGAAAACGGACAATAAAACGCGAAAACGACGAGTTTCTATTCATATCTCTCAAACATGTAAGGGTTCTTCCGAGGCATGCAAATCCAACTGGAACCCAAAAACTGTCGGCAATAACTCGTGAAAATGACCATAAAACACGAAAGAGACGAGGTTTTGGTCATCACTCTCAAACATGTGTCGTTTCTTAAGGTTGCTGTAAATCGCCCTAGAACCATAAAATTGTGGGCAATAGCTCATGAAAAAAGCCATAAAATGGGAAAACTACGAGTTTTTTAGTCATATATCTCAAACATGTAGCGGGTCTTATGGGCCATGAAAATCCAACTAGAACCCAAAAACTATGGGGAATAACTCATGAAAATGGCCATAAATAGGAAAATGACGAGTTTTTAGGCATAACTCTCAAACGTGTATCGAACGACCATAAAAACGCGAAAACGACGAGTTTCTGGTCATATCTCTCAAACATGTAAGGGTTCTTCCGAGACATGCAAATCCAACTAGAACCTAAAAACTATGGGTAATAACTCATGAAAATGACCATAAAACACGAAAACGATGAGTTTTTTTTGTCATAACTCTCAAACATGCATCGTTTCTTATGGTTGCTATTAATCGCCCTAGAACCATAAAATTGTGGGCAATAGCTCATGAAAATAGCCATAAATCGGGAAAACTACAAGTTTTTTAGTCATATATCTCAAACATGTAGCGGGTCTTACGGGCCTTGAAAATCTAACTGGAACCCAAAAACTATGGGCAATAACTCGTGAAAATGGGCATAAACACGAAAATGACGAGTTTTTAGGTATAACTCTCAAACGTGTATCGAACGGCCATAAAAAACGCGAAAACGACGAGTTTCTGGTCATATCTCTCAAACATGTAAGTGTTCTTCCGAGGCATGCAAATCCAACTGGAACCCAAAAACTATGGGCAATAACTCATGAAAATGACCATGAAACACGAAAACGACGAGTTTTTTTTGTCATAACTCTCAAACATGTATCCTTTCTTAAGGTTGCTGTAACTCGCCCTAGAGCCATAAAATGGTAAAACTACGAGTTTTTAGTCATATATCTCAAACATGTAGCTGGTCTTACGGGCCTTGAAAATCCAACTGGAACCCAAAAACTGTGGGCAATAACTCGTGAAAATTGCCATAAACACGAAAATGATGAGTTTTTAGGCATAACTCTCAAACATGTATTGTTTCTTAGGGTCGTTGTAAATCGCCCTGTAACCTAAAAACTGTGGGCAATAGCTCATGAAAACGGCCATAAAACGCGAAAACGATGAGTTTCTGGTCATATCTCTCAAACATGTAAGGGTTCTTCTGAGGCATGCAAATCCAACTAGAACCCAAAAACTGTCGGCAATAACTCATGAAAATGACCATAAAACACGAAAACGACGAGTTTTTTGTCATAACTCTCAAACATGTATCGTTTCTTAAGTTTGCTGTAAATCGCCCTAGAACCATAAAATGTGGGCAATAGCTCATGAAACGGGAAAAATACGAGTGTTTAGTCATATCTCTCAAACATGTAGCGGGTTTTACGGGCCTTGAAAATCCAACTGGAACCCAAAAACTGTGGGCAATAACTC